>CM029371.1:8478764-8978764 GCA_017165825.1 Hepsetus odoe
ATATATATATATATATATATATATATATATATATATATATATATATATATATACATTTCTATTACATCTGAGAGTGGAATCATGGTTTCATTTTGTAAGTCATGCTAAATTATGAACTATTAGCTTTGTGTTGGGAAATTAATGTGTGTGCGTGTGTGTGTGGCTAAGTGTGTGCGTGTGTGTGTTTGTGTGTGTGTGTGTGTGTGTGAATATACGTGGGTAAAAAAAAAGAACAGTGACAGTGGTCATATGAGGTCAAAAATCGTTTGAGCATTTGAGTCAATGGACAGTGTCATTACCCGCTGGCACCACTTATGCTGGCACAACGGCTAAGAGCTGGCATCAGAATCCCCCACTCATTCCAGGATTCCAGGCAGCCGCCGGCCAAGTTGCCATTATCAGTACAAATCTGATTCCCTCCGAAGGACAAGCCTTGAACTGGCATTACCACAAACACACCATATTACTCACACTCAACATTCTATAATAAAAACTTCCTCTCACTGGCCATTTTATTAGAAACACCTGCATTTTAATCTCAAAATTTAGTGCAGGTGTAAAACTATAGTTTAGCCCACCTGTCATCAGACTCAATTTGTCAGCCCCCTCTACTCCAATGAACACTTTCTGCCTACTTGACTGCTGTTGATTAGATATTATTTGTCTAGTCGGCCATTCTCAGCCCAGTGACCCTAAAATAGTATTGTGTATGGTGCTGTTACTAGTGTATCAGTGGGTTTTCATATGTAAATATCTCTGGTTAGGGTTGTGAATTGATGTAAGCCCTCACTTAAGGTACTCATTGTCACAAGGCAGCCCCTAAGAGTATTTGCCTGCTATATCTTCATAGATAAAGATATATGACACCCCCCTTTACCTAAAACAATGATAATGCCTGAGTAATGTTCAGGATTTTCCTTAACAGGCAGGTTGAGACTGACCCACAGCACAAAAATACTTAGCTATAATTGACCCTAAAGCCAAATTTAGAACATTATGAAGGGTGATGCACAGAACTGTAGTAACTATAGAGGGAAAAGGCTGATTAGCCACAACATGCTGTTATGGGAAAAAGTTGTGGAAGCTAGGTTAAGAAAAGAGGTGATGATTAGTGAACAGCAGTATGGTTTCATACCAAGAAAGAGCAGCACAGATGCAATTTTGCTCTGAGGGTGCTGATGGAGAAGTACAGAGCAGGTCAGAAGGAGTTGCATTGTGCCTTTGTGGATTTGGAGAAAGCATATGACAGGGTGCCTAGAGAGGAGCTGTGGTTTTGTATGAGGAAGTCTGGTGTTACAGAGAAGTATTTGAGAGTAGTTCAGAGCCAGAGCTGGAGCTGGACACATCTAATTAGATGGACAGCTCAGGTTAGATGTTTTGAAGACAAAGTGAGAGAAGCAAGGTTGTGTTAGTTTGAACATGTCCAGAGGAAAGATGAGGGTTATATTGGGAGGAGGATGATGAAGATGGAGCTGCCAGGGAAAGGGAAAAGAGGAAGACCAAAGAGGAGGTTTATGGATGTGGTGAGGGAGGACATGCAGGTGGTCAGTTTGAAGGAGAAAGATGCAGAGGACCGGAAGAAATGGAAATGGATAATCCACTGTGGCGGCCCCTAAACAGAAGATTATTATTTGTGAATTAAACCTGGAAATTCATGTGTGGCAGTATTAACCAGAAAGCATGTTAGAGTACTTCTAGACAATACTATATATATATATATATTTTTTTTTTTTCCCCTTCGCAATGGGTTGCCCTCAGGTACCCTTGAGCAAGGTGCCGTCCCCGTCCCGCTCCTCCCTGCGATGGGCTGGCGACCTGTCCAGGGTGCGTCCCCCGTCCTCGCCCTGTGTGCGCTGGGTTGGACACCAGCACTCCCCCGCGACCCCGTTTGGGACAGCGGCAGAAAATGGATGGATGGATGGATTTTTTTTTTTTTTTTTTCCCCTTTTAGCTTTGAACTGGGAAGAGTTAAAGGGGATATGCAATAAAGGGGCAATAAAGTGCAACGTGGGGTTTCGGGTCTTGCATGGATTCCCAGAGGTCTTAGTGCTGGAGGTAGGTTTTTAACCTGGAGTCTCTTAAATTAAAGTGAAATGAAAGTGACTACTTATCATTGTGAAACACAGCACAGCACACAGTGTACTACAACAAAATGCTTCCTCTGCGTTTCCCCCAATACACACCTTGCAGCAGGGGGAAGCTATTTAAAGTGCCTAGGGAACAATGATTGGGAGGGTATCTTGCTCACGGGTACCTCAGGGGAACGGACTGGTCTGGGATTTGAAGCCATAGCCTTCTGATCCTGGGACCAAGTCCTTTTGACTGGATGACAACAATGCCTTTAAGACATGTTTGCGTGTTGGTTATTACCCATAATTTTATTTTTGTGCATATTTTCATAATCAAAACAGATTTGGATTTATATGGATGGATATAATGCACAGAATTGACATTCCCGTGGTGTATCCATCAGCGTACATTACATAACACTGGCATAACAAGACATCAATGATGTTTCTAGATAAAGAAACTAATAAAGAGAACTCGAAAAGGTATCTATCAAATATGCATTCCCATGAGAGGAGAACTAGAAACATGGATGAAAAAAAAGTTAATGTTCTTCATTTTAAGTAGACTTTCCTTATTGAAGTTGGAGTTAAAACAATGGAATAAACTTAGAATTATATTAATATCCTTTCAGAATCATTTCTCCAGTAAAAGTTTCCTTTAATACTCTGAGTACATTTTATATCCATTGTCATTTTACTCAAGTAACTAGGTTGAATTAGCACTTTTCATTTTAACAAAATATTTTTAATACAATTATCTGTACTTCTGGTTCAGTAACAAATTTCTACTTTTACCACCTCTGTTCAAAACTGACCTTTAAAGTGGGGTAAAGGATGGGCTACAATCTATAAGCGTACAATCCTCATCTCTCCTCTGGACATTCCTTTAACTTTTTATCCAAAATGTCTGAACTGAGCCATCCCTCTAATATTCTCATTTCTAATCCTGTCCATCCTCGTCACACCCAACAAAAACCTCTGCATCTTTAATGTCACCTCCAGCTCCGCCTCCTGTATTTCTCTTTATGTCAGCGCCACCATCTCCAACCTGTACAACATAGCTGGTCTCACTACCGTCCTGTAAACCTTCCCTTTTACTCTCGCTGTACTCATCTGTCACAAATCACCCCGGTCACTCTTCTCCACCCATTCCAACTTGCTATAAGTACTATATGTCTTTTTTTAAAGGTAAATTATCTTTGTAAAGCGACCTTGGGTTTAAGAAAGGCCCTATAAAAATTATACTTATTATTTCTATGTGCAACATTTTCTGCAGTCATGAATACACACACAGCATGAATCCCAACATGCCAGCAACTAAAATAAGAAGCTTCAAGTAAAGCTGGAATCTGAAGCATTTGCAGTTCAGTGTTTGTAGTAAATTCAGCGTTGTGTGTTTTTGTGAGCGTGCCTTGGCAGAGATTGATGTGTCTTGGGTGATGCCTCCCTTCTTAGCTTCTGTCACGATCCACCTCTCTCTTGCTCCTTTTTATTTACTCTTTAAACAAGTGAAACACATGTATCATGATATATTCTCCATGTCTCCAACCATCCCTCCCTTTCATCCAGCTGCATGCTTTCCTGTCTTTAGCTGAACATGCTCTACCTGTCATTGGCTGACATGTATTTGCACCAAAGATGTCAGACGATTAGCACGCCAACAGAATGATCTTTATATATGTAAAGTGTAAAGTATTATTATGTTATTTTACACCATTTTCTTCCATCCAGTCTGTCATGCAATCATTTTCTTCCTATCTTGCTGTTAAGCTGACTTAGAACCACCATTTTCAATGACAACCTATCATCCAATAGGTCTTCTGAATTTCCTTTCATTTCTCAAGGCAAACTCAGAAGGCAGCATCACACATAGTACTATATCCTTTTACCACATTCGTTTTTTAAGCTATATATGAAAACAGCTCAGGCCAGAGATGGTAAGGGTTTTTATATTTAGTGCCATACTAAATATATGCTACACCAGAATTGTCCTCTTCTAACCCCTCTTTCTATTCTCTACAGACATTATTGTGTTTGATTTTTATTTAGCTTTCTCACTGAGACTGGATTTAAGCGAGTCTTCCACACAAAAATCCATAAATTATCATGTGCTTTCTGACTGTGAAGTTTTCGCTAATGTTCCCCAGGTGTTCTCTGGCTGAGCAGAATGAGCTAGCAGCTGCCAGTGAATGAGTCTCATACACAAGGAGAGAAGGGAAAATCTTTAAAAAAAGGCCTATTTGTTCAGTGTCACAAATTTGCTAGCATTTAAGTAGAATCACAGAAATAGAAGTCTGCCATATTCCTTCTTTATTTTATGGATCAGAAATTTTTCCTCCTTCTGAAATTTTACAGAAGGTGTGTGCATTGCCATGACTGGTAGTGAGGGAGTATCCAGTCAAGTCATTACAACTTTAGACCTTTAATAACTCATTTTTTTGTCCCTTGGTCCTTTAATAACAAAATAATTTAATTAGCTCAGCTTTTTCTCAGATTTCTGTTATCTCTGTTACTTACCTGCTGCTATTTCCTTACTAATCAAAATAGAACTCTGCACTTTACACAGTTATACAGTACCATGCAAAAGTTTTAGGCTGGTGTGAAAAAATGCTGTAAACAAAGAATGCTTTCAGAAATGGAAGTGATCATTTATTTTCATCAATCAACAAAATGCAGTGAATGAACAAAAGAGAAATCTAAATCAAATCAATACTTGGTGTGACCACCCTTTGCCTTCAAAACAGGATCTTCTAGGTACACTTGCACACAGTTTCTGAAGGAACTCTGCTGGTCGGTTGTTCCAAACATGACTGTGTTTCAACCTCCGTGTGACATTGATGATCATCAGCACCTGTTTGGTAAAACTGGTTGATCAGACACCGACTATAATCCTACAGAATCCCTGACTTTGTGCAAGTGTACCTAGAAGAACTGATGCTGGTTTGAAGGCAAAAGGTAGTAACACCGGATATTGATTTGATTTAGATTTTTCTTTTGTTCGCTCACTTTGCATTTTGTAAATCAATAAAAATAAACAATCATTATTTATAATTCTGAAAGCATTCTTTGTTTACAGCATTTTTTCACACCTGCTTAAAACTTTAGCACAGTACTGTATGTACAGGGTAAGGTTGTATTTATATTGTAAATATAATTAATGTTGAAAAATTATTTATATATTTGTTTTATATTGCTTTATGCCTCTCTCTTGCATATATTTATGCTGCCCCAATATATATATATATAAAATTTCATTTTATAATTTTTTTTTTTTTTGTATTCATGCTTCTATGTACAGAGCCTTAGTAAAGATCATGGTGTATTTCATGTCAAACTGTGAAGTTGCAGCCTTGATCCATATGGTTACATATGTTGTTCCCTCTCTGTTCCCTTCTTTTCCTTGATAACATCAGTAAAATAATCCCATGTTTTTTTTTTTTTTGAAGACATAGAATTTATTTGCCTAAAGCCTACTTAACTGCTAAAGGACTGCTAGTTTCATATACCAGAGTGTCACCAAGGTGATATCTCTTGCATCACTAAAATCTCATCGTTAAAGGAAAAATGTTTTCAAAATATTCCACTGCAGTTAATTTCTTGAGGTGAATTGATTCTTATACATCTTGATTCTTTGTACAAACATCTTTATGGCATAAAATTGGACCTCAAGGACCATGCTCTACCTTCAAGGTGCGTTTACACTGGTTGTACTTTGATTAATCAAAATATCTTTTTTCTGACAGTGTAGAGCTGGCAATAGCAAAACCCACCCAAGGTGATGGTGTTGAGCTGGGATGTATACACATTCTAATTAATAATGAAACTTTAGATTGACATTGAAGGGTTTTTTTTTTCTAAAGACATTAGCAAGGCTCTACTCAGCACAGGAGGTTTTACCTGAAATCATACTGCTATGAAAACTTATGCGTGGTTTGTCCAATGGTGGTATCCAGGGAAATGTCATCGGTCAGCTTTGGGCATCCATAACCTTGTCATCTGTTCCTCATTTGTCCTTCCTTGGGAATGCTTTGACACATTTTGGCCAGAAACAAAGAATTAGTGATGAGTATACATTAAATAAGGGGCAGTGGTGGCCTAGTGGGTAGGGTGTTGGCCACTTGATCGGAGGATCGGGGGTGTGAACCCCTTCCCAATGGATTGCCCTGAGGTACCCTTGAACAAGGTGCCGTCCCCGTCCCGCTCCTCCCTGCGATGGGCTGGCGACCTGTCCAGGGTGCGTCCCCCGTCCTCGCCCTGTGTGCTCTGGGTTGGACACCAGCACTCCCCCACGACCCCGTTTGGGACAAGCGGAAGATAATGGATGGATGGACATATATATACATTAAATAAACATTTGCTCATGTGTATTTGGTTAAATATGACCAGTGTTTCTGCTATGATAATTATTTGAAGAATTTAAAATGTCTCGTTGTTCTGGCTAAATGCATTATTAACCTAGCTGACGTCACTAGCTAGTTATGTTTATATTTTCTGAGCAGGGTTCATTTAATTGTTTCTTGCATAAAATATATCGTTGATAAATAACAACAAGCAGAAGGAAATGTTCATTATGGTGCATGATTATACAGTCAACCAAAATCACCCAACAGGCAGGATTGTTATGTCTTTTTTTTAAGTGATAAGTGATCGGATCAGTTGTCTGCAAGTTGTGAATCGCTGCTCATTTAGGTTTGTCTAGATGTTTCAACATACCAACAGTCCTTGAAAAACATATATATGCAAGGGCCTTCACAGTTGTTGCAAAGTTAAGAAATTAGTTTAGTTGGTTGAAAATTTTAGAAAACTCCATCTTTACTCAACAGCAGAACTTGGGTAAAAAACTGGGAACCATACTTGAAAGTGCTGATCTTTTATAAGACATAGCATTTGGTGCTTGGAGATGGTATTTTGTTAGTACTAATGGATTCAACTGTCTCAGTGGCTGCACCAGACAGAACTGAGCAGCAATCCATTCGTTTTCTCTATAGAGATTTTTGGGTAATCCTTATATAAAGAGCACCCTCCCACCTAAGAGATTAATCATGATGTTATATAACTTCATGAGCTAAAAAGTTGATTTGGAGCTAAAAAGTAAGAAAATCAGACAAAAAGGTACAAAATGCACAAGATGTTAACATTTTAAGAATTCGTTCCCAACTACTTACCCACAAAGCTCTCTTAATTGTCAGCCAATTGATTTCTCTTCACTTCAAACTGTTCCAGCCAGCATCTTTATCTGTCCATTGCATTAATAGTTTTTACATGTTCTATAATTGTAATTCTTTGTAGGTGTACAGTTTGTATTCTATTATTCTATCTTCATAGTTCATTCATTCAAGTTAAGCAAGGTGCTTAACATGAACCTTGCCATGAAGGAATAATATATAAAATTAATCCTACCCTTGCTTATCATTTTACTGAATAGAGTGTTCGCTAGGGACAAATATAATTACTGAAAAGGAACTTGAACAGTGAAAAAACATTGGGGCTATATTAATGTGTGATTATTCTAAAAATTTCTGAGCAAGCTGTACTACAGATAAGAAGGGGGAGAGGTTGATTTGGAGTTCTTTTTTGGTTGTCCTTTGTTGTCCGTTTATTTATTTCAATTTAATTTCCAAAAATGTGTGTATTTTCTGGACGTCACTCACACACTTTTGTGTTAAGTTCTTTATATGTGTTGACCAAAAAAGGCGTTATCCACCTTCGTTTGGCTGCATCATCATATGATGAGTTCTCATTGGCCACCGTCCACCTACCAGTGTTTTAATTTTAAAACTCCATCAGTCATGACTCTCATACTGGCATTGACTGAACCAACAAAAAAACCCCTGAATCAACTAGATGCCACCATTTCCTGACTTTTATCCCTTTGAAAAAATCTCTCTTCTTTAATAAATACATCAAATAATCCTTGGTGCAGTATGCTGACGGTTGACAGAACTTCATGCTTTCCTGGCACCAAACCATGCCTTTAACCTTTCCATTGTAAGGGCTCTCAACTGCCTATGTGTTACCATGAGAGCTCAAGTTTGATCCCGGCTGATGCAACAGCCATCTGTAGCAGGAAGTCTAATTGAGCAAATCTGGCCATTCTCTCTCTGGATGGGCAGGATAGCCTTCTCCTTCTCCCTCACCCACCATGATGCTAGCCAGCCCAGGCATCTGTCAGACTTCACACCTCCAGGGTTGATGACATTGTGTTATTGGGGGATTTGACATGACTAAACAGCATCATAAACAAATATATGAAACATTCTACTTTAGCAACAAGGTCTGTGATTGGTGGAACTCACCGTAGAACTGAGTAGTAAATTTCTTTACAAGGAGTTAAGAATAAACTCAAAACAAATATGAAATCTCACTGGCTTATGACTTCAACAGAGGCAAATACTAATGTCTCCCAATGTCATAGCTCATAGTACATCTGCACTGGCCAGTAAAAGCTTTATGACAAACAATTAAATTATTTATGTCAAATAGTAATTGGATTTTACTTCCCGAGCTAGACACTCCTATGTTGTTCTGGAGATGCAGATTTGGTTTCTGAAAGAATGTGAGCAAATTATTTATTTCCATGCTCAATAGAGCATTCAGTGATGACTTAAACCCTGTGGATGGCACTGCTGTCAGCTTGGTAGGGGAACTCCCATGCTGAATGAATTGTGCAGATTTAATGTTCAGAGTGTGATCTAAAGCAACTGTTAACCGTGAGCCATAAATATGACTCAGAGAAGCTGTGGCGTGGAACAGTCCACTGTGTTTGCACTGGTGGAGGCCGTAAAGCTGTCAAGACATCTCCATGATCCCAACTCTAAAGCTGACTTATGGCCTCTTCTGCTCCCCTTGCTGTACAGCCCAATGCTAAGATAATGACACAGAAAAAAATTATCCACATTGAAACTGTAGAACCATTTGCACCTCACAGCTTGATTTCCATCTAATGTTTATTTATTCACTTATTCAACACTTGGATTGCACGGTATATTAATAGTGAAGCTATGTTGTGATTTCTTCCCATTTTAATTTGTTTTCCAAGTGTACTAGGATTATAGTCAAGATCAAGGAGGGCTTTAAGGTTTTATGGCTATATATGCACATGATTGACATGGATTGTGTTTGTAAGTCTATAGTTTGAAACTGAAAGACTAGCCACATGTTATATA
Source organism: Hepsetus odoe (assembly GCA_017165825.1). Classification (NCBI taxonomy): domain Eukaryota; kingdom Metazoa; phylum Chordata; class Actinopteri; order Characiformes; family Hepsetidae; genus Hepsetus; species Hepsetus odoe. The sequence continues at coordinate 8,488,000 of CM029371.1, forward strand.
TAATACAATAAAAGCAGGATCCTAATGAAGCAAGGTTTTCCTGTCATTTTTGAGAAACCAATGTTCTACTGGTGTTTTAGAACAGTTTTTGCAAAGAAATAGAAAAGGTCAAAAATTGCCTGTTTAACACATTTTTTGCCCCAGACCTATATTTCTATTATTTAGGTGTAAAAAGAAAGTGAAAAAAGTGAAAGTGACAACCCTCGTCATTGTGAAATGCAGCACAGCACAACACAACAAAATTCAACCTCTGCGTTTCACCTACACAGAAATGCAGCAGGGGGCAGCTATTGAAAGCACCCAGGGTGCAGTGATGGGGATGGTACCTTGTTCAAGGGTACCTCAGGGCGACCTACTGGTGAGGGAATCAAACCTACAATCTTCCAATCCAGGGCAACTCCCTAACCACTAGGCCCCAAAGTACCAAAATCATGCAAATACATTACATTTGCAGCTGATTCTGGACTAAAATACATGTATGTAAGATGCTGCTTACATGTGTTGCTGCATTGTGAAAGTATCCACAGCTTAAAAATGCATTTAACAACTACAATTCCTCATAAAGCCATTGCTTTCTCTTGGTATTGTGTCTTGAGGGAAGCCCCCTGGACTTATAATGCATTTCTGCCTTGGCTGGATTTTCACAAGACTTTCTGTTGTTAGATGGAGCAATTCCAAATTTGTATGGGTCAATGGAGACTCTTGGTCACAAAGATATTATTATTTGGAGAAATCATGATAGATCATTGGTGAATTTGCACTGTTTAAAACAAGCTTCTGCATTTGCTTTACTGGAGCTGCCTGTAATGAAGCTTTAGACGCAAGCTGAGATGTAGGCTCAGTGCTAAAATTGCCTCTGGTAGCCCTGTGTGAGTGGTTTTAATAATAAGCTGCAGGCACTTTTACCTCTACCTTGCCTATTTATTAGTCACCATCTCCGTATAATATCCTTGTGATGGCGGTTATTGATAGCAGTAGCACAGGAGAACAATTACTCATGAATGGGACAGAAAAACAAGAGACAATCTGTTGTTGGATAGGGATGGATTTGCATATCTCACCACAAAGTAATTGTATCAGTCTGCATAGCCAGAAACACATTTGACCAAGTGTAAATGTATGTGGCTAAACATATATTAGTATGCAATGCAGATACCATGAAATTACCTAATGGGTTCAGAATTACTTAATGGTTGCTCTGTGTTTTGCCTAATCAAAAAACCATTCTACGCTAAATACTAGTTTAACACTAAGCTAAAAACTGGTGTGCATAATGCATTTAGGTCACATAAACGGTGATTTCAAAGCAGGCTAAGAGCACCTGCTGTGTTCCATGTGATGGATTAAACTCATGAAATAACAAGAAATTCTGCTTTAAATTAACAATAAAATGCCACATTTATGTATGGTTTAGTTTCAAATCAATAACACTTAAGATGACCAGAGTTATGCAAAATTATTATATTAATTCAAAATGATAAAAAAACAAAACAAAAATGAACACCAGCTACACTAAACAAAAACAATCCAAGACAAACGGACCAAAGGAATAAAGAAGTGATCCACAAGTTAATTCAGAAATGTTGTTAATAAAATCTCATCAACCTCAAAGTTATCATTTTGGAGATTTTATTATTTTTTTTATTATTATTTATTTATTTTTTTTACCACAGCCATGATATAAACATTTAAGAGTGAACTGAGCATTGATCTAGCTCTGTAGGTGTGATTATGGGGAGTCAGTGAAGAAACAAATGGGGGTCATTTCGCAGATAGAGAGTCCGCTGGGACAGCTTAGTAAAATTTAAATGCTATCTTTTACTACCTCTTCTTCCTGTGTGTGTGATTTTCCATGACCACTGCCAAAACGCACTGCTGTCAGTCCATGGCAGAAAATGAATGGCTCACATGCTGCACTGTAAATCAGTTAGATGCTGAGAACAGTGCTTTTCTCTTCTGTCTACTTTTGGAGGTTTTCTTTTGCGTATACCCTTTAGAACAGCACTCCACTGTGTATTGGTGTGTATGAGTGTTTGTATGTGCTGATGTGGATTAATAGCTGTCTCTGTGGTCCGGCAGGCAAAATGAGGCTCTGTGTATCTAATAAAGTTTGGAACAAGGTTTGAGACTCACATGCCAGCATGACTTATCATCTGTGTGTGTGTGTGTGTATGTGTGTGTATGTATGTGTGTGTGTGTGTGTGTGTGTGTGTGTGTGTGTGGGTAACTTTAAATAACTTTAAAGTGCATTATATACATTTTAAGGTTTTTTTTTTTAAGATACTATACTATACTTTACTATACACATACACAAGACAGAATTAGACATTTTTAAAAACCAGACGGACTTATTGGTTATAACAGATGTGTCAACATTTCAGAACTTCAAACAAGTCATTTTCAAATAAAAGTAAAAGAAAAACATTAAAAAAGAAGATAAATCACACCGACCACAAAATATTCAAATCTACTACAACTTCGAATTTTGATTCTTTGCACTTTTCTGCATGTTCTTTGATACTTTTCACTTTGGCAGCAGCAGTTAAACTGTAATCACTGTTCAAATGAATATTTGAAGTGAAAGTGATAACTTTGAAACACAGCACAACACGCAGTAAAGCACAACGAAATGCAAAAATCTTAATTTCACCCTATTCAAAGCACCCAGGAAGCAATGATGGGGTCGGTACCTTGTTCAAGGCTACCTTAGAGCAACTTACTGGTCTTGGATTCGAATGTGTACTAGGGATGCACCAATAAAAAAGTTTAAAAAAACATTTTAAAAAGGCATAAATTGGGAAAGCATTTAGCTATATTTGAAAATTATAACTCACATACGTATTCCTATGAGCTTAACAACAAAAAAAAATGTACAAAAAAGGTGTTCTGATGCATTAAATGCATGAATAAATATCAGTGTGAAATGTTTATTATTTCATTCATATTTAATGTTGACGTCATTTAAGCAAATGTTTGCTTATGGGGGGATAATTTTGATTATAAATTTTAAAAGAAAATATGTTGGGTTTTTTTTTTATCCAAACATGCCTTGCAACTGGGTGATCCATTATAGATTTTATTTTTATAATTTAAATTATTTATTTTTGAAAAACTAAATGTGTTCACATATAAAAAATATAGAGGGTCCCCCGTCTGATGTATTGATCTAACACACCCTTTCAATTCACCTCAACCCCATGTGTCTTGGTGAGCTTAACTCACTGCAAACACTGTTAACATTAAACCAATACGGAGGGGAAAAAACATATATCATCTGCAGTAACAGGAACTTCAGTCAATACCTATGGGTCCTCAGAGAGTGGGAACTCATTTTAGCCCACGGCACGACTGGCAGCTGCATCAATAATCAATTTATTAATAAATAACGAGTCCCATATACCACTTCTATACATCTAAAATCAGTAGCTGAGGCACGTACTCCGCTATTCATGCATTCAAAAAAACACATACACACAGACACACACACACACGCACACACACACACACACACACACACACACACACACAAATATGCTTTGCAAACACAGATGGACAATCATGCTTTCTAAGCATGATCACTTAATCAACCCTTCACTGGCATTCATCTCTAAGTGTTTCTTCTTGATAAGAATTCAAGCCTCAAATCATAAAACTATTGATTTCTGCTTTATACTCCCATTAATTGGCCACTTTATCAGAAACACCAATATTGAACTGGCCAGTGTATTAGGACCAGATGTGTAGTAGAAAGTGAAAGTGACTATTCTTGTCATTGTGAAACACAGCACAGCACACAGTGAACCACAACAAAATAATACCTCTGCATGTTACCCATTTACACACGTGCAGCAGGGGGCAGCTATTGAAAGTGTCCAGGGATTTGGCACCAAAATCAGAAGGCTGTTGGTTCAAATCCCAGACTAGAGGGTTGCCCTGAGGTACTTTTGAGTAAAGTACCGTCTCCATCACTGCTTCTCCACTGCTTAAATAGCTGCCCCTGCTGCGTGTGTGTATAGGTTAAATGTAGAGGTAGCATTTTTTGTGGTTCACTGTGCTCTGTGTTGTTACACAATGACAATTAGTCACTTTCACTTCTCACTCATATAAAATGAGATCTTACATCGTTCTTCAAATTTCACTTTAATGAAAGATGCAGAAAGAACAACTCAAGTCAATTTTATTTGTGCAGCACTTTTCACATCAGATGCTGCCACAAAGCAGCTTCAGAGAAATCCCAACCTCCCACCCTGCTACCCCACAGTGAGCAAGCCAGAGGCGACATGAAAGCAAAGCCAGATTGATTTTGTTTCTGTGTGGCTGGTAACATCCGAAGCAAACCTGATCAGCCAAGTAAGACAAAGTGAAGTGGCTGATGGTTTGTTCAGTCTGCCATTGATGCCACAAAGATTCATTGCCCCTACTGGTGATGTTGGCATTGCATCTCACATGATATCAGAAAATGTTCAAATTGCATGCTTTGCAGAAATGTATACATTGTTTTAGGCAAGTATAAAGATGTTCAAACATTATTGCATGGTCAGGATGCCCAAACTTCATGAAGCACCATAGTTTTGCAGCGCTGTTCAAAATATAACTCGTCTCCTCCAACTAGTACAGTTTGTTTTGCTATTTGAAAAAGTTTGACTTTTCAATATGGTTTTAGTCTCTTTTCTAAAAGACATCCAGAATGTCTTTTGACAGTTGTTACACACTTTATAGAAGTCAGGGGCTTCCATATTCTTTTCACTTTTTTCTTTACGCACTACCCTGCACTGCTTTTTATGTCATATGCATTTTCTTTAAATTAATTTAATTTTCCAGTAGATTAATGCATCGGGCTTTAAGATTTTAAGAAATGGGCCACTTTTGACCAGTTAAGTGTTCCAGCAGTGACCAACACAGTGCTGTGTGTCTAGCATTGCTATGAATTTTGGGTTGTTTCATGTCACTGTTATTTCTAGGTCAGCAATGATCCACTACCTAACAACATCCCGCCAATATCAGCTATAGGGTCAGAAACTGAGCCCTGACAATTAGCTAATCAAGGCTTTAACATAAATCCACAGATCACCAGTTAGATAGTGCTATAAAGTATGGGTCAGGGCCATAGCCAGCTTTGAAGACACTGGGTTGCAGACCTCAGTAATATGTAAGTAATATTTAATATATATAATATATAATATATGTAATATGTAATATATAATATATGAAAAGTGATTGCTGTGTGTGTGAGAGCAAGGACATTTAGTATCTGCATGATAGAGGACACACCACTTATTAATAGAAGTCTGAGATCACTTTGTATGCATGTGATTATGCATCACTTTAAGGCTCGTCTTTCAATAAAACAAAACAGGGTTCCATATCTATCTATTTAAAAAAAAATCTCCGGCACAGTGATCTGGATCATCTGTAAATTTCATTCTAAGAAACATGTTAAATATGTGTTGTTATTTTAATCATTTTTAAGTTTGACTTTCTTTCATGTAAAGGAATAGATTAGGCTGTCTAATGGATCACATGACACCATTGCTCAAAAATAATAAAAGAGCTTATGAAGTAGACAGTATCAATAATAATGAAATATCTCAAAGCCATAAACGTCTGAGATTCACCATGTCTAATGACAGCTTCACAGGTCTTGCACTGATGCTTTTGCATCTTAAAGTGAAACTGGATCTGGAGAAAGTTCTAAGACAGTGAGATGCCTTTAAGCCACAGGAGCAGCTTACTTTCAGTAAACAGTAATGCATATTGTGATAAGTAAATTAACATTTAAGAAAGAAAAGAAGAAAGTGACAACCCTTGTCATAGCACAGCAGATAGTGAACCACAATGAAATTGGACCTCTGCATTTAACCCATGCACACTCAAACACCATGCAGCAGTGGGCAGCTATTGAAAGTGCCCGGGGAGCTGTGACGGGGACGGCATCTTGCTCAAGGGTACCTCAGGGCAACCTGTTGGGAAGGGGTTCGAACCCCCGATCATGCGGCTAACGCCCTAACCACTAGGCCACCGCTGCCCCTGCTGCAGTAACAAGCTATTTTTGACCTACAGTAACACACTGTAGCAGGTTTCACGGAGTATGGCCTTGCTCTCTGCACTGAAAAGTAAAGTGAAAGTGACTATCATTGTGACACAGGGAACAGCACACTGGAATTGGAAGCAGTGATGGGGACAGTACTTCGCTCACGTATACCTCAGGGCAACCTACTGGTCTGGGATTCAAACCAATGACCTTCCAATCCCAGGGCCAACTCTCTAAACACTAGGCCACTGCTGCCCCAAGGGTACCTCAGGGCAACCCACTCCCAGAATTGTTTAAAATGAGTTAAAACTGACTTGACACAAACAAAAGTCAGAATTTGGGTTTTTAAGAGTTTCAGCACCAATAAATATGTGAAATATGCATCCTGTATTTAATGTGTAAAGCATGCTAAGTGATGGTGAAGCTCATTTTTTACCTACAAACCCCACGAAGAAAAATGGGCAATAAAATGACCAACTGACCGCAAATATATGCTCTGTCGCTATACATACTGATAAGCCCATAAACGCTTGTCCCTTTGTCTCACTGCAAGCTTAGAGACAGTCTTAACTCCAAGAAAATGGACCACACATACACACAGTTTCTCAGCCATGTCAACCTCACACTTGAGGTCACCTTTGCAGCCCTAAATAGCGTTACTCCTGCAGTAAATTCATCGAAACTGTGTTTAAATCGAGCAAATAGAAGAGGTCTGTGTTTGACAGGAAAGATCTGAAAAAAGGAGAGAAGAAAAGACAGAAAAGGTACTGGTTGCAAATATTGTGGATCAGAAGAAGAAAAAAGAGGGGAGCATTATCCAAGCGAAGCAATATTCTCATTACAAATACCATCTCATTCTTTGTCTAAGGATTATATATGAATAGTTGTGAAGTTTCCCAAAAGGAATTTTAGATGGTTTAATTCAACATTTCAAGAATTTTGAAAACAATAAAAGGATAGAGGGTGCAATTATCCATCCATCAATTATCTTAAACGCTTATCCTAATCAGGACTTATCTCTGGGTTTGCATGTTTTCGCCACGTCTGCATGGGTTTCCTCCAGGTGCTCCTGTTTTTTCTCACCATCCAAAAACAGTCAGCAGGATCAGAGATGCTAAATTGCTTGTAGGTGTGTGTGTGTCTGTGTGTGACCTGTCCACAGTTTGTCCATGCCTTTCACCATGAGAGCAGCACAACCCTAATCAGGAAAAGTGGTTAAGAAAATGAGTGAGTGAGAGTAATTTAACTTTTCAGAAATTAGGCATCTGAATGAGAATTATAGTAGAGCTTCAATTTTTCATACATTTTACATATTTTTATTCAACTTTCTCTTTCATTATGGAATGATCAACAACTACCGGGGCAGCGGTGGCCTAGCGGTTAGGGCGTTAGCTGCATGATCGGAGGATCGGGGTTCAAACCCCTTCCCAATAGGTTGCCCTGAGGTACCCTTGAGCAAGGTACCGTCCCCGTCACTGCTCCCCGGGCGCTTTCAATAGCTGCCCACTGCTGCACGGGTTTGAGTGTGCATGGGTAAAATGCAGAGGTCCAATTTCGTTGTGGTTCATGTGTGCTGTGCCGTGACCTCGCAATGACAAGGGTAGTCACTTTCACTATGGGATTGCACACATGCCCCACACATTTACATTTAAACATTAAATGTAATTAAACATTGTAAGTTGCCACAGGCCACTGAAAAATAGTAACATTGTTACAGATTAGTTTTATAGAGTACTAGGAGGAAAAGGGAACTTTATCAGTCGGTGACTATGGCTCAAATTAAATGACTTATGACTTGACTCAGACTGTTTCTTTACCGACTTTCTGAATAGTCTCCAATGAAAACACCAGTGAAAGTGGTTTATTTCCATTCTTTGATTGGCAGCTTTATGAAGGCCATGTGCTGTCATTTATTACAGGAAATCTGTGAGTCTGAAGCCCAAGAGAGCCATCCCCCGACACACACACAAACCCACACAATGTCAGCTTTCTCCTCCAAACATGTTGTTGTGCTGACTTTGATTTAGCAGCAGTTCAACAAAGATGTGGTGGTTCTTTACAGGATTTAGAGGAACCACTTCCTAGCCCCCACCTTCCCAGTGTTGGTGGTATCATGTGATGGTGGAGAGTCCTAGCTATTGAATTGTGGAAAACTGGCCAGAAAACTGGAAAAAACATACTGATGGATAGAACTGACACACAAATCACACTGTCAAGACAGCTTTTAAAGGTAAGAGGCAAAGCAACCTGACATAGTAGGCTTGCATGCAGAGACAGCAAGTTCAACAAAGTTAGTTAGTTGCAAATTAAATTTCTTTTAAACTTGCTAAAACTTTGTTTGGAATAGGATTGGTAAAGTTAAAAAAAAATAGAAAATTAATATACAAACAAACTTTCTTATAAGCACATTTACTGCATCTACTCCATCAGTCTGAAGGATGTTCTACAAGAAACGTCAATGTATTTGATGTCATCCCTTCATTTAAGGCTAATCTATATATTCAGCCAACATTAAATTGTGTACCAAAAATTGCCTACTCCATTAACACTTATACCCTGAAGAACCTGCATGAGATTTTATTTTAATAACTGTACCATGAAACAAAAGCTCCATTCTAAGCGCTATATTAGTGCATTTTACTTTCAAACCACCACTTTATGACCAACGATTTCAAAGTACCACCACATCAGAGCTGGATACAGAGAGAAATAATTGTTGTAAGATTGGTCTTGGCCTCTGCTGCAACAGGCCATGTGTTTTCTCCATTCTCTTTGATGATCTTCTGTTTCTCTACCACAAACCCCCAGGTCACAAATGCACCTGCAGATGCTGACCCAACTCATTGCTGATGGTTTCCAACAGCAACAGCCTGTGTGTTAGTTTGAGTAACAGTTCTCCCTCAGCGTGTGCGTTTGTACTTGCACCTTCCCATATGTTTCAAAATCACTCATTCTGCTACTTCAGAGACTCTAAGAGACGCCAAATTATGTTTGCCTCCATCTTGGCAAACTATTTGTTTTCATTTGGTAGCTTAATGAAGTCTGCAATCCTCTTTTACCATTCTAATCACATTAATCAACATTTGCCCGCCCAGCTTGGCCATTTTTCTTCAGGTCTGCTGATTTCCCAGGATACATACTACAGAGTCTTAACAAATGAATTGTAACCTTGAGTGAAGCTGAATGCATTAATAGTATAAAAATGTGTTCATTTTTTTTTGGTCTGGGAGAAGTGCAACAACATTTAAACAACATTTCCCTAGCCAAGAAAGACCAGCAGTCTTTCTGTTAATCTGTAGTCCATCCTCCATACTTTCTTTAGGGGGACAAAAGTAGTTGCCCTGACCATCCTGTCTATTATAAGAACTGCACCATCTCAGACCCCAGAACCCAGCGGTGGATTGAGAGTGAAACTGTTATCCCTGGGGTCTCTCTACCCAACATCAACTACCAGCATTATGGATGACCCCTCCCAACACTTTCATGGATACTTCGTCCTCCTGTCATCTGGTAAAAGGTACCAGAAGGCACCCATTCCACCACTGCCAGACTTTGCAATAGCTTCTTCCCTCAGGCAGCCAGATTACCGAATAGACTACAGTTCTCAATATCGGCCTGGACTATTTAAACCCACTGGCAAAATAGTTATTTACAGCATGGCGCGGTGGATAGGCTGATCTGATTATCACTGACTATCACTACAGACCCTCAAGTTAAATTCCATGACTCTTTAACCATAGTCTTTCTGTATACATTCACAGAATGTATTCAGCTTTCAGTGTATTTGTTGTCTGTTGTACTCATTGAAGATTGTTATATTCATGTTATACGCTTGCAGTCCAGTTTAATGTGCTGCTTTAATAGGATTTTGTAGAATGACATTGCATCCATATGCATAAGAGCCATACTGAGGAGTTTTGAATGACTTATTTAACATTTTTATCATAGTATATTGCTGAGGCAAAGCTGTTTTTTTTATACATTTGCAATCACTAGCCCCCTTTCTTCTTCTTCTTTCTTTTTCTTTCGGCTGCTCCCGTTTAGGGGTCGCCACAGCGGATCAACTGTCTCCATTTCTTCCTGTATTTTGCATCTTCCTGCTTCAAACCGACCACCTGCATGTCCTCTCTCACCACATCCATAAACCTCCTCTTTGGTCTTCCTCTTCTCCTCTTTTCTGGCAGCTCCATCTTCAACATCCTCCTCCCAGTATAATCCTCATCTCTCCTCTGCACATGTCCAAACCAACGCAACCTTGCTTCTCTAACATTGTCTCCAAGACGTCTAACCTGAGCTGTCCCTCTAATATACTCATTTCTAATCCTGTCCATCCTCGTCACACCCAACGAAAATCTCAGCATCTTTAACTCTGACACCTCCAGCTCCGCCTCCTGCCTTTTCTTCAGTGCCACCGTCTCCAACCCATACAACATAGCTGGTCTCACTACTGTCCTGTAAACCTTCCCTTTTACTCTAGCTGGTACGCGTCTGTCACAAATCACTCCAGCCACTCTTCTCCACCCATTCCAACCAGCCTGCACTCTCTTCTTCACCTCTCTTCCACACTTGCCATTACACTGAACTGTTGATCCCAAGTATTTAAACTCCTCCACCTTTGTTACCTCCACTCCCTGCATCCTAACCACACCACTTTCCTCCCTTTCATTCACACTCATGTATTCTGTCTTTGCCCTACACACTTTCATTCCTCTCCTCTCAAGAGCAGATCTCCATTTCTCCAGGTTCTCCTCAAGCTGCTCCCTACTCTCACTACAGATCACAATATCATCAGCAAACATCATCGTCCACGGAGACTCCTGTCTAACCTCGTCCGTCAACCTGTCCATTACTATTGCAAACAAGAATGGGCTCAGTGCTGATCCTTGATGTAATCCAACATCTACCTTAAATGCATCCGTCACTCCCACTGCAGATCTCACCACTGTTACACTGTCATCATACATATCCTGAACTACTCTCACATACTTCTCTGTAACACCAGACTTCCTCATACAAAACCACAACTCCTCTCTAGGCACCCTGTCATATACTTTCTCCAAATCCACAAAGGCACAATGCAGCTCCTTCTGACCTTCTCTGTACTTCTCCATTAACACCCTCAGAGCAAACATTGCATCTGTGGTGCACTTTCTTGGCATAAAACCATACTGCTGTTCACTAATCCTCACCTCTTTTCTTAACCAAGCTTCCACTACTCTTTCCCATAACTTCATGGTGTGGCTGATCAACTTTATCCCTCTATAGTTACTACAGCTCTGGGCACCACCCTTATTCTTGAAGATCAGTACCAGTACACTTCGTCTCCACTCCTCAGGCATCTTCTCACTTGCCAAGATTGTGTTAAACAATCTGGTCAGAAACTCAACTGCCATCTCCCCTAAACATCTCCATGCTTCCACTGGTATGTCATCCGGTCCAACAGCCTTTCCATTCTTCATCCTCTTCATCGCTGCCCTTACTTCCATCTTGTTTATTTGCTGCACTTCCTGGTTAACTCTTCTCACATCATCCAGTCTTCTCTCTCTCTCATTTTCTTCATTCATCAGCTCCTCAAAGTATTCCTTCCATCTGCTCAACACGCTCTGTCCACCTGTGAGTACGTTACCATTTCTATCTTTAATCGCCCTGACCTGTAGCACATCTTTCCCAGATCTGTCTCTCTGTCTAGCCAATCGGTAAAGGTCCTTTTCTCCCTCTTTACTGTCCAACCTCTCATACAATTCACCAAACACCTTATCTTTGGCCTTCACCACTGCTTTCTTCGCCCTGCGGTTCATCTCCTTGTACACCTGTCTACTTTCTTCATCTCTTTGACTGTCCCATGTCTTCTTTGCCTCCCTCTTCTTTTGAATACACTCCTGGACTTCTTGGTTCCACCACCATGTTTCCTTATCCTCTTTCCTCCTTCCAGATGTCACACCAAGTACATTTCTAGCCGTCTGCCTTATCAGTTCTGCAGTAGTTTCCCAGCAATCCGGTAGCTCTTCAACACCTCCCAGTGCCCGTGTTAACTCCTGCCTGAATTCCACCTTACAGTCCTCCTCCTTCAGCTTCCACCACTTGATCCTCGACTCTGCCCTCACTTTCCTCCTCTTCTTGACCTCCAAGGTCATCCTACAGACCACCATCCTATGCTGTTTAGCTACACTCTCCCCTGTCACTACTTTGCAGTCTCTGATCTCTTTCAAACTGACCCTCCTGCAAAGAATATAATCCACCTGTGAGCATCTTCTTCCACTCTTATACGTCACCCTGTGCTCCTCCCTCTTCTTAAAATAAGTATTAACTACAGCCATTTCCATCCTTGTTGCAAAATCTACAACCATCTGACCTTCAGCATTCCTCTCCTTGACACTATGCCTACCCATCACCTCCTCATCACCTCTGTTCCCTTCACCAACATGACCATTAAAATCTGCACCAATCATCACTCTCTCTCCCCTGGGTACACTCTCTATCACTTCATCTAACTCACTCCAGAATTTTTTCTTCTCTTTCATCTTACAACCAACTTGTGGAGCATAAGCACTAACAACATTCATTATCACACCTTCAACTTCCAGCTTCAAACTCATCACCCTCCCTGACACCCTCTTCACTTCCAAAACACTCTCCACATACTCTTCCTTCAGGATAACACCTACTCCATTCCTCCTTCTATCCACACCATGGTAGAACAGTTTAAACCCCCCTCCAATACACCTGGACTTTCTACCCTTCCATCTAGTCTCTTGCACACACAAAATGTCAACCTTCCTTCTCTCCATCATATCAGCTAATTCTCTACCTTTACCAGTCATGCTGCCAACATTCAAAGTCCCTACCCTCACTTCCACTTTCCTCTCCTTCTCCCTCTGGACATGCCTTCCTCCTCTTCTTCTTCTTCTTTGGCCAACAGTAGTCCAATTTCCACCAGCACCCTGTAGGCTAACAGCACTGGTGGCGGTCGTTGTTAACCCGGGCCTCGACCAATCCGGTATGGAATTCTGTATCGTTGTCCGCATATTGACTTGGCAAAGTTTTACACCGGATGCCCTTCCTGACGTAACCCTCCCCATTTACCCGGGCTTGGGACCGGCACGAAGAAATACACTGGCTTGTGCATCCCTAGTGGCTGGGTTACTAGCCCCCTTTAACATCATTTAATATTGTTACATTCATACCTTTCTGACATTAAGACTCTTTTCTCATGTAAAATTATCATTTGGGAGATACTGATACTGTGGTGGGGTGCGGGAAGGACGTCAACGCAGAGCCAGGAGTTAGGAACATAGCTTTATTGCTTACATAAACCAAAACAAGATCCGAGGACTGCAGTTCTAATCGATCCAAGGAACTGCAGTCTAAACCAAGTTACCAAGAGTGTCAAAACCACTATTAAGTGTAGGTTTCGCCTAGCGAATGAGCCGCACTCTGTTCTGATTCATCGGGGCTTAAATAGCAGAACAGAGCGCCCTCTACCGTGCCCAAATCAGACCTCACCCGTAACAGATACAAGGATTTGTTCTGCCAAAAATTATATATGTTTTCCATCACAAGGGATAAAAAATGGTAAGTTTACTTGAAACCAGAATATATTTTGTATTTTTTCTTTACAGAGTGTCCACTTATGTGCTTTCTCAAAGAAAATAATGTAATTCCAGAAATCACAATGCTGAAAATACGTGTAAATGCCTACTTCTCAACCATTCCTTCCAAACTGAATATTATTTCTTTCAAACAATTTTTTTTTACATTTAAACATATATTTCCAATGTCATGTTAATTCAATTCAAACCAAATAATGAGTAGACTTCAGAGAAAAAGATATAATATGCCCCTCTATAGTAAAAAGAGTGGCATTAAAAGGATTTAACACACTGTAGGGAGATGGTGGAACAGTCCTCAGCTGAAATACTGCTGTCAGTCTTTGGCAGATAAGAGAGAGTGAGCAGATGTGGACCCTCCCAATGTCGAGCCGGTGAGATTTCATTGGGCTGGTTGTGTGTGTGGCTCACACTGGCCTTGCTGGCACCACTGATGTGATCAACAGGGTTGTGGGCCAACAGCTCACTCTAGCACACCTAATAGAACATGTGCATCAGAACCCATTTCAACTATTGCTCGGGTCTTGACATTTTCAGGTTAAACCTTACAAGCTGCAGTACTTGTTTGCAATGATCATCAGTGTCAGATTTTAGAGACAATTCACAGCTGCCTTTCACAGCTTCCCTAATTGTTCTGTGTTACTCATACTAATATAAAATATTAAAAGGCTGAGCCACTAAAGCAGCTTTTTTATTTTTTTTTTCTTGGTAATCACACCGAATCGGACATGTACTAAATTCTAGTCTACTAGAATACATGTACTAAAAAAATTACTGAAATAAGGTCTGCAGGGCTTTTTGTGGCTGAAATGCAATGGAAGTGGGTTTTTTGGGATTTGCCCTTTTCATGGCAAACAGGGATTTTGCAAATAATTGCAATTCAATCTTCATAACATTCTGTAGTTTATACAAATTGCCATCATAAAAACTGAGGCAGCAAAATTTGTGAAAATTAATATTTGTCATTCTGAAAACATTTGGCCATGGCTGTATGTGTATATATATATATATATATATATTATATCCATCCATTGTCTGCCACTTGTCCCAAACGTAACAATGGGGAGTGCTGGCGTCCAAACCAGCTCACACAGGGCGGTGACAGGAGACGCATCCTGGACAGGTAGCCAGCCCATCGCAGGAATGGTTATATATATATATATATATATATATATATATATATATATATATAGTTTTTTTTTTTATATATATTTTTTTTTTATATAGTAATCATACTGAATCAGACATGTTCTAAAAGATCTGAGCACAAAGTCTTCTATCTTGGTTCAGGTCCTATAAAATAAACTAAAATAAAATAATTTCTAAAAAATTCAGCATTTAAGTTATGCAGAGACTTGGGCAACAGCACAACTGAGACTAAAGTACAGAAATGCAAAATAATACTGTGAAAAAGCATCCATTTGTGCAAAAGTGTATTACATATCTTCACAGATGTGAATCCTAGGGTTGCTGTAGTGCCAAATGTTGCAGTTGCAGAACTGCATTAACTGTTTACACAAAAGTACAGTGGACTTAAATTCGTGCTTCTTGCATGTGCTATTTAGCTCAGTTTCTTTGGCCTAAAAAAGGCAACCAATGGACAAATTTTGGGGATTTTGTGCAGGATTGTGGATTGCATCTAAAAGCACAGATCTTTCTTCATATTTCTGTACTCAGAATAAAACATAGTACAGGGATTTTCCTCTAGAATGTTTTTCTAGAATGTAAATAGTTTTACTTTATGTTGATTCCTCCAAGACGTTTGAAGTCCTGGTCAAGATTGGAGAAATAAACCCTTTTTTAAGCCCAAACCACCAGGTTTTGAGGGATTTGCAGAGTACTTCTTGAACCTAATGAGAACATGACCGCAGTGGTGTCCTACATCTATTTGCCCAGTCTCAGGAAAGATAAGAGGACACTGGGCTCTCACCTTCACTTAATCTCTTCGAGTTTGCCAATTGATCCAGCATTTTAGTGCTTCACTTTAAGCTCTTTCACCCTCCAGTCATTGAGAATGCTTTGCACGCACGTTGCTTATCGTGCAGCATCATTATTTGGATTAATTTCACTGCATTTGACCTCCTACCCTACGTGCTTACAGACACACTAAACTTAGAGTGCCAGTGAAATGTTTGGAATCATTTATTTTAGAATTAAATTAAAACATATAAAGAGAAAGCTGATAAATCAACTTAAATTTATATGAATGTGGTTTATTCATCTTTTTTTTCAAAATACAATACTGTGCAAAAGTTTTAGGCAGGTGTGAAAAAATGCTATAAAAAAGAACGCTTTCAAAAATGGAAGTGTTAATGATTTATTTTCATCAATCAACAAAATGCAGTGAACAAAAGAGAAATCTAAATCAAATCAATATTTGGTGTGACCACCCTTTGCCTTCAAAACAGTATCAATTCTTCTAGATACACTTGCATAGTTTTTGAAGGAGCTCGGCTGGTAGGTTGTTCCAAACATGATCATGCTTCAATCTACGTATAACATTGATGATCATCAGCACCTGTTTGCTAAAATTGGCTGATCATACATCATGAAAACGCAAAATTGTAAGTGAACCAATTCTCACACAACCTACATGAATAATCTCAGGATGCTTTACTGCTGGCATGACACAGGAATGGTGGTAGCACTCAACTTTTCTTCTCTTTTTTCAGGATGCCCCAAGCAATCGGAAAGAGGATTAATTGAGAAAATGACTTTAACTCAGTCCTCACCAGTCTAATCCCTGTACCTTTAACAGAATATCAGCGTGTCTCTGATGTTTTTTTGGAGAGAAGTGGCTTCTTTGCTGCCCTGCTTGACACCAGGCCATCCTCCACTGTGCATGCAGATGCACTTACACCTGCCTACTGCCATTTCTGAGCAAGCCTCTGTGGCAGTGCCCCAACATGCAGCAGAAGAATCAACTTTAATGGATGGTCTTGACTCTTACTGGACCCTCTTGGGCGCCCTGAAGTCTTCTTTACAACAACCGAACCTCTTCTTGAAGTTCTTGATGATCTGATAAATCTGATTTGATGTCTAATCTGATATAATCTAACTGCAATGTTCTTGCCTGTGAAACCGTTTTTTATGCAAAGCAATGATGACTGCACATGTTTCCTTGCACATAACAAACAGGAAGAACAATGATTTCCAGCACCACCCTACTTTTAAAGCCTCCAGTCTGATATTCTAACTCAATCAGCATGACAGAGTGATCTCCAGCCTTGTCCTCCTCCACACTCTCACCTGTGTTAATGAGAGAATCACTGAAATGAGGTCAGCAGGGCCATTTGCAGCTGAAATGCAATGGAAATGGGGTTTTTGGGATTTGCTTTTTTCATGGCAAAGAGGGATTTTGCAACTAATTGCAATTCACTCTTCATAACATTCTGTAGTTTATGCAAATTGCCATCATAAAAACTGTAGCAAACTTGCTTAAAATTAATATTTCATTGGCTCTCAAAACTTTAACATGGCTGTGTGTGTATATATATATATATATATATATATATATATATATATATATATATATATACACACACACACACACAAAGAGAGAGAGTGTCACAATGTGGTGTTGTGGGCTGGACGCCAACGCAGAGCCGAGAGCTTCGTACTGGACTTTAATGACGGATAACGTGGGTCAGATCTCAAAACTAAATATATTAAAATATAATAAGTAAATATAACATAAATAATCAATAAAGTGCACACACAGAATGACGAGCACTTGCTCTGATTTGTTTGGCTTATAACGCCTAAACCCCTGGCGAGGCACAATTTGCACCTGCACGCCCAGGGTGTGTACAATCAGAGTAGGGCGCCCCCATTGGTACGAACCGTCACAGTACCCTCCCCCAAAGGTGCCTACTCTCCTCATCTGAAGCAGGACCCCCCGAAAGGAGAGAGTTTACGCAAACGATCAACAAAAAGTCCAACTAAAGTCCAAATCACCCGCCTCCGCTTCACCGTTGGGTTCCTTGTGGCCTAGCTATGCCCTGAAACTCGCTTTCTCTCCAGTGACTTGACTTCGTCTCAAGCCCCGCTCTCCAGTGAATCTGACTCGCCTTCAAGCCCGCCCTTCACCTGGGCGGACTTGGACTCCGTCCTCGGCCCGCTCCACAGGAAGATGCAGATGTCCCTGTCCCACTCCAGTTGATAAGTGAGCCGGCATCGCAGCCCCACTTCCAGGCCAACGGGGAGCCGGCCTCTGGTGTGCCGCCTCCTGCTGGTTGCTGGAGCTGAACTGGCAGGTCCTCGGCCAATCCCGGGAGGGGAGCGGACGGCGCAAAACACCCTAGGCGTAGCTCAACCCCTATCCCCCCATCCTCCAGCACCCGGAAGGTCCGGTGGTTCTTCGCAGGCATCTCAACGGAGTCCTCGGCTCTGCGTTGGCGCTCAGTCCACAAACAACACCACATCATGACAGAGAGACAGAGAGAGAGAGAGAGAGAGAGAGAGAGAGAAAGAAAATAAGGCCAGGTATGACTTAGAGGACAAAAGTTGCTCTTATCAGGATAGGCCGCTGGCTGTGTGCAATATTCCTGGGCCAAGTTATACAGAATGTTCAGCTTCTAAATCTAGTTATTTACAGTGACTGTTCATTTTCAGACACAAATCTATATATATATATATATATATATATATAGAGAGAAAGAAAGAAAGAGAGTATATATACATATATATATATATATATATATGTATAATATATATATATATATATATATAAACCCAGCCACTAGGGATGCACAAGCCAGTGTATTTCTTCGTGCCGGTCCCAAGCCCGGGTAAATGGGGAGGGTTACGTCAGGAAGGGCATCCGGTGTAAAACTTTGCCAAATCAATATGCGGACAACGATACAGAATTCCATACCGGATCGGTCGAGGCCCGGGTTAACAACAACCGCCATCAGTGCTGTTAGCCTACAGGGTGCTGGTGGAAATTGGATTACTGTTGGCCAAAGAAGAAGAAGAAGATGAGGAAGGCATGTCCAGAGGGAGATGGAGAGAAAGAAGGGGCAGAGAGTGAAAGTGAGGGTAGGGACTTTGAATGTTGGCAGCATGACTGGTAAAGGTAAAGAATTAGCTGATATGATGGAGAGAAGGAAGGTTGACATTTTGTGTGTGCAAGAGACTACATGGAAGGGTATTAAGGCCAGGTGTATTGGAGGAAGGTTTAAACTGTTCTACCATGGTGTGGATAGAAGGATGAATGGGGTAGGTGTTATCCTGAAGGAAGAGTATGTGGAGAGTGTGAGGAGGTGAAGAGGGTGTCAGGGAGGGTGATGAGTTTGAAGCTGGAAGTTGAAGGTTTGATAATGAATGTTGTTAGTGCTTATGCTCCACAAGTTGGTTGTGTGATGGTAGAGAAGGAAAAATTCTGTAGTGAGTTAGATGAAGTGATAGAGAGTGTACCCAGGGGAGAGAGATTGATAATTGGCGCAGATTTTAATGGTCATGTTGGTGAAGGGAACAGAGGTGATGAGGAGGTGATGAGTAGGCATGGTGTCAAGGAGAGGAATGCTGAAGGTCAGACGGTTGTAGATTTTGCGAAAAGGATGGAAATGGCTGTAGTTAATACTTATTTTAAGAAGATACAGGGTGATGTATAAGAGTGGAGGAAGATGCTCACAGGTGGATTATATCCTATGCAGGAGGGTCAGTCTGAAAGAGATTGGAAGACTGTAAAGTAGTGACATGGGAGAGTGTAGCTAAACAGCATAGGATGGTGATCTGTAGGATGACTTTGGAGGTCAAGAAGAGGAGGAAAGTGAGGGCAGAGTTGAGGATCAAGTGGTGGAAGCTGAAGGAGGAGGACTGCAAGGTGGAATTCAGGCAGAAGTTAACACAGGCACTGGGAGGTGTTGAACAGTTACCGGATTGCTGGGAAACTAGGAGTGTATTCAAAAGAAGAGGGAGGCAAAGAAGACCTTGGACAGATTTCTCCTTCAGAGAAATGAAGAAAGTAGACAGGTGTACAAGGAGATGAACTGCAGGGCGAAGAAAGCAGTGGCGAAGGCCAAAGATAAGGTGTTTGGTGAATTGTATGAGAGGTTGGACAGTAAAGAGGGAGAAAAGGACCTTTACCGATTGGCTAGACAGAGAGACAGATCTGGGAAAGATGCGCAGCAGGTCAGGGCGATTAAACATAGAAATGGAAACGTACTCACAGGTGAAAAGAGCGTGTTGAGCAGATGGAGGGAATATTTTGAGGGGCTGATGAATGAAGAAAATGAGAGAGAGCAAAGATTGGATGATGTGAGAAGAGTGAACCAGGAAGTGCAGCAAATAAACAAGATGGAAGTAAGGGCAGTGATGAAGAGGATGAAGAATGGAAAGGCTGGTAGACCGGATGACATACCAGTGGAAGCATGGAGGTGTTGGCAGTTGAGTTTCTGACCAGATTGTTTAACACAATCTTGGAAAGTGAGAGGAGTGAAGAAGTGTACTGGTACTGATCTTCAGGAATAAGGGGGATGCACAGAGCTGTAGTAACTATTGAGGGATAAAGTTGATCAGCCACACCATGAAGTTATGGGAAAGAGTAGTGGAAGCTAGGTTAAGAAAAGAGGTGAGGATTAGTGAACAGCAGTATGGTTTTATGCCGAGAAAGAGCACTGCAGATGTAATGTTTGCACTGAGGGTGTTGATGGAGAAGTACAGAGAAGGTCAGAAGGAGCTGCATTGTGCCTTTATGGACTTGGAGAAAGCATATGATAGGGTGCCTAGAGAGGAGTTGTGGTTTTGTTTGAGGAAATCTAGTGTTAGTAAGTATGTGAGAGTAGTTCAGGATATGTATGATGGCGGTGTAACAGTGGTGAGATCTGCAGTAGGACTGATGGATGCATTTAAGGTAGAGATTGGATTACATCAAGGATCAGCACTGAGTCCATTCTTGTTTGCAATAGTAATGGACAGGTTGACAGATGAGGTTAAACAGGAGTCTCCATGGATGATGATGTTTGCTGATGATCTTGTGATCTGTAGTGAGAGTAGGGAGCAGCTTGAGGAGAACCTGGAGAGATGGAGATATGCTCTTGAGAGGAGAGGAATGAAAGTGAGTAGGGCAAAGATAGAATACATGAGTGTGAAAGAAAGGGAGGAAAGTGGAGTGGTTAGGATGCAGGTAGTAGAGGTAACAAAGGTGGAGGAGTTTAAATATCTAGGATCAACAGTTCAGTGTAACGGCGAGTGTGGAAGAGAGGTGAAGAAGAGAGTGCAAGCAGGTTGGAATGGTTGGAGAAGAGTGGCTGGAGTGATTTGTGACAGACGCGTACCAGCTAGAGTAAAAGGGAAGGTTTACAGGACAGTAGTGAGACCAGCTATGTTGTATGGGTTGGAGACGGTGGCACTGACGAAAAGGCAGGAGGCGGAGCTGGAGGTGTCAGAGTTAAAGATGCTGAGATTTTCGTTGGGTGTGACGAAGATGGACAGGATTAGAAATGAGTATATTAGAGGGACAGCACAGGTTAGACGTCTTAGAGACAAAGTTAGAGAAGCAAGGTTGTGTTGGTTTGGACATGTGCAGAGAAGAGATGAGGATTATATTGGAAGGAGGATGTTGAGGATGGAGCTGCCAGGAAAGAGGAGAAGAGGATGACCAAAGAAGAAGTTTATGGACGTGGTGAGAGAGGACATGCAGATGGTCGGTTTGAGGCAGGAAGATGCAGAGGACCGTAAGAAATGGAAACAGTTGATCCGCTTTGGCTACCCCTAAACGGGAGCAGCCGAAAGAAAAAGAAGAAGAATATATATCTTCAGCAAGAAGGTCAAGATTATTTATTATTCGAAAGAATGCTGTGCAGGAGAAAGTTTTTTTTCCCCAGTTCAGTCTTGTCTACTTTTTTTTATTAGCTAGTACTCTGACATGACATGTGAATCCAGCTATTGATTTTTTTAAAGCTGTCAATAGTTTTGATCACTTTCCAAGTGGAATAACTCCCTCCCTCCTGTGCGTTGTATTTTCTGATTACACTGAACAGGATTTTTTATTCAGAATTAAGCAAACAAAACCCATCACATATGCTCTGTATATGAGTATGTATACTCTACATTAAATAAAAATCACATATACTTAATGGTATATTACAAAGTATGTAG
Source organism: Hepsetus odoe (assembly GCA_017165825.1). Lineage (NCBI taxonomy): Eukaryota > Metazoa > Chordata > Actinopteri > Characiformes > Hepsetidae > Hepsetus > Hepsetus odoe. The sequence continues at coordinate 8,509,741 of CM029371.1, forward strand.
CTAGAAAACGATTTGCTTTCAGCAAGAATATAAATAAGAATACAGCTTCACATGCATGGTATATTCTAATTTCCAATTTCAGTTTTCTGTGTATTGCTAAATAATGGCTACAATTCTTATGTTGTTCAACAAACACAAATTAAAAAGAAAATGGGCCTAATATATATTTAAATTTCAGGACTTTCCATCTGATAAGTTCTTCCCAGTGGTTCCCAAGTGTTCAGCAATGTAAACATTGACCTTATTGTTCAAAGACTACAAGTTCAATCTACAGCTGGGCATCCAAGAGGACACAACTCTCCTGCAGGTGTATTGAGTTGTCCAAAAATCTTTGGCAGTTCTGAAATATATTGTGGTCTTTCACACACTTTTGCACTCCCAGTGTTGGTATCATGCAATGGAGACTTTAAAGGAGACTTTAAATTTAAAAGTAAATGGGATAAAACTTTACTCTTTAACTGTTTCGGTAACTTACATTAAACACACTTCCAACCAGAATGAACATTTAATTTAATGTAATCTGTACATAGACGGGGGGTTTCACTGGCAGGTGCCATTAATGGAAACATACTGAGATATATGCCAAGACCATACTTATGAAAAGAACACATTGAAAAGCACACACCATGATATAAAGTGAAGGGAGGCATTTCCATCTCAGACGAGGGCCAAAATCTAAAGAGAGAATGAAAGTACGACTGAGCGAGCAGGAAAATGAAGGATTTTTTCCAATGTGTCTGTGGAAAGCTGACGGCTTAGTCTTGCTCACAAGGCTAGTGGAAGATAAAGACATGAGGGGATGAGTGCACTTGCTGAATCAAATCTCTCATATTTACCAATCCAATACAGCAAATCCCCACGCTAGGCTCCAGCAAGGTCTATGTGCTACCCAATACGTCTCCTCTATCTAATGGAAACCAAGCATTTTTGTGCGTGTGCATCACATGCTCGTTTCCCTATTTGTGCATGTCCCACTTCTCCACATCCCCCCAGCCTTTTCAGTGAATCTATCAGCATAGTGATTAACAATCATTACCACAGTAATTAAATATGCTAGTCAGAAATTTGATTGAGTCCCATGCTTCATAATTACTGCAGCACTAGTCCTCTAGAGCTGAAATGAAATTACTAGAGATGTAAGGACACAGCTAATTTAGTCAATTATGCAAAAGTAATAGACTCTGTTTAGAATTTAAGCATCTAGGTATGTTTTTTAAAGTGAAGGTGGGTACATGAAACACATTTGAACTGATTAAGTTGAAGAATTTCAAAAATGGAAAAACTATCCAAAGTCCCAAAACTTTTAGATGACTTTTAATCAATGTTTTGATTAAACTGTAGTCTCTACAGAAACTCTGAGAGTCTGTAGCATCTGGCACCTGGATTTGTTCCGCCTAGTGTTGATGGTACCTCCCACAGCTGAGTGGGAGCAGCACACAAGCCTTGTCAGGTGTTTCAGACCAGGAATCTTTGTTATGATATGCAAAAGTTGCACAGTTCTTCACATTTTTCTCACATAAAGCATGTGAAAGTGACTATTCTTGTCATTGCAAGGTCACAGGACAGCGAACCACAATGAAATTGGACCTCTGCATTTAACCCATGCAAACACCATGCAGCAGGGGGCAGCTATGAAAGCGCCCGGGGAGCAGTGACAGGGACGGTACCTTGCTGAAGCAACCTCAGAGCAACCTTCTGGTAAGGGGTTTGAACCCACAATTTTCCAATCCTGTGGACAACTCCTAACCACTAGGCCAATGCTGCGCCTATGTTGTTGTCACATGTGGGGTGTTTTGGGCACTCTGCTAGAGGGCGCTCTGCTCTGACTGAGCACACCTGAGCCCAAGCAGGCACAGGTGTGCATCATTGGGGCTGACTATTTAAGCCCCGATGAGTCAGAGCAGAGCGCGGCTCATTAGGTAGGTTAAGCCTATGTGTAACGGGTGGTTCTGGTATATGTAACTTGGTGTCTGTGACTTAGTATATGTAACTCAGTATCTAGGGTTAGACTGCAGTTCCTCTGTTCTAGGGTTTCTTGTTTAGAACTGCAGTCCCCGTTCCTTGTTTTTGTAAGTGTGACTAATAAAAGTATGTTCCTAACTCCTGGCTCCGAACTGGCATCCATTCGGGATCCCGCCACTGTTACAGAAATGAGCCGCCAAAACCGGGACGTCAGGAGCCTCGAGAGTTGGTGTGAGGAGCACGAGCGTGCCCTGGGAGTCATGGTTGAGGACCTCCGTGCAGCGCTGCCATTGTGGCAGCTGGGGTGTGGCGAGCAGAGCGGTGGAGTACAGAGAGTCACCGCCACTGAGCTCTCGCGACGCCTGAACCTGCTGAGTCGCTCAATCCAGCTCGCTCCCTCTCTGGAGGCCAAAGAACGGCTGGAGGAGTACGGCCGAACAGAGAATGCCGTACTAGCCGTTATGGAGGTAATGTTATTGGGGCGATCTGTCGCGGAAGAGACTTCGTTTGCGCCCCTTTCTTTACCCCTTTCTTTTCCGGCTCCCGCTCTCCACCAACCACAACACTGGATATCGGTGGAACCCGCCTCCTTCACCGATCACAGCGGTCCGTCCGCAGCGACAGCGCTGTGCCCCAATCACAGCGATCCGTCCGCGGCACCAGCGCTGTGCTCCAATCACAGCGATCCGTCCGCGGAGACCCCGCCCTGTATGAAACACAGTCATCAGAGGGGTAAAACCCCGCGAAAACAAAGAAAAAAGGGGTGACTCCTCGAGGAAGAGGCTTCGTTCGCGCACCTTTCTTCTCTGGCCCCTGCTCTCCACCAACCACAATGCTGGGTGTCGGCGGAACCTGCCTCCTTCACCAATCACAGCGGTCCGTCCGCGGAGACAGCGCTGTGCACCAATCACAGCGGTCCGTCCGCGGAGACCCCGCCCTATGTGAAACACGGTCAGAGGATGGCGAAAACCCAGCGAAAACAAAGAAAAAAGGGGCAATTCCTCGAGGAAGAGGCTTCGTTCGCGCCCCTTTCTTTTCCGGCTCCTGCTCTCCACCAACCACAACACTGGATATCGGTGGAACCCGCTGCCTTCACCAGTCACAGCGCCCCATTCGCGAAGACAGCACCCTGTTCCAATCACAGCACCCCATCAGCGAAGGTGGTGCCAAACAAGGAAGCTACGGTAAGGAATTCTCTCTGCACAGCTAATAGAGACGTTATGGTAAAGATTTCTCCCGGCTCAGAGGAGCCATTTTAGGCAAGAGAATTAACTGCAAGAATCCAGTATTTAGAACACGACCTACAGGAATCTCAGAAGGTCTGGCTGTCTGTTCTGGGCGCAGAAAGACAGAACAAAAACATGTTAGTCGAGCAGTTCCAGGAAATGGAGGCGGAGCTCCTCACCAAGAATCAAGAAATCAGTACACAAAGTCTGAATCTGGCCGCCTTGAAAACGAAGTGTGAAAAATTAGAGGAGGACAACGCCTCTCTTCAGGCTGTGACACACCAGCTGCAGGTGAGTCACCAATCTCAAATACGTTCCCTTCAGGAGGAGCTAGCTTCAGTAAAAGGGGGAACTTCAGGAAAAGCAGGCTAGGCACCTTGAACGTGAGAACACAACCAGAGTGAGTAGCAACAACATGATGGAAAAAAATACTTCCGGCATCCGGCAACTGGGGAGGTCGACCAAGAAGGCCCTTCACAGCAGCGAGAGAGGCACCACGGAGTCGACCCCCAAACCCAGCACCACAAACCAGTCTGCTGCACCAAAGAGGAGGAAAGTTCGGGCACAGAGGAAAATCGAACATGAGGCTGCAGTAACCCTTCAGGCGCAGGTAAGGAAACACATAAACAGAAAGTACTACCTGAGGCTACGATGGGCAGCCAAGACTGTTCAGCGATATTATAGAGCTAGCAAGAATATGAGGCAAGAAATGAAGTCTTTGAAGGAGAAAAAAAGGGCTGCCGTTGTTCTACAAGCTGCATTCCGAGGGATGAAGACCAGACAGACTCTGAAACTGAAGCACCAGGCTGCCACTGCGATACAAAGTGCTTACAGGGCACACTGTGCTCGGGCACGATACTTATACATCAAACAGACTATTGTTGCAATCCAGCTGAGGTATCATTCCACACGTGATGCCAGAAAACAGAGAGAGGAATTTTTGAAATTGCGCTCTGCTGCAATGTTCCTGCAAGCCTGCTTCAGAGGTCAGAGGGTCAGAAAGGCGGTGATCCTGCACCATCAGGCAGCTTTCCTGATTCAGGCTGTGTTCAGAAGACACAGGGAGGTAGTAAAGTACCAGGCCATAAGGAAGTCAGCCATCTTCATTCAAAGATATTATAGGTCCTACATCAGGGGCAAAAGTGAACATGAAAAATTCCAGGTGTTGAGAAGGTCTGCGATACGCATCCAGGCAGCTTTTAGAGGCTATTTGGTTCGAAAAAATGTTGATGCTATGAACAAAGCTGCTGTCATTATTCAGGTCATTATTATCTGTCTTCAGGAGGCCGCGCTGGGCAACAGGTGGTCGTCAAAGGAGGTTCGGAAGGTGGAGACCGAGACTTCAACAAGGACAGAGGTATCAGATGTGTAAACATGCTGCGATTTGCTTGCAGAAGTCATTCAGAGAGGAGCCGGTGAGGGATCTGGCCGTGCGGCGCAGAGAGGCGAGGACAATCCAGTCCCACCTCTGAGGTGAGCAGATCAGCTGCGGAAATGTTCGGTTTGCAGAACTAGAGGAGTTGCTGACAGGACTCTACCAGCAGCTGACAGAAAGAGCCTCTATGCCACAGGTGAATGCCTCGGTCTCGAATGACGGGGAGACGGAAAGAGAGGAGGCTTTGGCTCAAGACAAAGGTGAGGGTCATGGAAGGAGCAGCAAATTCAGAGAAGACAGAAAGGTCTCCAGATTAGAGATACAAGCTGTGATGGTTTTCCAAAGAGAGAGACTGAGGAGAACACATGAACAGAGAAACCAGATCGTATGCCAGATAACAAGGAGAGTTGAGACTCCAACCGCTCAGGAGAAACTGGAGGCTAAAATAGCCACTATGGAAGAGCAGTTGCATCAGAGCAGGGCAGAGCTGAGACGGGTGCAGGACCACAACATCGCTCTGCAGGCTGACCTGAGAGAGGCCCGTTATGAGGCCAGTAAGCTCACCGAGCTAGAGAAACAGGTCAGAGGTATGGAAGTGAAATTGGCACTCATCGAATCTCAACTCACTTCCCCGACAACAGTGCCTGCTGGAACCCAGAGGGTAAAAGCCAAAACAGAGCAACTGGAGAACAGTCCAGCGGAAAAACAGGTAACGATTTCAGGGAGGGAGCAGCTGCCTTCGGACCCCCTACCGTCAGCTCACCCTCACCATTCAGCAAACCCAGAACAAGGTGACTCGGGGAGGAGTCCCTGTAGAACTTCGCGTGGTGGGACCAGGAGCTGGGAAACTGCGTCACTGGGCCCTAAGCAACCGAGAAACATGACCAAGAAAGGGAGAAAGGCAAAAGACATCAGCAACCATCCGTTCAAGAAAGCGAACGAGGACATCGACACTGTAGACACGGGGATGAGAGACATGAGGAACAAGGCTGACAGGGGTTGGAAGCAGAGCTTGGACTCGTTGAGAAAGACTTCCTCTTTGAACACTGTAACGTCTATGTTTAGCTCTCTTTCAAGTTCAGTCAAGTCCAGGCGTTCCATGGAGTCAGGCGATGCCTCCAGGGACTTCAGAGCCAAGTTCAGGCACCAGTTAAAAGGGTGGACGGAACTGCTGGGATTCCCCTCACCACCACCAGCTGCCTGACATGACTGGTCGGAGGTCCTTTTTGTGTTATTTTTTGTGGACCTGACCGTGTGTCCCCACAAGGGACTTCTGTTTTTGTGAAGTTTTGTTGTTCTTGGCCTCCCCCCAGAGGTTCGGCTAAGTCTTGACGCTTCGGGATCCGCGCCTTTGGGGGGGGTGTTTTGGGCACGCTAGAGGGCGCTCTGCTCTGACTGAGCACACCTGAGCCTAAGCAGGCACAGGTGTGCATCACTGGGGCTGACTATTTAAGCCCCGATGAGTCAGAGAAGAGCGCGGCTCATTAGGTAGGTTAAGCCTATGTGTAACGGGTGGTTCTGGTATATGTAACTTGGTGTCTGTGACTTAATATATGTAACTCAGTATCTAGGGTTAGACTGCAGTTCCTCGGTTCTAGGGTTTCTTGTTTAGAACTGCAGTCCCCGTTCCTTGTTTTTGTAAGTGTGACTAATAAAAGTATGTTCCTAACTCCTGGCTCCGAACTGGCGTCCATCCGGGATCCCGCCACCGTTACAGTTGTCAATTATGACTATGCTTGCTGTTTAATATTTCCCAGACGCTGACATACACGTATGTGTATGTGGTCATTAGTGGTCATAATATTTTGGCTTATCTACACGTGCAGATGGGCCAACAAATTAAATAAAAACTCTAAGTGGAGAAAAACATTGCATATCCCTGAGTACTGCATGATTCAAGAAAGTAGTTAATGACTTGCTCACCAGGCCCAGCTCAATTTTTTAATTGATTATAAAGAGATTACAAAGATTATAAAGGTGGTGGTCTAGTGGTAGGGTACTTGCCTATGACCTTTGGCTCAAGAGGGCCTAGGTTCGAATCCCACCTCTAGCACTACCACCACTGGGCCCTGAGCAAGACCCTTAACCCTGACTTGCTCTAGGGGGGACTCTCCCTGTAATTAGGACATGGAAGTCGCTCTGGATAAGAGCGTCTGTTAAATGCCGTAAATGTAAATGTAAAGAAGGGTCAAAAAATATCTGCTCAGCTTTATTTCAACAGGAACGGTGACTAAAGTGACATCTGCTTTAAGATCTGTGGTAAAGACATTAGTTAACAGGGTTGGCACACATTCAGTAGCACACATTCAAAATACTCATGCTCGGACTAGTTTAGCTAGAACTGTATATGTCATGTGCTCCATAGACTGACTTTTCACTGGGGTTACAGTGCAGAAATCCCTTTTTACAAGGATGAATGCAAGTGTGATGTGAGTTGGTCTGGTGGATCTGTGATACTTTGGAGTGATTTGATGGCATAATTGGGGCCACATGTCCCCTTTTAAAGAGAACCTTCTCCTAAAATCAGGCCTTAAAGGGCAGTGGTGGCCTAGTTGTTAGGGACTAGGCCACATGATTGGAAGGTTGTGCATTTCAAAGGGCATTTGGGGTTACTGCAAACAGCTTTCAATCTAGTTCAACACTTTTTGGACCAGTCTGGACAATTCCAACCTTAACCATTACAAATCATCAATGGATGAAATATCTCAAGGAAGAATAGTATTCCATTCATCAGTACAATTCCTGAGACTGGAAGTAAAGAAAGTGCAGTGAAGGTGTTCTTGTTGCTCACACTCTCAGTGCACACATTTAAAGTGAAAGTGACTATTATTGTCATTGCGAGGTCACAGCACAGCACACAGTGAACCACAACAAAATTGGACCACCACATTTAACCCATGCAGCTATGAAAGCACCCAGGGAGCAATGACAGGGACAGTACCTTGCTCAAAGGTACCTCAGGGCAACCTACTGGTAAGGGGTTTGAACCCAAAAGCTTCCAATACTGCAGCCGACTACCTAACCACTAGGCCACCGCTGCATTTACAGGTGCAGCATTTAACAGTGCTTAGTTTCCACATTTGAAATTCATATTAGTAACCAGCTATGATCAACAACTGCTGTTTAACTATTACAACAGGAAGAAGAAGAAGAAGAAGAAGAAGAAGAAGAAGAAGAAGAAGAAGAAGAAGAAGAGAAAAGAAAGAGCAGAGGTGAAATAGGTGAAAGTGAAGTGAAAGTGACTATTAATGTCATTGTGAAATGCAGTACAGCACAACACAACAAAATTCAACCTCTGTGTTTCACCCATAAACACACGTACAGCAGGGGGCAGCTATTGAAAGCACCCTAGAAGCAGTGACAGGGTACTTATGGGTACCTCAGGGTGACTACTGGGGGAATCAAACCCACAATCTTCCAGTCGGGGAGCCAACTCCCTACCCACTAGGCCACCGCTGTGAAAGAGTAGGACTGTTTGGGTAGATTATTCCTTGAGATATTATATGAACAGCTGAGTCTTTAATCGACACTTGAAGACAGCAAGGGATTCAGCAGTTCTGGCCATCAGGGGCAGTTCGTTCCACCACTGAGGAACCAGGACTGAGAAGAGTCTTGATGCATGTCTTCCTCTTTTCTTCAAAAGTGGAGGTTCAAGGTGAGCAGTGTTTGATGGTCTGAGAGGATGAGAAGAGCCACTTTGTTTGATAATTGCAGTCAAGTAAGAGGGTGCAAGACTGTTTTTAGCCTTGTAAGCAAAAGTTAGAGATTTAAACCTGATACAAGCAGCCACAGGGAGCCAGTGTAGGTCCTGCAGCAGAGGCGTGGTAGAAGAGGCTGAAGACAAGTCTTGCAGCAGCATTCTTAATCAGTTGTGGTGGTCTTGTTGCCTTCAATGGAAAACCTTTTTATGAAGACATTTTATGAGGTGGTTTCCCTTAGTTCAGTTTAGTTCCTTTAGTCTTGGTTAGTTGCAATGTTTAAAAGTGAAACAATGTGAAAAGACCTCAACAGCTGTGTGGTCTTAAGAAAACAACTTTCCTAGGGAGCATAATGATTGGATTCTGGAGATCAGTCTGATAAGATCACTTTGTTTTAAAACGATGGCCACATCAGGGTAAGAGACGCATAAAGTGATGCACTCATTATGCCTAGGTCTGTGGGGTCAGTGTTAGGACCTGAGGTTGCTTCAGTTGGTAATTTCTAGGTTTAGCAATGTTATGTGCCCAAAACAAAGAATTTCTTCTTCCCTGATGGCACAGGCCATGAAGATGACAGAATTCATCAGGCTCAAACTGTGAAAGATGAGACATCATTTTCACATATAGATTGAAAGAGTGTAGACCTTAACCCCACTGAGAGTCTTTGGGGATTCCGGGGGGATGGGAAGTGTATAAAAAGAAGAAAGTATGAGAAGCTATTTATTTTGCCTTATTGATAAAAGGGGGAAATCCAATTCATTTCAGATCAACACTAGTGTGTATGATGAGCTTAACTCCACACCTCCTCCCGCCCACAAATAGAGCTAGTATTGATCTGAACGCTCAGTTTAAATGGCAGAGTAAAGAGTAATCACACAAGCTTTATTGACAGTTTTGAAAGTGCAGCTCAAGTAGTTTGTCATTCACTGTCAGTTAATATGTGCAAAATGCAATCTAGTTTAATGAATCTGACCTCTGCTCACAGCAGTTGTTCAGTTATGGTTTGCATTTAAATATGAATTTGGCAGCCATTTACGTTCATGCTTTTAAATTCTCAGAAAAACAAGATATTTAAGACTTCTAACAGATTGATTTGGGTCCAAACACTGCATGAACTCTGAAACTCTTGACATTGAAATCTTGCCTTACCTAACACTTAACCAGCTTAATGAATATAACCATAATGAAAATCCAGTTTTCCATTATGGTGGCACAAATAATTTGGATTAGGATAACAGTCGGACATTGTGAGATATTTTACAGAAAGTCCTGTAACATGTTCCTTCTGTACCATCTTTGAGTAGAACATTGTTTCAAATTCAGAGCCTTGTTTCATCTCATGCTCTTCTTTTCTATTTTTTTCTCTTTTTTTTTGGTGCTTAGACCAACATTTCTATAAAGCTGCTCAGGGAGTGATTTGTTAACTAATACTACATTGGATTAATTACATCATGGATCTCATTTGTCCTAAAATTCTATGAAACAGTTGAAGTTTTCTTCTATAAATTGGTGTAAACGATTGTGTTTTAAAGTTAAATGGTGGTTCCATGCAAGACGAAATAAGGTTGATCAGAACACATTTTAATGTTATGTAGCAATGTGTCTGGTTTTTATTTAATCAGACATTTCCAGAAAACCGTTCCCTTATTTGTTGCATTTTATTTGAGAAATAAACCAGAAACAAATGGTAAATTTTATGGCAGTCATGCTATGAGAGAGCCGTTTCCCAACCCCTGCAGGCACACCTGCTAAATGCACTGTGCAGCAGCTGTGTTACAGGCTCAGGTCCCTGCTGTGCTGTTTATCGTCAGTGGCCACAGGGACCCTTAGGACGCAGCTGGTGGAGATGAGCTTTTCACCATCTCCTACCAGCATGCTTGACAAGGCAGAATGGTTGGAAGTCTAGAAAGTAGCGAGGTGCGCATGGACCAGAACTAGAGCCAATAGCAAGGGTGAGTGATTTGGCAGAAATATAACATCAAAATATTTAGTTCTTCTCTCTCTTATTCCATCTCCCGGTCTGTAGTTCCCTTATTTGTCAAAAAGTATTAATTGAAGCCATGATGCTGTTTTTTATTATTCTGCAAAGCCATGATGTTCTTTGAATTTTTTTTTTATCTCTCTTTTTAGGAGCAAGTAACATCACTTTTTTCCAGTTGCAGATGGGTTCTTCTCCTAGTCTTGTGCACATTCCCCTGCCTTTACATTTTGAATAGTCACTTAGTAAGGACAGGCATGTAAGCTAACCAAAGATGTGAAGACAAGCAAACCACTCTTACTTTGTGCTTACTGCTTGTCAGTTTAGATTGGGACTTATGTGTCAACCAGAGTTAGAAGTTCACAGGTGCCCTGCGAAAGTGGCCTACTTTGAAAGTAGAGCACCCCAAAAAAAGTAGGCCCATCTTCAAAATAGAAACTTTACAGGAAGAGGGAAAAATGTTTATTTCTAATGTGAGTTCGTGTAAGACATTTAAGAAATGCTGGAATATTTTCACTTGTCCATTTATTATGAAAGTTTCACTCCATATAAACTGCAGATTTTGTATTCAAATAAAGCAGGACAAAAACTGGAAATGCATCTATTTCTATTATTCTATTATTCTATTATGGTCAAGTAGGTTTTATTGTCAATGTTTCTCCAGGACCAATGTGTTAGAAGACAGCTTAAAACTACAGACAGTTCACAGTATTGCAAAAGATTTCAGTACAAAAGAATAAAATAGTACACTTTGCTAAAACAGAGCAGAGACATTATTGCATCTGGATATTACAGTGTGAAAACCATGATGTACACAGTACTGAGTGCAGCATTTAGTGAGAATACAGTATTATATATTTAGCAGCAGGTCATCAAAATGAAAGGTAAGAAAATGTAAATATATGTATATACAGTACTGTGCAAAAGTTTAGGGCAGGCGTTAAAAAATGCTGTAAACAAAGAATGCTTTCAGAAATATAAATAATGATTGTTTATTTTGATCAATTTACAAAATGCAAAGTGAGCGAACAAAAGAAAAATCTAAATCAAATCAATATTTGGTGTTACTACCTTTTGCCTTCAAACCAGCATCAGTTCTTCTAGGTACACTTGCACAAAGTCAGGGATTTTGTAGGATTATAGTCGGTGTCTGAGTTCATTCACTGCATTTTGTTGATTGATGAAAATAAATGATTAACACTTCCATTTTTGAAAGCATTCTTTGTTTACAACTGTTGCCTAAAACATTTGCACAGTACTGTATATGAGAGTCAGTCCTGGTTAATCATTGATATGTAGTGTGGATATAATTCATTTTGTTTAATACAGTACATTGTAACATGTAGTTTTATAGCCATCAGTTAAATTTATTGTAATTCCATGATTATAACTTTGAAAGAGTTAACATATAGAAGAGACCATTAGTGTGAAGTTTTAACAAGTGCATGGTTCCTTTGGGTAGTATAGATACTACACTTTACTGTTACAGTTTACAGTTTTTATTGCTTTTTCTGCTGGTAACCAAAAGAAGAGACATTTCATTATGAGTAAAAAGTTGTGGCCCTGTTGTGATTAAACCCATCCTTGCGCTTCTTTGAATGTGAATTAAACCTATGAATCGATCAATAGATTAATGTATGTGGGAAAAGCTTACACTGACATTGAAATCTTACTGATTATATATATTTTTTTTATTTGGTCCAAAATACAGCAGATAGGTCACAAATATTAGCTTGATATAATGACTGAAAACCAGTCTGGTTATCTTTTTAGCACATAAGTAAACGCCGTCTCTGCAGGTATTTACTGTCAACACAGCAGACAAAACATGTTTTGGTGAAAGTTACAGCAGGAACACGTAACAACACATCAGCTAGGCTTAAAATAAACCTAACCAACAATACAGCACTCTTCGCTATGAAGCACGTGTCCAAGTATGACAGGTAGAACTTTTTACTGCTATTAATGCAGCATGAAGTAACAACACGACATGCATAAGAAAACTATTGGGGAAATGGACCAGGTTTTTTCTTCCCTATGATGATTTTAATGTCCTAGCATGCCAGGCAGCAACTATAAGCCTAAAACTGCAATCATTTACATGATTTTGATTGGCCACAAAACACAGTAACACTCACAGGCTCCATTTACCCTTGTCATCAACATCTGATCAACATAATCCAATTGATTATCCACTCCAGACACTGCATATTTGGACTTCCTGTCCAAATACATTTTCTTCACCTGGATAATGATAGCATGGATTTCCAAAACAATACTTCAGTGTTTGAATCAGGTGCACAGTATTAAGAACCTAAACAGATTTCTTTTTTTTTCCCAATACATGTTGTAGTTAGGGATTTGTGTAGATTACAGACCCACCTACAGACATTGCATCGCTACTAGTTATGACATCGCTTGTTGCATTTTGCACTGTGGTGGAAACCTCAATGTATTTTTTTGAATCAAGAATCATTTGATTCATATGAATCATTTTTTTTACTAGAAAAATAGTTTTAACAGTTATTTCTGAAAGTCAAGCACAGCAAATCCTTCTGCAGTGATCTTAAATAATGTCCCGCGTACGCGGACATACATTTTTAACCACAAAAACACTTCATGACAAAAAAGGGAGTATGGGAAGACACAGGGAGAACACGAAAATTCCACACAGAGAGCACACAGGCCATTCAACCAGGTGATGAAACACAGGATCTTCTCACTGTGAGGCAACCCACTGACCCACCATGCCACCCAAGCTTAAAGATAAACCAGGTAAACAGTGCAAAATGGTGAAACTAACCTTCTCAAAAACTTTAAATGCACTTTACATCATTCCACATGAACAACCTTTAATTCACTGTATGCTGTAACACAGAGCCACTCATGTTACTTTGTTAATGTAATTTATTGATTTTGTATCTACACTGTCTGGAGCATATCCAAGATGATCGCTTACACTTCTTCAGAAGCTCTGAAAGCTCAAATTATTATTTCAGAAATGAATTACTGTTTCAAATAAAGTTGTGCAATTTTCATTTGAAGCTTTTTCCCCTCAGATGACAAGATCCTGACTTCATAACTCACAAAATTGCATAAATATACAGTTGAGGCCAAAATTATTAGCCCCCCAGGAATTATGGAACATTTTTCTAAACTTCTTCCCAATGTTTGCAGCATTGATGAAACTTGTTATATGCAAACATTCACCAGTGCTATTTAGTAGCTTTTGGTACATTTTGTAATATAAAATACATTTTTAGGCTTGCTTTATTTCAAATATAATAAAACATATGGTGGTCAAAAATATTAGCCTCATATGAATGTTTGTTTTCAAAACACACCTACAGTAATTAACCAATCAGCTTTGAAACCACATCTGTGCAGTCACTTGGCTTCCTAACAACACCTGCAGTCAATTGGCTTCCTAACAACATTCAATCAGCATAAAAAAGACTCCAGTGAACAGGGCACTTGAACACATGAGAGGGACTACTGTTACCATGCCAAAGACAAAGGAAATCACTCTGGAGCTCAGAAAGAAGATAGTAGAGGCTCATGTTAAGGGCAAAGGCTACTCTGCCATTTCCAAGCGATTCACAGTGTATAGAACCGCTGTACGTTGCATCATTGCCAAGTACATGGAGACAAATTCTGTAAAAAACAAACCTGGCCGTGGCCGTAAGCGCAGGATTTCAAGAACTCTGTAGAAGAAAATAGTCAGAGATGTCAGCAAGGAGCCCTGGACATTTGCCAAGATGATTGTTGCTGACCTGGCCTCTTCTGGAGTTGATGTTTCAAGGAACACAGTTGTGAGGGCTCTTCATCATGGTGGGCTTCAGGGCCATCGTCCCAGAAGAGCCCCTTTACTCAAAGAGCAGCACATCACAGCCCGACTGAGGTTTGCTCGTGAACATTTGAAAGGTAAAGATGAGTTTTGGAAGTCCGTGCTTTGGTCTGATGAGACTAAACTTGAACTGTTTGGGCACATGGATGTTGCTTATGTTTGGCGAAGCAAGGGAGAGGCCTTCAACCCTAGGAACACAGTTCCAACAGTTAAACATGGTGGTGGGAGCATCATGCTGTGGGACTGTTTTGCAGCCTCAGGCACAGGGAACCTTGTTCGGGTGCATGGCATCATGAAAAAAGAAAATGATGTTGACATTTTGAAGGAGAATATGCAGAAATCTGCTCGTAGACTAGGCTTAGGTCATCGCTGGGTCTTCCTACAAGACAATGACCCAAAGCATACATCAGAATTAGTCCAACAGTTCCACAAGGATACCAAATATCTGCACAGAGCCCAGACCTCAATCCTATTGAGAATCTGTGGCGGGTGCTCAAAGTGAATGTCCATGCTCGGGAACCATGCAATTTGGACCAGCTAGAACAATTTGGCAAAAACCCCTCAGGAGACCAGTGCCAACATAGTAAAGAACTACTCTAAGAGATTGTTAGTTGTGGCTCAGAAAGGTTACACTATTGACTATTCATGGCCAGGGGGCTAATGATTTTGGATGTCTCATTTTTGCCCTTTCTTGTTTCAACTCGGTGTATCAATAAAATATCCTAATTAAACTTAGTGGACATTGCTTTTTTTGTAGTGTATTTGTTTCCAAAATAACAAACACTTGTTGTTAATGGTCATTTTCATGGAGAAATCAAGAGTGTTGTCTAATTTCATAAGGGGGGGCCAATAATTTTGGCCTCAACTGTAGATACACCTGAAAAATATTAACACATGATTAAAGAATGACTGGGGCAACGGTGGCCTAGTGGGTAGGGTGATGGCCACGTGATCAGCGGATCGGAGGTTTGAACCCCTTCCCAGTGGGTTGCCCTGAGGTACCCTTGAGCAAGGTGCCGTCCCCGTCCCGCTCCTCCCTGCGATGGGCTGGCGACCTGTCCAGGGTACGTCCCCCGTCCTCGCCCTGTGTGCGCTGGGTTGGACACCAGCACTCCCCCGCGACCCCGTTTGGGACAAGCGGCAGATAATGGATGGATAAAGAATGACTGAGTCTTTTCCCTCAAGTTCAGTCTTGTTTTTTAAGATGCTGACACAACAAGAAAGTCATTTTAAAGCAGTTAATGAAATAATAGCATTTCTATAAATATATCTGACATAAAAATTGTTAAATGATTATAGCATGTCCTAGTATTTGATTGTAATATCAAAAATAATTGAATTATATGTAATATTCCATCACAATATAAATATCAATGTGGGGGTCCTTGCATGGTTGCAACAGCACTGAAACAATGTTGTGAACACAGACACAGGATTTCTACTGATACTCAGTGTTATGACAATGTTGGATGCCTGCTAGGAGCTTTCTCAGCACAAACAGATTAAGTTAGCTAGACCCGACCTCATTCCGACCACAAACAGGATCACCCTTGTCAATTTAAATGCGGACATCTAGATACAAGATGCATTTTAATGACTAGTGCAAATGGGACCACAGTAAACAGATCAAATTTCATCATCTTCAAAAGAATACCCGCCCCCACCATTTGACTGGCTTGTAATCAGTCAACAGCCAGGTTTCCTTCTCTGAAGAAGAGGAAGACATGCATTTAGTGTTCCTTGGGGTCCTCATTTGTCATCTGAAGATCCATCTCATCAAGTATTCAGGAGTACCTAGGGGAATAATTACGCCTTAATTTTATTCCTCTTTACTATTCTCAAACAAACTAATAAGACTTGTACTGACTGCGTGGATGTTGACCTTTGACTTATATAGTTTGACAGGATTTGTTAAAAATGTTATGTGACTTGTTGGGCAGTAATTTGGTTCCAACTTTTAACTTCAAGTGTACAGGTAGAAGGAGCAGATGTGGGCTACTAAGCTGATGTAGATAACATTATCTACTGAATCCCATAACTGTAAAGTGAAAAAAAGTGAAAGTGACTGTTCTTGTCATTGTGAAACGGAGCACAGCACAACGCAACACAATAAAATACAGCCTCTGTGTTTCACCCATACACACAAGTGTAGCAGGGGGCAGCTATTGAAAGCACACGGGGAGCAGTGACGGGGACGCTACCTTGCTCAAGGGTACCTCAGGGCAACCTACTTGTGAGGCAATCGAACCCACAATCTTCTGAACCAGGGCAGCTTCCTAACCACTAGGCTCTCTAACCAATAGGCTCCCTAAGCAATAAGCCAACTATGCATAAAAATGTCATAGCTTTCAGTCAGAGGACAGGTTTAACCTTCTTTTCTTTCAAAACCCTTTTTTTCTAATATAATTAATCCAAATACAAAAAAGACAAAAGCCTTTTCAGTGCAATCTACAGGCCACCAGGGTCTTACACACAGGTCCTAAATGAGTTTAGCGAAATCCTAGCAAGCCTAGCAGTATATAAGCATAAAGTAATCATTGGTGACTTTAATATTTATGCTGAGAAGGAACAAGTCTCACTCAATCTGTTCTTTAAAATCAGTCCTCAGTTTTGTAGATTTTTCTCCAAATGTAATGAGGCCCACTCTTTATCATAATCACACTCTAGACCCAATCCTGACACTAGGTGTTCAGATGGACAACATGGCTATTATTCCACAGACAAAAGTGATTTCAGACCACTACCTCATTGTATGACACCCATACTAGTTTATTTAATCCTCACAATCTTGTTAGCCATACAATAATATCGCTTACAGTCCTTAGCTTTATTAAAAGCTTCCTGGAACTATGAATAATTATTAGTTCACCTTCCGGTCCAGAAAAGATGGATAATATAAGTAAGAAATAAATTTGGCTTCTCATTACATAAGGTAGCACTGTTAAGATGCAAAAGATTTAGACAAAAAACGCTTGCTCCATGTTACACCGATCAAACACCTGCTTTAAAGTGAGAGGCACGGAAATTAGAACATAAAAGCTGTCTGAAAAATGCTAGATTTCTAATCAACACAATTTCTAAGCTCACGAAGAACCAGGTAAGACCTCAAACTAAGATACCTATACTGTAAAGAAAATGTTATGGATTTATTTTGCAATGAGACAGGAAATCTAAAATAAAGTACCAATCCCTCAATGTCTGCTGCCTAAACAGTTATGGATTTAGACCAAAACTTCATTCCAACACAAAGGAAAGCATACTTTAATCCAGCTTTACAGACTAACCTTCTCAACTGTTTCATGCTCCAAATCTTTAACTTGTATCCTTGATTCAGTTCCTACCAGCCTACTTAAAGAGGACACACCAGTAATAAGCAGACTCTCTTTAAGAAATTCTAAACTCATCTGTCAACCTGGGCTATTTGCCAAAAGCATTCAAACTAGCAGTTCTTTACTGAAGAAACCATTTAAATGATCACAATTTGTGTATTTGCACAGACTAGAAGGCCTAGCTGGGAAAACAGGAACACTTCCTGGATTAAATCATCCTTGACCAACCAGTATCAGTTTGTAATTGTAACCAGTGAAACGTCAGTTGGTACAAATGTAAATTATGGAGTCCCACAAGGCTCAAATATGGTCTCAGTCTTCAAGCCTAGGGAAAAGAGTTTTTTTGTCAGGCTTTTAGCAAATAATCTCACTATTAGTTAAAATGTGGGATGTTGGTGCTGCCGTCCCACCACTCTCGTGCAATTACTCAGGTTTGTTGATGGGGGTGTGAGGGGACGCCAGTGTCTCAGGGTGCTCTTATGAGGGGACACTCGTACCCCGTCTCTACTAACCCACACTGTACCAGCACTAGTTAGAAAAGGAAGTGACATTTTTATATATCTTGACTTGACTAATTGCATACCGTGACTATATGTCTTATGTCTGCATGGAAAAAAAATATTAATCAGTAAAACTTCATCCATCCATCCATCCATCTTCTGCCGCTTGTCCCAAACGGGGTTGCACTGGAGTCCAACCCAGCACACAGGGCGAGGACGGGGGACGCACCCTGGACAGGTTGCCAGCCCATCGCAGGGAGGAAGGGGACAGCACCTTGCTCAAGGGTACCTCAGAGCAACCCATTGGGAAGGGGTTCGAACCCCCGATCCTCCGCCACCACTGCCCCAGTAAAACTTCATTTTAAAGGTAATTACAGCATTTTTCCTTCATTGGTTTATTTGTTTTCCCCTCAAACCTGCTTTTTTCCCATTTTGTGTGAGTGTGTGTGTGTTGTCTGCAGGAAAAGTTTGAACTGGTGTTGGTGTGGAACTGTTTTTTTTTTTTATAAAACCCTAGATCCTGCAAGCTGGGTAGGAGGTCACACCATAATCATCATCACCTTGAATCATATTCTTCATCAAACAGGATTTTGAATTCTTTGTATGTAAACTCATTTGTAAACATTGTTAACTTTGCAAAATGAAAAAAATATTTAACTTTTGTTTAAAAAGAATAGTAATGGAGGATGTTGGCTTAAAGTGTATATATAAAGTCATACATTTCTGTCATGTAGTTGGTTGTTGTGTGTGTCTGTGTATGTGTTTGTGCATGCGTGTGTGCACGTGTGTGTGTGTGTGTGTGCGCGTGTGTGTGCGCGTGAGTGTGTGTGCGTGTGTGTGTGTTTGTGTGTGTGTGTGTGTGTGTGTGCATGTATGAGAGAGTGAGAGAGAGAGAAGGAAAGGCTTGATATGCAGTCTGTGTGAAGAGGACCATGGCTTAGAAGATGCATTTATGATGGTAATAAATTTCAGTACTTGATAGGAGCACTGTGATGTGGAAGAGGGGGCAGGGCAGTAAATAGAGGGAAGCAAAGAATGATGTGAGGCTGTAGATGGAAACTGTTAGTAAATGGAGCAGGTTCGTGGATTTTTCATGAATACTAATGATATTGAGTTTGAGCTCGAAGCTGTACAGTATTTCTTTTGGTCATTAATGCAAAGCAAGTTACTAGAGCCTAAAACGCTGTTCAGATTAAACCCTACTGTTTTTTTTTTTTTAACCTTTCTTTGTTATCTGTATCCCATATCACTCTGGCCTTAAACTTTAAAACTATACGTGGCATATGTTACACTGATGATCATTAAATGGTAAATTTCTGCTGATTTGAGAATAATTTATAATTCCCCTTTCAGCTCATCATTAGCGTGGAGCTGGAGGTGTCAGAGCTGAAAATGCTGAGATTAGCATTGGGAGTGTTGAAGATGGACAGGATTAGAAATTAGTATATTAGAGGGACAGGTCAGGCAAGACGTTTTGAAGAACAGTAGAGAAGCAAGAAAAGAAGCAAGACTGCATTGGTTAGGCCATGTCCAGAGGATGAGGATTATATTGGAAGAAGGATGTTAAGGATGGAGCTACCTGGATTGGAAATGGTGAAAAAAAGTTGTTTTTAAAAGTATATGAAAATATAGAATGTAATGTTATATTTTAAACCCCTTCCCAATAGGTTGCCCTGAGGTACCCTTGAGCAAGGTGCCGTCCCCGTCCTGCTCCTCCCTGCGATGGGCTGGCGACCTGTCCAGGGTGCGTCCCCCGTCCTCGCCCTGTGTGCGTTGGGTTGGACAGCACTTCATGGCATTCTGCTTTGGGACAAGCGGCAGAAAATGGATGGATGGATGTTATATTTTCTGGATTGTTGTCCATATAAAGGCATCGGAAAAGGTTTGTGAGTAATAGAGCTTCAATTTGCATAATTAGTGCATATTTGACCATATACACTAAACTATACAGTATAGTGTTTGGGTTCAAAGATTTAATAATTGGTAATTAATAGGTAGGTAAATTATAGTAGGTGGGTAAACAGTAGGCAAAGTATGCCCCACTGACACAGTAATCGGTGGAGCAAAGCAGTAGAATATACAGCTCTATGTGGTGCGCAGTGTGCGCATCGCTCTATCACTTTTTTATTTACTCACACATCAGATTCCATCTTCTTTTGTTAGTACTATAAAACTGTCTATTGTCACCAAGAGGCTGCCTCTAATAACTCATTTTGTTAACTGCAAAGGTTTTGTTTTGTGTCTGTGTGCTCAAGCATGAGAGAGAGAGAGAGAGAGAGAGAGAGAGAGAGAGAGAGAGAGAGAGAGAGAGAGAGAGAGAGAGAGATTGAAGCAATGCAAGATATTGTCCAATTTGCTGTCATGCACTCTTCCATAGATCAGTGCATAATTACTGACTGCCCTAATGCTTTTAAGTGTATAAAACCCGGCTGTTTCTGAAAACTCTGTGACATGGCCCAGTGTACAAGGGAAGGCTGTTAGCCGAAGACAAACTGTGAAGGAGTGCTGGCACCACTCCAGAGAATGTTGAGAGAGTATTTTAATCAACTTTTTAATGATCTTTTTTTTCCTCTTTCAATAGCTTCTTATTGTACTTATCATTTATTCATCACAACTAATCTCCCTTTCCCTTACTCTCTGCCGTTCTGCACCTCATTAGTTCAGAAATAGCAGCGTGTTGAGCTCGTCAAGGACAGTTTGAAGGATCTCTGATTCTGCCACCTAAGGAGCATAAAAGTATCAGTCAAAGAGCAAAGGTCATTCAGTCATAATCTTTAAACCAATGTAGGGCAGGATTAATGCTCTAGGAGATCATTTCACCACTTCAGCCTCATAAAAAAAATACATGATCATGATGATTCTGGTGGTGTAGTTGTCCGTAGCCAAATGAAGTATTTGCCCACCATTGTTCTGAGCCCCATTAGAGCAGGATCACATACAGACTAAGGCTGTTTCAACATTCAACATGTTTTTCAGCTACTGCAAAAGTAATCTCAACAACATGAGATGTAAAATGGTGCGTTACATACCATGTACTGTGAAATTCAGTTTAGTTTTGTGTATTTATATATAAAATATGAAGTTACCATTCTTTTCTTATTGATTTATTGTGTATTGGTGTCAGATTGCTTCAGTTTTTTAGGCAGCGGCTCAAAATTGAGGGGCTGATCATAACCAGGGAACACAGAGGTACCAATTACACACACAAAAAACATTTTTTTTTAGACTAAATTTACTTCAAAATAAGATTTCTCATATTTTTAGTTTGGAATTATTAGCTAATTAGCTAATTAACCTTGGGGGTGGTTGGTGAAGAGAATATTAAGTTTTAAAAGTTTGTTTGCACAAGACTATAGACTCATTTGAAACAAAGGTAAGAAAAATGAGTTTTCCATGGTAGGAGCCTTTATCCCTGAGGCCAGCCTTACTCTAAGGTTCAACAGCAATGTAAAGTGAAAGGTACAGTGAAGGGAGGACAGGGATATTGCAAACCGCAGACCTCTGACATTTAATCTCGTCGCTTTTGGTGTACCATGAAGGAGTTTGAACTTGCAACCTCGTGGTTATGAGTGCGAGACCAGCACTACTGCCTTAAATAACACAGCAGATTTGTTCTGCCTGGTTAACGTCAGCACAGAATGATGTTTTGTATCTACACACAACACCCAGTGAACATTAACATTCGATCAAATCTCTGCTGTATCTCTCAGCTGCTAGACTTTCAAGTACGATTGTGTCTAAATGGCCCTTTAATGAGTTTTTGATGCTAATGAACTGATGTGGACTCCCCAAGGGTCAGCTCTTCTCAGCTGAAGTGGACTCATTCAGTGAGTCAATATTAACGTATGAAGTTCTATATAGTTTTACTTTTCTATAAAGGTTTTACTTTATAACGTACTGCTCTGTATTCATCTAGTCAAATATGTAGATCATTTCAAATGCATTAGAAATGCAATTAGTATACAGTGATATATGTTAGACAGACTTTGAACTTTATATTCCTTTTTCTTTTTTTTATTTCTAGGCTTAAGTCAGATTTAGACAAGCTAAAGTTGGGATCAACATTTCTGTGCTAAAGTCAGATCCATGCAATTCTTGCAAGCTACAGACATGTATAGATCATTCTGGTGGGCGCTGGACATGTTAGGACAATTCGGAAGAGCTACAGTCAGATTAAGACTGAATTTTGCTGAACATCGAAAAGTCAGGTTCACACATTTCCGATGGGCTACAGTTAGATTCACACCAAAATTTGCTACCAGTCTCAAGAAAGCAGATGTACGATGGGGCCTGTCATGAATAAAAGTGACATTAGCTATTTAATTACCATAATAACAGGCAAAAAAATTCACACTTTTTTTTTTTTTTTTTTGCGAAAAATGGCTTCAAAGCATATGCAGTGTTCAGTAACTGTCAAGTCGTGCCACTTCACAGTTGTACTCTGGCAATTCTCTGGCAAAAGACAAGACCAGCTGCACACCTGTCTAAGGCACATTAAACATTTCTAGCACTTTACATGTTCACTCGATGACATTTGTTAAATAAATAAATTGAAACAATGCCTTCGAACAAAAGCTTCTCCAGACATCACTGTGTTTGTATTTTCAGCATTTGGCACTGAGTATAATACGGCCCAGAATGATCTGCGTTAAAAAACAAAGTCACTGTAAAATAACTGAAAGATAATAACAGAAAAAGATTTTTTATGGTGCATGTCAAAAGCTACATTCCCTGGTGAAGGAACTATTCACTCTGATCATTAAAGGGGCATTCTGGATTTAATATTCAATTTACTAAAATGCCCAGCACATATTTCACAGATATGTCCTACAGCCATTAAGCAGAGCATATCAGGGAAAAAATTAGAAGCCCACCCTCATGTTTTCACCCCTAAGCACTTTTCAGAAGTTCCTCCCACTTTAAAGATGTTCATTGATGTTGGACCTTATTTGAGGTATTTGGGTTCTTTCATTTGGAGGTTAAAAGCGATGCTGCTTGTTGGTTTGATGTAATTTGCCCCCTGGGGCTTTGTAAACCAATGTCTGAGTTCTAAGAGGAGTAAACAGCAGACACACCAACTGGCCCAGTTTCACCCGGAGAGCAAGAGCCTCCCCCGGGACCAACACAGAGTGAATGCATGTGAGATGGGATAGTTTCTCTCACCAACATTTGGACACATTTAAGCTTTTGAAATAATGTGATTAATCATTTTAACAGCTCCTTCCCAGACCTCAGGAGAAATAGCCTGTGGATGATCCCTATTTTGATGGGTAAACTAAAATTTAAAGATTTCTGAAAGGAACTTGGGTAAGATTCTAATTTTAGTATGATGTGCAAAACATTTAATGCAGGTTGTTTTGACCTCTGGTTATCAAGGCATGCCTATCTCACAAATAATTGAATTTAATAAATATTTAAGTAGTAATTTGATTTCATAAAAATGTAAAGCTGCAACTACAGGGAGTGGAAATCACATGGTGCCTCAAGGCAGACAGGGTCCATTGGCAATCTAACACATTACAGTTTCACATTACAGTTTCACATTACAACCCTCATGAAGTGAAAGTGACTACTTTGTCATTGTGTCTGAATGAGACACAATAAAATTAAACTCTGCTTTTCACCCATACGCACCGTGCAGCAGAGGGCAGCTATTTGAAGTGCCCGGGGAGCAGTGATGGGGATGCTACATTGCTCAAGGATACCTCAGGGAGACCTACTGTTCTGGGATTCAAACCCTCAACCTTCCTACCTGGAGCCCAACTCCCTAATCATCATAAATGTTGACATTGTATACCCAACCCTCACTAGTAATATGTGATTTATCAGCTTTGATTTTTAACAGCCAGTCTTACTTATATCTAAATATTATAGTATGAAATAAGATTTTACTTATTAATAACCATTAGCCTTTATAATAGCCTAGAAGGACATTTGTTCTCTGTTCTCAGTTCCCTGGCAGACACTTTGTGTACGAGGAGGGAAAAAAAATATATATATAAATGAATATAAATAAATAAATACGTCATAAGGAAAGATGCTTTCTGTCCTACTTTTCTGAGTGCTAAAAGTTTCATTCATAAAAGCATATTTAACTCCTCTAAAAAAGTGTGATAAAAAAAAAAAATTTATTTTCATTCAGACAGAAATCTGGTAGGCTATGACTGTATTTAGGCAATGCTGGCAAGCTGAATGTGGGATCAGAATTTCTCTGTGCCACAGTCAGATTCAGATGATTATTTAAATAAATAAATAAATAACAGTATTTTTAAGAAACAATCCTTTTTCAAAAGAAAATATCAGGATACAAAAAAAATGATACTTTTTTCTGCCCATTCACATAACAGTTTTCACTGTTGAGGACAGGAAGATTGAGGAGGGTGAGAAAGGGGGGAAGAAACTAAAGGAGGACAGGCAGTTATCAGACAGTAGAGCTGATGCCTCAGTGGAGAAGGAAAGACTCTAAGGAACAGCAGCGCAGAGCAATCCATTTGATCTGCTCCGCTCCTTTTATTTTTCTTCACCCCTTTGTTTTCTTGTTCTGCTCTTTTTCTGGAGCCATGCAGAAATCTCCAAGGAGGAGATATTCATACAGGGATGGTGGACAGAGGCAACCACCACCCAACGCTTCCCCATGCAAACAGCTAATGCACAGAGGCACAAACACAAATACAAACAGACAGGCAAAGGCAAAGCCCCTTAGTCCAGTTGTTCTCAGGCCTGCTCCTGGAATATTTCTGCTAAGCATCAACAATGAATCTAGTTTCCAATCAGCTTTAGAGGTGCATCATTTTTCCTCTTCTCATTGAGCTCCACTGTATACCCACAGAAGCACATTCAAGCCACTAATTCGTGCTTACAATGTTACTTTTGGACCAGAACCCATTTATTTGATCAGTAATATGATACTCCTATTCACTAGTTGCTTTCTTCTAAGACATCGCCATCAAACTCCAAAGGCAATCTTACTTCAAACTGTTTTCACATGTGGATCCCTGATGGTGGAATGAACTACCTTCTGACATCAAAGCAGGAGCATCCCTCTTTATCTTACCTCTTCCAAGAGCACCTCCTCTTTTAACAACTATAATACCCTGGCATGTCCAACTCACACTGAGCTTCTCTAACTAATCTCTTGCTCTTCTTGTTATGCCCTGCCATAGGCTGGCAATTGCTGAGCTCCAATCATAGCTGCGTGCAGGTAATAGAGGTGGTATAACAGAGAAAAGAGGCTTTAAACCCCAGTGGGAGACACAGACACCCTCACAATCAGGGAGCAGGTGGAACTCATTATCAGGAATAGAACTCTAAAGTGATAGAGAGAGACAGCTCCATCTGGTGGCTATGTATCATGTTCTCTCCGGATGGCCTTCTGGAAGTGAATGGTTGACTAGAGAAAGTCCCAGATGAGTGACAACTTCAAGACTGGTCTCTCTATTTTCATCCACTGCCTTCCAATGACTTGATGCAGAGGAGGAGTACAGATAGGTGGAACAACAGTTGTAAGAATGGAACATGAAGAAGAGATGTGAGATGGAGAATGAAACTCAGTGTCTAGAAGCAGCAGGGGCAATGTTAAACAGCAAACTAGTGAGTACAAATTCTTTATCATTAACCTCTTGAACAATTGTATTAGTTGATGCAGCCCACTGTCCTGTTTGTCCACAAAAGGACTCATTTCTGTACCATGGACAGCACTTCTGTATTCTGTTACACAACCTAAGGTGTGTACTCCTTATTGAATACTCTGGGTGAATGGTACATGTATTTGGGGAACTGGGGACTTACCATCTATCTGGAAGCTTGAATTGTAGTTCTGCTTCTCAGGGAGCTTTGGCAGGTTTTGGAGAAACAAGTTTATAAGGGACTTTTCAGGGGCCGACACTTAAATGAAACCCAATCAGAGTGATAAGGGCTTATTGATCCTAGATCTTGAGTTGTTTGTTCCTCTTTGTGTCCTTATGAGGCTACCTAAAAAAAAAAGTGTTCCACCTATCCTCCTTTGCACTGATCTGGAAATTAATGCCATAGGGGCAGCGGTGGCCTAGCGGTTAGGGCGTTAGCCGCATGATCGGAGGATCAGGGGTTCAAACCCCTTTCCAATAGGTTGCCCTGAGGTACCCTTGAGCAAGGTGCCGTCCCCATCACTGCTCCCCGGGCGCTTTCAATAGCTGCCCACTGCTGCACGGGTTTGAGTGTGCATGGGTTAAATGCAGAGGTCCAATTTCGTTGTGGTTCATGTGTGCTGTGCCGTGACCTCGCAATGACAAGGGTTGTCACTTTCACTTTCATTGTCTTACAAGCTGCAGTTACCTTAACAAGGACTAACCAAAAATACAGATCAAATTGGCCCTTTGAAACCTATCCTGCAGAGCGGAGCGGCCATGCCATTAGCGATCTCAGCTCACAACCCTGGTGAGTACTCACCCAGCAAGTAGCAAGATGATGAAGGCTAAGCTGGAAGGTTCTGCTGTAAACTTGGTGGAATTGATGCCAGGGCAACAAATGGCACAGATTACAATAAATTGGTTTTGAGAAAAGTGAAAGTGACTTCCCTCGTCATTGTAAAACACAGCTCAGCACAATGAAACTCAACATCTGTGTTTCACCCATACAGCAGCTGAAAATTGAAAGTGCCCAGGGAGCAGTGAAGGAGACAGTACCTTGCTCAAGGGTACCTCAGGGCAACCTACTGGTGAGGGAATCAAACCCACAATCTTTCCGATCTGGGGCAATCTTTACGATTCCTAACCACTAAGCCACCGCTGTCCCCGGAGGGAAAGGGAATAGCTGGTTTCTAGATCATTTGTATCACCTGGATCAGCTGCTGTTGACCCTCCAGTAGGTTATTCATTGCTTCTTCTTGTTAGTTGAGAAGGATGTCCTGAGAGGTGACTGCAACCTGAAGAAGGAGATGCTGGTCTTAAACCCTGGCTACTTGCGGAAGAAATACACTGGGTACCATCAGAGCAATTGAAAACTGAATCAAACGAAGAACTGGCAGAACTAAACTACAAAACCCATAAAAAAGGGTGTAACTAAGACAGCTACCAAATACCCTGAGAGGAAGACACTCAAGATAGTCTTGAATGAATCATGACAGAGCTATTAACTGAGGGGAAAGCAGCTTTTAAAACCCAGTGGGAGACACAGACATACCCAGACAGCTAGGATACTCATTAACAAGTCTTAGAGGATTAGAAAGCTAGAGAAAGAAAGAGAGACCTCCATCTGGTGGCCACTAGAGTCAACGTCAGATCAGAATGTAACTGTTTTTAAATAAAGAAACTTTCTCTTGAACGTTTGCACCTTATCTTATTGAAACTGAGCAGTGCTTAGTGTTCACTTTTAAATGTAAATGTAAAAAAAATAAGGCTCAGTTTAGCAACTAACAGATCATCAGAACTTCTGTAGTTTAATGCTGCAGCCAAGGCTGCAGAATCCAAAGAATCTACTCTTTCCTTACTACCCATTCCTACCCAGCTGCTTGTGGCAGCAGCTCTACCACTGAAGGCAATAAGAGAACTTCAGTTGTTTCAGAATGCTGCTGCAATACTTGTCTTCATCCGTCCCAAGTTCTCTCCTACTATGCCTCTTCTACGGAACCTGTGGCTGCTCTTATCAGGTTTAAATCACTGAACACTTGCTTTCACAGCCAAGAATGGTCTGACAACCTCTCATTTAGCACTAATCAAACAATGTGTCTCTTCTCATCCCCTCAGAACATCAAGCACTGCTCATCTTGAGCGTCCTCTTTCAGAAGAAGACACGCATTGAGACTTTTCTCAGTCCTGGTTCCTCGAGTAGTGAAATTGACTCCCTCTTGTGGTCAGAACTGCAAAATCTCTTGTTGTCTTCAAGTGTCATCTGAAGACCCACCTGTTCTAACCAGTTCTAGACTAACCTTCCCTATCTAACTCTACATTTATACCTTACATTTACATTTATGGCATTTAGCAGACACTCTTATCCAGAGCAACTTCCATATCCTAATTACAGGGACAGTCCCCCTGGAGCAATTAAGGGTCTTGCTCAGGGACCCTTAACCCGGAATCTGCTGAGAGGTGGGATTCGAACCTGGGACCTCTTGAGCCATAGGTCCGTAGGCAAGCACCCTACCACTAGACCACTGCCACCCTTTCTACACTTTCTTCTCTTCCATTAAAAAAAAAAAACTACTGGGACGATGAATTCTTTTTACCTTAGTCAGATACAGGGTTTCTAAATGTGTTACTTGTCTGGGAAATCGTTAATCAGCAGTTGCTGATCTTTAACAGGTTACTAGAATGAAGAACAAATCTAGATATGAAGCACTGATGTAAGTCACTTTGGATAAGTCTGATAAATGCTGTAAATTTAAGTCTTGGAGACCAAGAAAATCTATCTTTCATTGGGTGGGTAAGCTGGGCTTCCTTAACCCCCAATTTCCTCAGCAGGTGTGCTGATGTAACAGAATAAACAGGTAACATTCTCTTCCAAGTGTGAGTTGTCAATGTGTTAAAGCTGTTCAAAAGGTTGCAATGGCTCTTCACGTCTCGGAGGAAGCATGTGTTCAAAAGGCTGTTGTTTTGCGACATGAGGTCAGCCGCTCGTATAGTGCTTCTAAATGATCTGAAATACCCTATTTTTAATGATATGATAAAATACACTGCTCAATATCAATGTTTAAAGCATTCAGTTTCATGCCTGCAGTAGTTTTTTATTTATGTTTACATCCATTTTGCTGCTGCTTATATGTACACCCTAGCGTCAATGTTGCAATGTTTTGGAATTAATCCTGTGTCATTTGAGTCTATAATCTCAGGCTCTGCTCGATGTTTTTTCCGAAGCCCCAGGGAATTTTGGTTGTGGCGGCCTGCCTTCACTGTGCCTTTGCTCAGCCGTTATTCCGTTAGCCGTTAACTGATCCGTTGCGCTCCCAGGAGCCACTCTCTTATCGGCCTGCGCCGCTGCGCCGATCTCCCTCATTAACATCGATTTCCCTCCCTCCCGATGGCGGAAAGAGAGAGATCCGGCACAGAGCAAGAGCTCATCCATCTTCCCTGCACACATACACACATGCACACACATATATACTCTCCCACTCAATCTGTCTTGCTTTCTCTCACATATTTCAGTATCGGCTTTATTGTCCAGGTAGGAGAGGTCCGCAAGCAATAGAACTTGGCAGTTGATGCTGTTATACATAATCATCTGCAACAAGCAAAACACAAATTCATGAAATCACCATTCACTTTATTAACAACATGCTTCCACCACCACTTAAGTGAGGTTTAGAGTGGTCATGCAAAAATATCTGGGTAAGTGTAGCCTAAGACCTAAGGCACAAGTTGATTTCCTTCTGAACCACAGCTCTGCAGAGATTTATCTCATTAAGGCATGTTCACCCAAAATTCAATGACTCCGCATAAATGTCCTTTTGCATGCATTATTTCTTCCCAAATATATTTGTGCAGCCATATGTAGTGGTTAGGGAGTTGGTCCCGGATCGGAAGGTTGTGGGTATGAATCCCAAACCAGTAGGTTACCCTGAGGTACCCTTGAGCAAGGTACCATCCCCATCACTGCTCCCCAGGCACTTTCAATAGCTGCCCCCTGCTGCGCGTGTGTGTATGGGTGAAATGCAGAGGTTGAATTTTATTGTGTTGTGCTGCATTTCACAATGGCAAAGTTAGTCACTTTCATGTGCAACTTCTTTTTTTTCATATATGTATGTATATATACATATCAAGTTATTTTATATTGTTATTGTTGATCTGTGATCTAACATCTGTGAAAGCAGTCAGTCTTTGAAAGCAACTATAGCACTGGACAGCAACCAGTGGTATCTTGTCAGATAGACAGATGAGAGACTGGTTCAGCTCAGTTTGAGACTGAATTTTGTTGGATCTGGGAAGGCATCATGGGGCAGGTTGTAGAAAGTAAATGTTGAAAAGCAAATCCATGTGTCAGACATTATTGGCAATTCAGAAATCCCAGCTGGACACATTATAAAGGTTAAAAATGAAGACACACTCTGGAAAAAAAGTGGTTACCCAAAAAAAATAACAGATATCATGAATCAAAGTGTAGAAAGGTCTTGCAGTTTTATATTTTGGAAATGAAAGGTGAAATTCCAAGGTACATTTTTAAAATAAAATGCCCAATAAGTGCACACATGTTTATTAGGTTTAAAGAGTCTTAATCACATAGTCTGTTTTTTCTCATGTACTTTCTTCTCATGTGAATCAGTTAATACAATTAAATAAAAGCAGTAATAATACATTCCTGTGCTTGCACACATACCGTGAGCAATCAGTTTGTTCGCTGCATCTCAACCATCCTAGACACATCAGTAGTAAACACACACCAAGAGCAGGAGCAATGAGCTGCAGACCTGTGCCTGGGGGCAGTTACAGGGTACAAAGCCTTTTACAAGAGGGGGAAGCTTTGTTCACTAAC
Organism: Hepsetus odoe; assembly: GCA_017165825.1. Classification (NCBI taxonomy): domain Eukaryota; kingdom Metazoa; phylum Chordata; class Actinopteri; order Characiformes; family Hepsetidae; genus Hepsetus; species Hepsetus odoe. The sequence continues at coordinate 8,540,097 of CM029371.1, forward strand.
CCACATTTTCAGTGCTGGTACTGGGGACTGAACTGGCAACCCTCCAGTGTCAGACCCTCTCCTCAAACATATTCACATTGCAATTTACAAAGACAAAACAGCAGCATGTCCTATCCCTTTACTCCCTTTGCTAACTTCCACTTATACTTTTCATTACTCTGTTTCAATCCTTTTTGTCCCTTTATTGTTTTTCTGAAGTAAATCTCATCCTCTCCTTAATACTTTCTCATTTCATACTCCTGGGCTCTTTTTCTGGTCTCACAGTAAGGTTAGCAGAAATGTTCAGCATTTCTTTCAACTGTTCATATAAATGGAAATCTTCTTCTGACTTTCACTGCTCCCATTAAAGGGGTCGCTACAGCGGATCATCTGTTTCCATTTCTTCATGCCCTCTGCATCTTCCTCTTTCAAACCAACCATCTGCATGTCCTCTCTTACCACATCTATAAATCTTCTCCTTGATCTTCCACTTTTCCTTTTGCCAAGCAGCTCCATCTTCAACATCCTCCTCCCAATATAATCCTTGTCTCTCCTCTGGACATGTCCAAACCAAAAAGCAGCATTGCTTCTCTAACTTTGTCTCCAAAACGTCTAACCTGAGCTTTCCCTCTAATAGACTCTAATTTCTAATCCTGACCATCCTCGTCACACCCAACGAAAATCTCAGCATTACTCTACCTCCTCCAGCTCTGCTGTCTGTCTTTTTGTCATTGCTACTGTCTCCAACCCATACATCATAGCTGGTCTCACTACTGTCCTGTAAACCTTCTCTGTCTGTCACAGCATTATCTGCCACAGATCACTTCTGTCACTCTTCTCCACCCATTCCAATCTGCCTTACACTCTGTTCTTCACCTCTCTTCTGCACTCACCATTACTCTGAACTTTTGTTCAAAGTAAAATTCCTTTGTTTTTCACCTTTACTCCCTGCATCCTAACCACTCCACTTTCCTTCCTTTTGTTCACACTCATGTATTCTGTCTTTGTCCTACTCACTTTCATTCCTCTCCTCTCGAGAATATCTCTCCTCTAAAGCATATCTCCATCCTCACCCGTGTCTCCTTAAACTGCTCTGTCCTCTCGCTACAGACCACAAAATCATCAGCAAACATCACAACCTCGTCTAACCACGTCCATTACTATTGCAAACAGGAAAGGGCTCAGCACTGATCCTTGGTGTAATACAACCTCTACTTTAAATGCATCTCCTACTACAGATCTCACCACTGTCATACTGCCCTTGTGAAAGTAACCATTCTTGTCATTGTGACACACAGCACACAGTGAGACACAACAAAATTCAACCTCATCCAATTCACACATGCAAGAGGGGGCAGCTATTGAAAGCGCTTGGGGAGCAGTGAAAGGGAAGGTACATTGCTCAAGGGTACCTCAGGGTAATCTGCTGGTCTGGGATTCATATCCACAACCTTCTGATCCTTGGCCCTAATCACTAGGCCACCTCTGTAAATATCCTAAGCTACTCTCACATATTTCTCTGCCACTCCTGAATTCCTCATATAAAACCACAACTCCTCCACCCTGTCATATGCTTTCTCCAAGTCCACAAAGGCACAATGCAACTCCTTCTGACCTTCTCTGTACTTCTCCATCAACACCCTCAGAGCAAAGATTGCATCTGTGCTGCTCTTTCTCGGCATAAAACCATACTGCTGTTCACTAATCCTCACCTCTTTTCTTAACCTAGCTTCCACTACTCTTTCCCATAACTTCATGCTGTGGCTGATCAATGTAATTCCTCTATAGTTACTACAGCTCTGTGCATCACCCTTATTCTTGAAAACCAGTACCAGTACACTTAGTCTCCACTCCTTAGTTAGAAACTCAACTGCCATCTCTCCTAAACACCTTCATGCTTCCATCTGTATATAATCTGGGCCAGCAGCCTTTCCTTTCTTCATCCTCTTCATCGCTGCTTTTATTTTCATCTTGCCAATCCACTACACTTCCTGGTTCAGTGTCCTCACATCTTCTAATCTTCTCTCCCTCTTGTTCCATTCATTCATCAGCCTCTCAATCTTTCCATCTGCTCAACATGCCACTCTCTAAAAATATTCTAAAATATACAGTATACTGTAAATACTGTAAACAACGAAAGTGTTAATCATTTATTTTCATCAATCAACAAAATGCAGGGAATGAGCAAAAGAGAAATCTAAATCAAATCAATATTTGGTGTGACCGCCCTTTGCCTTCAAAACAGCATCAATTCTTCTAGGTACATTTGCACACAGTTTTTGAAGGAGCTCAGCTGGTAGGTTGTTCCAAACATGACTGTGTTTCTGCTCCGTGAGACATTGATGATCATCAGCACCTGTTTGGTAAAACTGGTTGATCAGACACCGACTATAATCCTACAAAATCCCTGACATTGTGCAAGTGTACCCAGAAGAATTGATGCTGGTTTGAAGGCCAAAGGTAGTAACACCAAATATTGATCTGATTTAGATTTTTCTTTTGTTCGCTCACTTTGCATTTTGTAAATTGATAAAAATAAACCATCATTATTTATATTTTTGAAAGCATTCTTTGTTTACAGCATTTTTTCACACCTGCCTTAAACTTTTGCACAGTACTGTATATAAAAATATATTTTCTAAATATAAAATTATTCTAAAAAAAGAAATCTACAAATAAGCATAAAACATCTAAAGGCATGCATAGTAAAGACTGCAGAATGTTTACAGATATACACTCTTTTGCTTCTTACAGGGTTACAGTTTCCACCTGTGCCACCCCAAACCCTTTTCTATTAACCTCTTTTACCCCCGTAATGGACTTAGGGTACCCAAAGGAACCCAAGAGGTAAAAATAACACTTTTCCTTTTGCACTGTATTTTCAGTTTTAGCTCACGCCAAAAGATCTTCTCCACCACGCTGGTCAGACAGCTCTCAACAACCCCAACCACTGACACATGGCCATAAAATGCCCATTTCATTGTAAAATCCTAGCAGTCTGAGTCCAGAATCAGGTTTTTTATAAGCACTTTGAAAATGCAACCTGTGCTATGGAAGTGCAAGAATCCCACCTGCTCTCAAAAGTAAATTACAAACCCAGCCTAGCTTGCTCAGATAGATTCTGTTCTTGTGTCACAGAATATGTAATGTAATGCAATTAACAATGCCAATTATTGCAGGCTGAAATCAAGCAAACACCCAATCTCAGAGTTCAATATTTACAAATGATATTGGCTGTTATACTGTTTACACAAACACCTGAATTTTAAGAAGTCTGCAGATCATTTCATGTCTGCAAAAACAATGGCTGAGCAATATGCTGCAGTGCCTGTTTAGCATTAACCTTTTTTGCAAAGATGAAGGCAGGTAGGGAAGGTGTAAACATGCCTGACTGCTTCTCCGGTCTGAACAGGAAATTTTGCAGCATACGAAAGCTTTTTTCTGGCATTAAATTCACATTCACATCCAATTTTCTTCTTTATATAGTAATATATTTTCTAACTTCCCTGTCCAGGATGTTATATTTTGACCAGCAAGGACAATCACAAAAAGGTGAAATCGGAGATAAATATTGTTTGCCTAAAGAACATTTATTTATATTATCATCATAAACATAAAAAATATAACTGAGGTCAAGCTTACAGAGTTCAATCAGAGTCAGTCATGACAAAACTCTACAGTTATCTTACAGTAAACAACTGTAAGAGTAGGGATATAATGATTTTCTCTATCCTAGAACTTGCCAACAGTTTAGAATGAAGCATAACTGCTATCTTTTCACCAATGGGCAGGTTATGAACAGTGAGTCAAACCTTTTTGTATGGTGGACCACCTTGCATGGATACCAGTTGGAATAAAGAGGGGTCCTGAGGGTAGAACCTGATCAGTTATCAGTTATCTTTGCACCATTTTTCAGCCATGATTATCAGCATTAGCATTACGCTGATGTAATACAGTATTTGTATTGTGGCAGCCTATTGCTCAGTCTCGGCAGTGAAACTTGCTGCAGTTGTGTGAGTCGTCAGATACAATATCGTTCCTCCTCTTAAACATTGCTTTTTTGGGGGCTCACTCCTAATCTCATCCATTTAGGGTTGTGGGTCATCCAGGAGCCTATTCCACTGCACATAGTGCAGAAGGCAAAAACCCTGCAGGGCAAACACATGGACAAAAACTCTCACACATTCTCAAACCTAGGGGCAATTAAGCATCTCCAATCCACTCGACATGCATGTCATAAAATGTGGGAGGAAAACCAAGAACAGAACCCTGAGGAAACCTTCTCAGGCATGGGGAGAAAAGTAGACACAGAAAGGACCTCGGCTTTCATGGCAATATATTGTTAACATAATAAATCTTTTTTTTTCCTTTTTTCATGAGTTTATTACTTGCCACAGCATGCTATTGCACTTCTGTAAATGGATATGGTTGAAAGAATCTATAAATGATCACAACTGACATCAAGATTACAGAAGTAATAAGAGTTCTTATCATTAGTCATGAGTTCTTACTGCTTTTCTGCTGAGTGTGTGTGTGTGTTTAATTATTTAGGAGAGATTTAATCGAATAGTAGTGCAAAAGATGAATAGGTTCGCACTAATGGTAAAATAAGTCTGTTAGCCTGATTTTGAGAGCATTGTTATCCATTCAATTCATTTCAAGTGTTTGTAACCTCACAGTAATTTATTTTGTCTCCTTATCTATGATCCAGCTGCTTGGCTGTGCTAATAATCTAATAATAAAATGTGTTAGCTTGCTATTCTTCCAGATTGCCAATACCCACATTAACACTGCATTTACAACCCCCACTGTGTATGTGTGTGTGCGTGTGTGTGTGTGTGTGTGTGTGTGTGTGTGTGTGTGTGTGTGTGTGTGTGTGTGTTTTAAACTAAATTACATATCCCCTTCATGTAGGTCCCTAGAGTTGTAGATGTCTGTGGAAGATAAAGTGTTTAGGCACCTCAGCAATTGTGATGCAGAGGGCCTGATGTTGGGTAAAATGATGCATCAAATGGGTTAAAAGAAAGCAGCGATAATACTGCCAAACTTGTAGGGCCTTGATAATTTCACATTCTTTGCTGCTGTTGGTATTAGATGTCGAGTGCCAGTTTCTAAACACGGGTGGATAGACATTGAGACTGGAATCCAAATCATTAACAGCTTATTTCTGATTTGGAAAGTTGTCAGTAGCAAGAAGGCTAAGAATAAGGTCACTGAAGTCTAGAGTATTTTAATATCTATCCGTTTGCTTGCCAAAATGGTAGCTCTAGAGAAAAAGCTATGAATTATACACTTTATTTGGTTATTTTAGTCTCATTTTTAAACAGTCACAATGAAGTAATTGATCTTTTGAAGAGTAATGTGACCTCTGCCACCCAATTTGAAGACAAACATCTCAGATAATTTATTAAATATAACCATCTAACATATATTCAAATAACCTAATTACTCTCTGTTATTGTCCCTCAGTGTGTGAAATGTTGTGTTGAGCTGCTAGTGGGCAATATGGGGTCTAAGCGGTTTAAGTCCCCAATAGGGTGTTCATGTTCTTTACGGCAGTGGTGGCCTAGTGGTTAGACACCAGGTCCCAGGATCAGGTTGTGAGTTTGAATTAAAGATGCCCTTGGTGCCCTGAGGTACCATTGAGCAAGGTACCATCCCCATCACTGCTCCCAAGGCCCTGGACATAGCTTAAAAGCAGAGGTCGCATTTTCATGTGTTGTGCTGTGTCAAACAGTCACTTTCATTTTCACTTGAGACAACTCTCTTCTCAAGACCTGAACATTTTATTTCACTCACTTCAGTCCATAATAGCTTGCAATTACAGTCAAGCCACAGTATGACTAGATATTTGGGTAACACTTCATTTGGATGATTTGGATGGTTTTTATATGTAGATGCTTTAGAGATGCTCAGCATGTCAATAAAACTCACCTAAATATTTATTAAACCAAACAACCTTAACACTTAATCTAATCTAATCCCTTATTTAACCCTTATTTATTGGCTTATTCATTGGCTGGAGTTTAATTAGTTATACAAAATTAGTGGAGCAGTGGATCAAACTAGTGTTAATGAGATGAAAATAAATAAAATATTAATAAGCCAATAATGTCTTATTATGAATTTCATACTTTAGCAATAAGAGCAAGAAAAAAGGCAAAACAAACAAAGAAGCGGTGGAGTAAAAGACATGCCCAATCATAAGCAATCAAATACAGAAAGTATTTGTTAAAACATTTGTTATAATGTGTCACACCACTGCTGTCTCAGGTATTAATTTGCCGTCAGGCTGCTAGGAGTGATACAGCATGTTTGTCACTGGCAAAATTAATCAATTGTTTCTCCACTTTCAAATCCCTTCCCCAAAGTCTCTCTTGTTTATTTCTGTGGGATGGTCAGGAATCAGACATCTGGAGGAGGGCCTTCTCACAAAAAGACAGCAGCTCTCAATGGGTCAAAAAGATTTTATTTGAGTGAAGCTACAGTGTCATCAAGTGGCCACAGTAGGAACACCAACACCGAAACCTGGTTTGTGTTTTTAATGATGTCTAGCAGTTTTTTTTTGTTTGTTTTTAGGTTTTTTTTTTGGTGATGAGTTAATATCAAATGGTAAAAGAATCTAATGGTGTAGCAGCTGACCTGATGGATTCTAGGAACATGTGTTCTTTTTTCTATCGAGAGCGGTATTCTGCAAGAACCTCTATGTCTATAGAGAAAATGTTAAACATTTTATTCACAATTTTAGTTTATTGGGGAAAAAGTAACCTGTACAAAGTATTTTTTCTATTCCATATTTTATTACACATAGGTTCTTATACAAGTATTTATACTTGTAATGAATTCATACATTTTTCTAAAATTCTAAAATATATTTGTGGCATTTCTTTTTCTGTAAAAATGTGTTCTTTTTTGAACGATGAGTTCTCTGCTAATGTAGGGTAGCCAAACCTTTCCATATAGTAAAATGAAAAATAAGAAAAAGTTCAAAGGTGCTCAAAAGTGCTAGTAAAATATTAAAGCAAATATAACACCTTATGTATGTAATGTGTAATTAATTTTGTATTTATGCAGGCGCTAAATTTCTTCTTCAGCATGTTCAAGGCATGCTCAGTTGGATGTGAATCATTGTGCAATGGCCCTCAGCAGTGACATCATCAATGAAGATTAGTGTGCCAATGCATGCCAAATAGCCAAGCCATAACACCCACACCACCATGTGTAACAGATGAGCTGTATGCTTTGGATCTTGGGCAAAAAGGCAGACCGACGAGACCAAGATTAACATCAGGGTGATGACGAGAAAAGTCTAGAGATGAACATGTTCATGTTCATCTCTAGACTTTTCTCGTCATCACCCTGATGTTAATCTTGGTCTTGTCGGTCTGCCTTTTTCCAGAATTCTGGAGGCTCGTTTAAGTACTTTTTCATAAATTATGACATGGCTTCCTGCTTTGATGGCTGAATAGTAGTTTATATCTTGCAGTGTAGCTTCTGTATTTCTGTTCATGAAGAATTCTGGTCTTCAGTGGTTCTTCAGTGTAGCTCTGACAAAGACACACCAGCCTCCTAAAGATGGTGTCTGATCTGTTTTCTTTAGAGGATTACAAAGTTCACCAGTGCCGTACTTCTTTACAATATTACCAGTTGATTTTGGTAATCCTAAAGTTTTATCAACGTCTCTAATGGTTTTATTCTTGTTTTTCAGCCTCTGTTATGAAATATTTTATTCGCAGGTTCGGGAAGGATCGGAGACTAGGGCTGGAAGAAAGACTCAACACTGCTGATTGCTAGAATACGTGTCATTTATTCCCCGCAAACAAACAGCAAGCAAATCCAATCAACACATCAAAGCAGTAGAAGTTACATAGACCCCGTTACCGTGACACAATAGAACTGGAGAGCCCTCAGTCCTGGGTAGGGAGTCCCTTCTTCTGCATGCTAGGCGATCGTGCACATCCCGTAGCAGACTCTAACCATCCAGACTGAGTTCTCTCCTTTTAAACACTTAAACAAACAAGTCCGCGTGAGAGCAGGGCGGGCCAAGCCCTTCCCCCAGGCGGACCCCCTTTATGGTTCTGTGTCCTGGAAACAGCTCATGAAACTGGTTATGAAACCCATGATTGTGTGAGCTTCCTCTTTCTGCCCGAAAAACATGTTGCGCAGCCAGTCTGGGCGCGCTGTCCAGACTTCCCCTACTCCTTTCCCTTCTCCTTTCTCAATACTGCTACGTGTGTACAGAAATGTCCACATCGAACTCCTCATATCACAGCCTCATAATAGCTTCCTTGACTTTCATTATCACTGCTTTTCTTCTCATGTTGAACGATGACAACTAGACTCCAAATGGTCTCAATTCAAGTCTCAGTATCTTATCTCTGAACTAATGAAGCAAAAAAACACACCTGAGTGTCACAAACACCTGTGAAGGTAAGTGTCCCAAACATTATGATGCCTAGAAATGAGGGGGACTAGGAATAAAAACTGCAGTAGTCTCTACATTCCCAATCAGGTTAGGATTCGACAGGGATGTTTCTCTTTGAGCTCGACTTTGTTAAACTTCACGATCTGATTTGCCTGCATCATTTTACATGCTTTGTATGTGTGGTTATTCTCTGTTTTCTTATATAAATCATTCTTTATTTATTTTGTCAGTATGTTTGTTTGGTTCTTGTCTTATTAAAACATCCATTTTCCTGCGCCTGAAGGCATAAAGAAGCTTCCTTCATTTTTCATAGTCTTTCCAGCAAAAATCTTGCCTTTAATAATGATACCACATGCTTTTTGCTTGAATAATATGTGCCACTTGATCTATTTTTTTAACCTGTGTTAATCTAAAAATGCTATCGACATTTTGTACATATCTTGCTCTCTTGCTTTGCTTATGAAAATGTTTTGATTAATGTGAATAAGTGCATATACTAGAAGTATATTAAATAGCATAACATATTAAATAGAAAAAACATTGCTGAATGTGTCCGCACTGTTATTCTCCCAAAGCCAATGACAAATTCATTTACAAAAGAGAGGTGCTATGATACACAGTTAGTGGGGGAGCAGAGCAGATGGCGTTCAACAGGGACATGTAAAACTCTGATTATATTTAATCTACAAATGGTACAAAAGCTGTTATTTGTTCATGTTGTTTCGATTACGCTCCTTCAAAGTTCTGCTGGATTGTCTGAGAATAGGGAAGTCTCTTTTTCTTCCTTGAGGATTCTTTACTTTGGATTAAGACAATTTAAACATATGCTCGTGTTGTTCTGTGTTGGCACAGCTGTCGTGAGAGATTGTAGCTGCTATGCACTGGTGTCAACTTTGGTTTTTAGCTACTTTTTTACATTTGTTAAGAAAAATCCTTTGGCAATACATGTGCGTTGATATTGGCCTTGGTCTTAACAAGGGTGAGTGACTGCAATCATCCTCGCCAAAATAACTTGGACAAATCTGTTTTGGCAAAAGTCAGACATGCATCTCTATTACTCTACTAACTGCCAAGCCAAACACCACTTTCATAGAACTTGAAACTACTGCTGAAAAAATCTAATGCACTAATTGGGAATACAGACCAGCCAAGGCATGTGTGATGTGTGAAGTTTTTTTTTTTTTTGTACCACAGTTTTGAGGCTGGACTGCATGGTGACACTGTGTATAATGCTTTCACCACACAGTGAGAGGATGTTAGATTTGATTCCCAAGTGAGTTGTTCCGTTCAGTATACACCATGTGCGCAATTATTAGTAAGAGAGCATTTTGACCATATCATCCTTCACATGCATATGAAGTGAAAGTGAAGTGAAAGTGACAACCCTTGTCATTGCGAGGTCACAGCACAGCACACAGTGAACCACAATGAAATTGGACCTCTGCATTTAACCCATGCAAACACAGCAGCAGTGGGCAGCTATTAAAAGTGCCTGGAGAGCAGTGATAGGAACGGTACCTTGCTCAAGGGTACCTCAGGGTACCTGGAGAGGGAATCGAACCCACAATCTTCTGCAGGGCCAACTCCCTAACCACTAGGCCACTGCTGCCTAATAATTGTGCACACATATGTATCCCCTGAGAATGTTCACAATCCCATTTCCTTTGTAAAACATTCAGGTTTCAGGGTTTTAATTTTTTGGATTTACAGATAGTGCTGGATTTGTTCCAGATTTAAATTAATCCTCAAAAATACCCGCTTGTCTAATAATTGCGCACACAGTGTAGAGTTAGCATGTTCTCCTTGTGTCTGCGAGGGTTTCCTCCGGAGATCTGGTTTTCTTCCACAATCTAAAGACATGCATGTCAGGCAGTTTGGAGATGCTAAATTGTCCCCTAGGTTTGCGTTTTTGTTTGTTTGTCTCTTCGTCTGCCTTGTGATAGAGTGGTGCCCTGTCCAGGATGTTTCTCCTCCTTTCACCCTGTAGGAGCTGAGATAGACTCCAGCAACACCCACAACCTTAATCAGGACAAGTGGTTCAGAAAACTAAGTAAAAGTTAATAAGAGCTTTGAGACTAACACGTAATAGAAGGATGCTACACCTATGACTATGTCTACTTTGACAGTCTACAGTAAATTATAACAGCATGTCTGTGAGACTGTAATTTCTAGAATCTCAGGATGATTTGTGCATAGAGCTAAAACGCTGAACTGGTGAAGTTTGTTAATGTATGCGGTTTATAACATCCTGTTTGAGGCACTCTGCACTGACTGGGCACACCTGGCGCCTCGTTAAGACATCAGGTGTGCCTCATTGGCTCAAGGGTATAAAAATCCCAATGAGTCAGAGCAAAGCATCAGTCATTCTGGGTCTGCAGGGAACACTTTGAGTTCAGCGTGAGTGTGAGTGCACGTTTATATTCATGTTTAATAAAGTTCATTTACAGACTCCTGAATTTTCGATGTGTCTGTTTACATCCATACAGTGTACATTTATAATGTATACAGTTTTGAAAAAGTAGTTTCTGTTACACATACTTTTAATTAAACTATTGTTTTCCTGTTAGTTTTACCATTCTGCTAAGTTGTTTAGAATTTTTTATAGAAATTATATTTAATCCAGGGTATCAGGAAACATTTAGCTGCTGACTGCACCTGTAAAGCTAAGCCTTTGATAAATAAAGGGACTTGAATCTTTGACATTCTATTGCTTATAAGCTACATTTTCTTTGCAGCTCCAATGCAAACAATGTCTTAACTATCTTTGACTACGTTTGAGGTAGGGAAACTTTATATTTGAATAACAAATTTGAATTGTCATCATATTAACTAAAGTAATAACAAAAGCTGCAGACACTGGATAAGACACAGACTGCTATTCAGGCTGTGTGTTGCTCTCCATGGTGCTGAATTTCTTGATCTCTTGAAAGACAGGGATCCCTTTTCCTTTTTTAATTAGTAGTTATTAGCGTTATGCATGTATCTAATCTAATCTATATATATATATATATATATAATTTTAAATATTTTTAAAACAGAATTGATCCCATTTTTCTTCATATTCCATTAAAGTTTTGTACTACAGACTGATGACACCTCCTTCATGACTATGAACGTCCATCCATCCATCCATCCATTATCTGCCGCTTGTCCCAAACGGAGTCGCGGGGGAGTGCTGGTGTCCAATCCAGCGCACACAGGGTGAGGACAGGGGACGCACCCTGGACAGGTCGCCAGCCCATCACAGGGAGGAGCGGGACGGGGACGGCACCTTGCTCAAGGGTACCTCAGGGCAACCCATTGGGAAGGGGTTCGAACCCCCGATCTGCCGATCATGTGGCCGACGCCCTAACCAGACTATGAACGTATATAATTGAAAAAGCTAATCCTTTTTGTAAATATTTATTTAGCTCTTTACTTTTCACATATGGTTACCTGCAGTGCAAAGAAATAGTAAAAAAGCAAAGTAAGAAAAGAAGAAAAAACTAAGAAGACAAAGCAATTAAATACAACCCCTGGCAAAACTCATAGACCTGCCACACTTATGGAATCACAGAAGACAAATACTCAGCTTTACTTTATTGCAAATAAACAAATGACAAATATGGTTAGGGTTAGGGTTTTCCAAATAGGGTTACTAGTTTTGTTACATGGCCGTAAACATTCTGGCTTTGTGAAACTGATTATTGTTTTATGTTGCCTTTTATTGAAAACAGCTACAGCATAAATGTAAAATTGAAAACAAAAACAAAATTGGTCTTCCGATTATTCCAATTATATAAAAGCTGTCAGTGTTGAAAAATGTATAGCTATCAGTAGAAAATAGTTTTGGGAAGTCACTTTTTTAGGACTGCAGTTTCATGTTGCAAAAGCTTTTCTATGGGACAGGCAGACCATGCCAATAATAGCCAACCTCGAATAAACCTTGAATAAAAAAATAAAAAAATTAAGATGGAAATAAAAAAAAGATCTTTGACAAGGTTTCATCATAAAATATCTGTCAAGAAAGGTGAAACCAGCTTGATGGGCTATATTGTTTTTGTTAGTAGTGAAGACCACGCCTCCCAAAGGAGGAGCAGCAAAGTGATGGTCGATTGATTAATAGAATGAGTGACTGATAAGAATTCCTTTCTTTTTTGATCTGCATTACGTGATTCTAGATTCTGGGGCAGTGGTGGCCTAGTGGTTAAAGAGTTGGCCCCAGGATCAGAAAGACATGACCAGACCAGTAGGTTTCCCTGAGGTACTCTTGAGCAAGGTACTGTCCCCATTACTGTTCCTTGAGCACTTAAAATAGCTGCCCCCTGCTGCATGGTGTGGATTAAATGTCGAGGCTGCATTTTGTTGTATTAAGCTGTGTTTCACAATTTTATATATATATATATATATATATATATATATATATAGTATAATATATATAGTTATAGTTTTGGGAAAAAAAACAGTTTTGTGTTTTTCTACAGGTTTATTTTCTGTGTAGTAAAGAATTGTGAATATTCTATGATTCCATAATAGTGGCCAGGGGTTGTACAGGATTTAACATATGTTACGGTCATGCAATTCTGGCAAAATGTTTAGCAAAAAGAAAAAAAATTTTTTTTTCCATTTATTAATATTGAAAAATGTAAAGCTAATATCCTGTTTATTTCTTCTCCATTACAACTGAGTAATCACTTTCACTATCACTTACACTTTCATCTTATATGACCATTCTGTCATAAATCTTAAAACAAAGATTAACGAACATTATTTGTCTTAACCTAATTGAGCTCACTGTACATGCTGAAGTCAGGATTAATTGTAGCGGTCCTCTTGATTCGTTTGCCATTTTTAGGAATGTTCAGGGAAGCATAGTAGATCTGGGTGTCTTCGGTCTGCGATGTAGATATTCATGTTGTTAAACAACTCACTTAAACACATTATCTCTCCTTAAATGCCAAAGATTATTAACACAAATGCTTTGAATTGCAGACCTTACCTGTTCTCCACTGTTTTGTTTCCTAGTGCCAGAATTCTGATCAATGTCAGGCTCTTTCAAAACTGTGGAATATACATTCATTTTTCATGTTATATCTGATAAAAACAAATCTAAAAAATAAAAGTCTGCCAGTATATTTTCATCATATTAATTTTTTTTCTGAAATCCTTCACTTGAACCCTGCTATATAACATTAACATGACCCATGTCCCATTAACATAACATGATTATCTACATCAATATAAGAGAAATGTGTTAGCGCTGCCCCAAATGGTCCTAAAATGAATTCTATAAGATTTGATTTCATTTTGTTTATTTAACATTTTAAAATTTATACATTATAACAAGTGGTAATAACTGGGGCTCTGAAAATCCAATAGGTTTAAACTGGGCCATAAGTAGAAAAATCCTGAGATTGAAAAAGGATATATTTCTCACCTGTCTTGCGGCAGCAGCAGAATACACACATAGAGGACAGCAGAGCTGAGAGAATGCAGCTTGCAGGACATACGGTCTGCAGGACAAGCCAGCACTGGGTACAGTCACATTCCTTGGTTACTGGTACAACAGGAGGAACTGCTGGAACAAATCGAAATGATTTTTCCAGGATAGATAACATTTATCACTGAATGTAATAAATGAATTCTGATTTCACTCCTAAAAAATAAATAAGCCACTTTAACCACTTGCCTAAAAAATATTTTTAACAGAGTAGTTTGATCAAAGTATCATACTATGAAAAACTCCTTAGAGAACCCAGAGTGGATGATGTTTCTACAGCAAAAGTTAACAGGGAAGATACTTACATAATGCTTTTTTATCATTTTTTAATTATGTTGCTAACGTGGCAAAAAATACAAAATGCTGTTTTTCAGTTTGCTAAAGCAAATAAACTAATTAAGCAATAAAATGTGGAGATATGTGATCCTTGCAGAGAATGTGAACTTATTTTAACAAAATCAAAATGATGCATATGTCAGATTGACAGGAATTACTGATTCATTCATTCTAGTAGAACAAGCAGAATAAAAATTAAGAAAAAGAAATAATAACTCAAATTAAGCCAAAAGTTTAATAATACAATATTAGTTCATAGACAACTGTTAAATATATAGGTGTTTAAGAGTTGTGGGCTATTGTTAGCAGAAGAAAATAGCATTTTGTTTCCTCATAATTAAGCTCAAGTTTATCAGTTATTGTGCAAAAAGGTTCGTAATAAACGTTTTTTCTCAACAATGGCAGTTACAGATTAAATAGCTTGCTGTTGGGGAGAAGTGCACTGTGGGTAATAGGTCTATGTCAAATTCTCCATTGCCTTAAAAACTTCCTTTTTCCAGCAAGAGTCGCTAAAATATTTCAAGACCCAGATTTCACCAACAGCAGTGCATTTAAAATATATTCAGAATCAACATGCTCCTTTTTCCAGCTCTATAGTAACAGCCACAGAATCCGAAAGTCTAAATAAGACTTTACATCTTCACTGTTGCAACAAAACCTTTTTAAAGAAAATACTTTCTGCCTTATTCACAGTTTCAAAACTTAAATGTTTGAAAAAAATAATTGATGTTTAAATGTTTGATAAAATGGTTGAAAAAAGCATTTAACATTATAAATAATGTTTTTTTCCAGCAATGGTAAAATATGTTGCTACAAACATGAAGTAAATAATGCAAACAAGATTAAATACTAGTGCACAAAGTATCTTTTCTAAAAAGAGACACTGAATAAGACCCAAGACTGGAGTATTACCTGCAAATGAGAGCTTTATGGAAGTGTTACAAATGTGGTACACGTCATCCATAGTTAGCCTGGTCTTAGCACAGTAGTAAAGCCCCAAATCAGAGTCAGTGATGTTCTTGATGATTAGACTGCTAGAACCGTTTATTTGATTCCACTTCACAGAATACCGGGGGACTGGTGAGAAAAGGGACTCGTATGACGACATAGCCATTGGCTGGACCAGTGGAGTACAGCTTCTCACCCAGTGGATTTCCCAAC
Organism: Hepsetus odoe; assembly: GCA_017165825.1. Lineage (NCBI taxonomy): Eukaryota > Metazoa > Chordata > Actinopteri > Characiformes > Hepsetidae > Hepsetus > Hepsetus odoe. The sequence goes on from CM029371.1 coordinate 8,555,477, forward strand.
CAACAGGCACACTGCAGTCACACTGCAGAGTTACATTATCTCCAGGTCGGATCACCCGTTCCACATTTGCTCCACAATATAACTGCCGGCTGGAGCCAACAGCAGCTGCATTGAAAGAAAACAGCGTTACTAACACAACCCAAGTTGATCCTCAGCAGTTAAACACCTCACACTTCTGAAGAGCACTTAAACACGAATTCTTTTTTTTTTTCGAACGCAGATATTTCTAACTCATGCTTCATTCTACTACAAAATTAGTCTACACATGTATGTAGTGACCCCTAAGAAATGTCATTCAGATGAAAAACTATTCATTCAATCTGTGTTTTTTGTGCAAAATGTAAATGCAGAAGAGTAGAAATATATATTATTTTCCCAGAGAAGTTACTGTTTATTGTCATAGTATTAACCAAAATTTCATAAATCTGCTCCTCCATCTCTGGTTGGGAATTTGTCCTGGTGTCAGCTGTGTGTCAGTCCATTGTCTCGAGTATCACTGTGTCGTGACTATTGTTGCGTCAGTCTGTGGTTTAAGTTTGTGCTCAGTGCGTATTCATTGTTGTTGGGGTTTATATATTTATTAATAAAACTCTAATCCGCTCTCTTGACTCTTGACTGCGTTTATATCCTGCCTCATCCCCCCACAACATGACCGTGAGATTACTCTGTTCATCCAGACAGCCCATTCTCAAGCCTGCCCATAGTTAAGTCTGCCCAACTGGAAAAGCGCTGAGAGACAGTCCTCGATATTGAAGTTAAAAATATCTAGTTAACTCAGAAATCCTACTTTGTTAATCACTCCCCGGATCTCTTCAGCTGATATTTTAGATGACAATTTAGCAAAGATTCTACACAACCTAAATCACCATCTTTCATGTTTTTGTCTGTTTTACCCAATTTTCTTTCTAACTTATAACTGACTTCAACAACATTGTTGGACATGGAACATGCTTGGAGAAGAACGCTAAATGCTGGTGCTTTTGAGAAATAGTCCAATTAAATCACACCAGTCATGTTCTGTTGGCTGCATGGCTGTGAAAATGACATGGATGGATCAGCAAAGTTTTTCCTTCTATCTACAGGCTTAAATATTACATTTATATTGCTAATTGAATAATTATAGTTGACAGCAAAACTAAATCTTTTTTATATATATAGGATTTGACCAGTTGTACCCAACATTTTGTAAAAGTTGATTATGAGCAGGGCAATAGAAATGATCCCATATTGCATAGAATGAAATCTTGAAACATTAACTTGATTAACATCAACTTAGTCTCAATCTTTTTTTTTCTTTTCTTTCCGACTTGCATCTGGCAACAACATATTACCAGCAGGTGATCAGTGAAAGTACCGTGAACCAAATTATTAATTATAAGAGCACAACGAGAGGAAGACAGTGTGTGAGAATATCTTTGTGTAGTGTATTTGAGAAAATTGGTAATGGCTGTGTAAAATTTTCACACACCCAGAGAGGTGTGTTTTTACCCTGATATTATTTAAATGTGAAATATTCTATTTTCTGCTCTGCGACTTTGTTCACCTTGTGTTTTAACATGTCAAAGGATTTCTTATGGAGCAGTTTTTATATAGCTGATTAGTTTTAATAGTGCCCTCCTTATAAAAGCTAGAAAGCAACTTACAGTTTATCATGCAGTTTTTTTTATGCTTGAAACCATAAAGCCTGCTTGTTCAACAAAATAATATATAAATTATATAGTAATATAATATAAGGTCCCAGGTCCACCTCCAGCACTACCACCACTGGGTCCCTGAGCAAGACCCTTAACCCTGAGCTGCTCCGGGGGGGTACTGTGCCTGTAATTAGGACACGGAGGTCGCTCTGGATAAGAGCATCTGCTAAATGCTGCTAATGTAAATGTAAGTATCAGAAGGTCATGGGTTCGAGTCCCAGACCAATAGGGCCCTGAGGTACCCTTGAGCAGTGCACCGCCCGCATCATTGCTCCCGTGTGCAAGATACGGGTTCTTGCTGTGGCATGGTGTGTGTGGGATAAATGCAGAGAATGTATCGTTGTGGTTCAGTAAGTGCTGTGCAGTATGTTTACTAAACTAAATTTAATCAATTTTAATCAATTTTAATAATTAATATTGTACTTAAACTCAAGCAGAGACATAAATAGAGAACATTTAATAGCATTTTATGATGAGTATCACTGCTTCCACTCACATGCAGAGGTGTTGTATTGTCTCAACGCCTGGCAGAAATTTTATAATAGCAGCTGAATTGTTTATAGCGATTCCCCAACAATGTCTCAAGATTCACAATTACATTAAAACTGAAAGAAATTACTTACAGAAGAGCATAACAAGAGGAAAACAGCATGTAAGCATCTCTCGGTGCTGCACGTATGAAGACCCCAGTAATGACTGTGTGATGTTTTCTGCACACCAAGAAAGTGTCAGCAGAAAGTGTGTGTGTGTCCTTTTCCCCTACCTTCTGGCCCCACATCCTGCCTACATTTTAGCCCTGATGTTCTATTTTAGTCTATTATTTCTTTCTTCAGTACATCATCATTTCAGTTACTTGCCATATGTACGAACATTCTTACATGATGAGTGTCTACTTCACTCCCCCATAACTAAGATTTTAGTTAGTATGCTTGTTTCTCCTCCCGATATATCTAATATTTTAAGTATGTAAGCCTTTCTACGCTGCTCATTTTTAATTATTATAATTTTTAGATGTACTTTTTATATGACGTTTATATGAACATTTTGCATGATGATTAAACACAAGATTTCCCATAATATCTTACTATTAAAAGTATCTATGCCTTTCTACCCTGTTCATTTTTGGGACCCTTATCTTCGCATGGACATTAATGTAATAGTTTAGAAGCATATGTGACTTTTTAAACAAAGCATTCTTGTTTTGTTTTGTTCATCATTTTTGAAAATCTTTCTGACCAATTCCAACACGTTCTGAATGTTTTTACTTCTCTTTTACAAGGTTTTATATGTCTTTTTTTTTTTCCTGACAGCAATTGCTTACATTTTTTGCTCTTATATGAGCTTAAAAAGGTTCTGGCAAACAAAATTTCTTAATGGAGGTCCCTGATTTGCACCAGATAGATTATTTATTTATTTATTATTAGGAAATGCTCACATGTTGGACAACTATGGAATTCCTGCAATTAAAATCTTTACAATATTTGCTTGAGGTCTGATAATTTGATACAGACCAAGACCTAATTTTTTATGAGATTCTTCATGATTCAGTCAATTTTGTTCAACTTTTTTACAACAGAGAATTTCACAGTCTGCCATGCACTAATACAAAATAACTCTGACTAATAATTCTTACTTTATAATAAAACTAGCAGAACATCCATGTTTTTTAAGTACTGACAGCGTCTTAATATGGTTACATGCTGTATTATGTTGCCCATTCTTTAATAGGATAATTCTAGGATAACGCAAAAATTCTTCACATAGAAAACTCATATAGAAAGGACCCAAGCTCTCCTGCTCAGGACTATCTTGCTGTGAAGCCACAGCGCTAAGCATTGCACACCCATGCTGCCCAAGTTCACAACAGAAATGACATGTCATCACATTTAGGTCAATGCTAAGATGACCTAAATTGTACCAAAGAAAATTAAGCTTCACTATTGTAGCACAATATCACCCAGTCCGTCAGCTCTTACAAGTAGTTTTGTTGCACTTAGATTAAATACTGTGTTCGGAGGGTAAGTGTGTGTCTCATTTTCTAAAAGAGAGCAATAAGAGCATTTAATGTATGGGGAAATGCCCTGGTGAAAATTTGCATTTATAGGAAACCAGTCATATGTGCGAATTTAGCAAGTACAGAGTGATGTAACTTACACGCAGTGAGCAGTCCAAAAAGCAAATGAGATTCTATCCTTGAATGTGAGGAAAAACCCTTCAAGGTTTCAAAGCTGGCCTACTAGTTATTTTAGCATTTTGTCATCTAGGTTTTACAGAGTGTATCATTATTACATCATGTTTCTTTTTATTTTATTTTTTATGAGATTTTGTTAGCAGTTAAAGTGCTTCACTAAATATAGCTGGTATGTATTAAAATAAATTAAAGCCTTTCTTGAAAAAATGTCTTTACATTTCCATATAACAGTAATAATAATAATAATAATAATATGTTTTAAATGATAAAAAATGATGGAATAATTGGATAATAAATTTACACAAAGTGTATATTTTGTCATTAATGTTGTTACAACCAAATAAATGACTAAATATTCCTTTTGTGTAAATTTAGTTCAATCATTTGTTATTTAAAAACATATGATGATGATGATTATTATTATTATTATTATTGTTGTTGTGTTATTTTCCATTATTACTATTACTAATATTACTCTGGCCTAGTGGTTAGGGAGTTGGCCCCGCATCGGAAGATTGTGGGTTCGATTCCCACCCCAGTGGGTTGCCCTGAGGTACCCTTGAGCAAGGTACCGTCCCCGTCACTGCTCCCCGGGCGCTTTCAATAGCTGCCCACTGCTGCACGTGTGTGTATGGGTTAAATGCAGAGGTCCAATTTCGTTGTGGTTCATGTGTGCTGTGCCGTGACCTCGCAATGACAAGGGTTGTCACTTTCACTTTCAAACCAACTGCATGCATGTCCTTTCTCACATCATCCATGAACCTTCTTTGGCCTTCATTTCCAACTCTTGCTGTTACCCACGCTCCACAGATCACTCCTGCCATTTGTCTCCACCCATTTCAATTTGCCTGCACTCTCTTCTTCATCTCTCTTCCACACTCCCTGTTACTCGGAACTGCTGATCACAAGTATTTTAATTCCTCCATGGGATTCCTAACTTCATTCCTCAACCGTTACCAACCTCTACTTCAAACGCATCCATCACTCCTACTGCAGATCTCATCACTGTCACACTGTCCTCATACATATCCTGTACTACTCTCACATACTTGTTTGCCACACCTGACATCCTCATACAAAACCACAACTCCTCCCACAGACCCTTTTATATTCTTTCCAGGTCCACAAAGGCACAATGCAACTCCTTCTGACTTTTTCTGTGCTTTTCCATCAACAACCTCAGAGCAAACATTGCATCTGTGGTGCTCTTTATCGCCATAAAACCTATGACTGATCAACTTTATCCCTCTATAGTTGCTACAGCTCTGTGCATCACTCTTATTTTTGAATTATTCTCCTCCACTCCTCTGTTTAGAATCTGTTTAGAAACTCTACTGCCATCTTTCTTAGACACCTCTGTCCAAAGGTTCTGGGTTCAAGTGGACTGGGTTCATTCTATGTGGAGTTTGCATGTTCTCCCTGTTTCTTTGAGGGGTCTCTGAAGGTGCAGTTCAAAGACATGCATGTCAAGTGGACTGGAGATACTAAATTGCCCCCGAGTTGAGCCTGTGTTTGGCTGAGTTTCAGCCCTATGGCTTAAACTACTGTTCATTATTTATGCACAGACCTCTAGGTTCCTCAGATTTTTCCCCTGTATTGGTTAAACATAGCAAGGCTTCATTATATTTGGTCAAAAATAACCCCTAAGAAGAGGCAGACGAGTGCCATTTAGTGAGAGATTCTGCCTCATTTAATCTGCAGTGATATAATGATGAATTCAGAATTATAAAAGCAAATCACAATTAAGTGTTAGTCAGTGAAAACAATCCGTAAGATATGTGTGAAATTGTACAAATTTATTAAATGAAAAACCCCTTAATTTGTGTGACTCTAAACCATGTTGTGTTCACTTCATGTTAACTTTTGCATTCCCAGTCCCATATGACAGTCACATTATAGTTGATAATAAATCCATAATTATACAATCACCAACTATTGTGACAATAATCACCTTCTATTTACTATTTATAACATGCAAGCCAAATTGACTGCTGAAATTGTTTTTAAAAAGCACAATATATGTAGTGAAACTAGCATTTGTAATTTTTTTTTCTAACTACAACAAATATGTATTCAAATGAAGCAAATGATCACATATTAAAAGAATGTTTGTTTTGAACATTTCAAAATGTTCCCCTTTTAATCACCTTTTCACCAATAGAATAAGGCAATGTAATGACTTGGCCTGGTCTGGTTTATCACATTTTCCCTAACATCATGTGGAAGGCTGGGTATGTCACTTACCTGGGGCTAACAGGATTCACTATTGGAAGAGGGCAAGCCAAGAGGTGATGCTCTGGGTTAAATTCTGCTAGGAAACATTGTGTCCTAGCATTAATGTCACATTTATCTGGGAACACAGCAGGTGTATTAAAGAAAGCCCCCAAAATTTAAGAAAAAATGTTGAACATTTATTTTCTGTCTTCAGATGCTCTGTACGGACCAAGACATGGAACTTCATGGCAACCAAATTAAGTGTATTGCACATAAATTTGTTTTAAAGACGTTCAGGAAAACTGCTGACGTAGCATGTAAAGACACATGTACACAGCAACAATGTACTTCAGTAAAAGATGTTTGCTGTTGTTGATAAAAATTTCTTAGTGATTAAAATTCGAAAGCCATTATAGTAACTTTCACAAGCGAAAAGGAGAAGAAGTGGGTGGGTATCTCCGTTTAAAAGTTTCCACCCGCCAAAAAAATGTCAGCAGAAATGTGTATAAGCGTGTAAGCCTAAACCTTTTAAGACCACATCCTGTCTAGATCTTAACCTTGATTGTACACTTTGCAATGCATTCTTTCATGGGCTATTAGTTTTGTTTGATTTCCTTTTGTGCCAGTGCTTTGTGTGTGTATGTGTGTGCATGTGTGTGTGTTCAGCTGCATGCATCATGTGCAACTTATGATTCGCAAAAAGAGCTTTTGGAATGCATTAATGTGTAATGTAAATTCAGTGAAAGTGATTATTTTTTGTTACTGTGAAACACAGCACACAGTGGAGGAAGGAATGAAGTTAAGGGCAAATCTCAAGACAGATTTTCAAAGGTTTTATGGACTGAGAGAGTGATGAACTAGATGAAAGCGAAAGTGACTATTCTTGTCATTGTGAAACAGCACAACACACAGCGAACCACAATGAAATTACACTTCTGCATTTAACACACAAACACTTGCAGGAGCTACCTTGCTTGACAGGGATGGTACCTTGCTTAAGGGTACCTCAAGGCAACCTACTGGTCGGGGATTCAAACCCCACAACCTTCCAATCCTGGTGCCCAGTCCCTAATCATGAGGCTACCGCTGCCCCAATTGGAAGGGCCTTCTTCTATATTTCCTCCATATCTAACACGCAAACACACAGCAGGGGACAGCAGTTATTGAAGGAGCAGTGACGGGGACAGTACCTACTGTATCTACTGTTGAGGAGAATCAAACCAATCTTCTGATCTGGGGCCAAATTCCCTAACCACTAGGCCACCACTGCCTGCCCACCCACCCACCCACACAGTGTACTCAGCTTACTGATTTTTCAATAAATAACAGATCATGTATACATTACAAGATTACAACTGCAAATATTACATTGATTTTATTTTTATTTTATTTTACCTTTAATATTATTTTGCTTTTATTTATTCATTTATTTTTTTAATCTATTTTTTATATATTTTTAACTCTTTAATCTATTAAAATAATGTATTGAAGTAGGGGAACCCCCCCCCCCCCCCCAATTTTGTTGTACATTGTACAATGACAATAAAGCCTATTCTATGCTATTCTATATTTTAATCATTTTATGCATTTTTTTTTACAGAAATTAACATAAAATTGTTAATATGATTTATCGTAACTACACATACCTCAGATGCCACAATCAGTTGCTCATTTTTTTATCTTTTTCTTTTGGAGAAATTGCTATTATAATGAACTTTGTTCGGTTAGTAAGGCAGGGAGGCCATGAATATGTTCCTGTTTAACTCCTCTGCAAGACAAAATTGTATACAAATCTGCTCAATAACATGTTGCCTGAACCATCGCATGAGTGAGCTCATCGCTTCCCTAACCAATCAGCACTCAGCAGTTGTTATGCTATACTGTTAAAGCATAAACTGAATGACAAAAACAGTATTTTAACACCAGATCCTCTGGAGCTCGTTGGATTCCATTCCAAAACCATGGGCATCAGTACAGGGCCGTGACCTCTTTGCAGTTATAACAGTCGGCACTAGGTGACATCAATGCTCAAAGAAACATTTACGGCATTTAGCAGACACTCTTATCCAGAGCGACTTCCACGTCCTAATTACAGGGACAGTCCCCCTGGAGACACTCAGGGTTAAGGGTCTTGCTCAGGGACCCAGTGGTGCTAGTGCCAGAGGTGGGATTCAAACCTGGGACCTCTTGAGCCATAGGTCCATAGACAAGTATCCTACCACTAGACCACCAGCACCCTTTGAGCCTGTTGCCTTTTGTTTAAAAAAAAAACCCAAAAACTGAGACCATACCGTGGTCCAGTTGTTTCCTGTCTGACAGAAAACTGTTTGCAACCACGGGACGGAAGCCTGTTTAACAGCAGGGCATTCCTTTTGGAGCCCTGGGAGAGATCTTTAAAATACAGCTTTAGGAAAGATGACTATTAATTGGAAAGAAGAACAAGGGCTAATAATGGGAAGCTTGTGGGCTTGTCCATCTACTCATAACGCACAACATGAAAAATGGTCTATTTTGTACCTTCAGAACGAGAAGTGTGAAGAAGTGGTGGATGGATAGATGGATGGACAGACAGACAGGCAGACAGACAGACAGATAGATAATCCAGCAGCGCCCCCATCCCCCAGAAGCAGCAGACTGAAGAGCAGCACTTAAGTTTATTATTTAAATCCTCTTAGGTTTCCTCGCTCTTGATAGGACGCCAAGAAAACAGAGAACGAACAGCGTCCAATCAGCGTCCAGGTGCTGACAGCGCGGGTTGGGGCCCCAGCGGTCCGAACCTGACAGGCTTGACGGATCTGACAGTGTAGCTCCTAATCCGCCAATTGACGTTATGCCGACACGCAGGCTACCGCTGACAGGTCCGCGGGGGAAGGCGGGCCGGGATGCCGTCGCTAGAGGCTCACTCTGGGGCGGAAGGGTCCAGTGAGGGTCCCGGCTCTCAGGAGGATCACTCAGCGCCACAGGATGCACTGTGTGTGTCCGCGGTGTCACAGGGACACGATGTCAAACACGTGCTCCAAGTCGCGCCTGCTGCTCATTTTGGGGGTGAGTTGAGTCCTTCACTGTCCCTAAGGTGCCAGTGAGTGAGCCTCTTCAGGGTCTTTCGAGCAGCCCATCATGAAGTTGTCCCCAAGCTACACTTCGTCGCTCAGAGGACCGAGAGCGAACTTGGATCCGAACAGTTTAAAATTCCGGTGGCGCTGAACGCGTCTTCAGGCGGAAAGGGAGCGTCTGAAAAGTGCTGCTGCTGGGAGAAAGTGGTGCGCTGTGTTTGTACTGTACACTCAGAGCCTGTGCAGCTCTAGTGTGACCTTGTCTTCATAACAGGCTGCTGTGAAATGCGCCGTGTTGAGAAACGTGCAGACAGTGAGAGGAACCAGACGCTCTGGGAGGAAGAGATTAACATGAATCGGTTTCAGAATATGGTGCCTCATGCTGGCAAGCTGTTTTAGAATGATTTTGAAACAGTTTTAGCTTAGAAGTGTGTGTGTGTGTGTATTTGTATTTCTGCACGTTTCTAGGCCAGACAGTACTCAAAGGTCATTTATTTCATTGTTATATATGCATACAGTACTGTGCAAAAGTTTTAGGCAGGTGTGAAAAAATGCTGTAAACAAAGAATGCTTTCAGAAACAGCATCAGTTCTTCTAGGCACACTTGCACAAAGTCAGGGATTGTGTAGGATTATAGTCGGTGTCTGATCAACCAGTTTTACCAAACAGGTGCTGATGATCATCAGCGTCACATGGAGGAGAAACACAGTCATGTTTGGAACAACCGACCAGCCGAGGTGTATATATATATCGGGTAGATATATATATATATAAATATAGTGAGGTGTGATGTGAGGCAGGTGTGAAAAAATGCTGTAAACAAAGAATGCTTTCAGAAATGGAAGTGTTAATCATTTATTTTCATCAATCAACAAAATGCAGTGAATGAACACAAGAGAAATCTAAATCAAATCAATATTTGTGTGACCACCCTTTGCCTTCAAAACAGCATCAGTTCTTCTAGGTACACTTGCACACAGTTTTTGAAGGAACTCGGCTGGTAGGTTGTACCCAGAAGAACTGATGCTGGTTTGAAGGCAAAAGGTAGTAACACCAAATATAGATTTGATTTAGATTTTTCTTTTGTTCGCTCGCTTTGCATTTAGTAAATTGATAAAAGTAAACAATCATTATTTATATTTCTGAAAGCATTCTTTGTTTACAGCATTTTTTCACACCTGCCTAAAACTTTTGCACAGTACTGTATATATATATATATATATAAACACTAAAGTGCATTACAGTTTCTTAGGGCAGCGGTGGCCTAGTGGTTAGGGCGTCAGCCACATGATCAGAGGATCGGGGGTTTGAACCCCTTCCCAGTAGGTTGCCCTGAGGTACCCTTGAGCAAGGTGCCGTCCCCATCACTGCTCCCCGGGCGCTTTCAATAGCTGCCCACTGCTGCACGGGTTTCAGTGTGCATAGGTTAAATGCAGAGGTCCAATATCGTTGTGGTTCATGTGTGCTGTGCCATGACCTCGCAATGACAAGGGTTGTCACTTTCACTTTTCACTTTCACTTTCAAAAGGTAGTAACACCAAATATTGATTTAGATTTTTCTTTTGTTCGCTCACTTTGCATTTTGTAAATTGATAAAAGTAAACAATCATTATTNTATATATATAAATATTTATTTATTAGTTATCACGTTTTAAATGGAATATGAGATCACTCGTTGTTTGGGTAATACATAAAAAGGCTCTGTTTATTGTAAGCAGTACAATCTCCTTCATCTTCAGGTTTCTTCAGGTTTCCGCCACCATAAAGTGGTACCGTGAGTCTCCGCAGTTCATGGTTTCACTTTGAAGTTGCGGTGTTGAGTTTCCAGGCATAAATAAAAAAATTTTTAAAACTGAAGACGTACAACTGTTCATAAAATTAAAAAGCAAAAGTAGCTGGAAGAGTTTCAGACATTGAATGGGTTACAGTCATATGGTTTCACTTTTGTCCAGACAATAGCCTTCTCACAAGGTTTTTATCTGAGGACATTATCTGCTGTCCCTGAAATACTTGCTGTTGTTGAAAGCATAGACACGATCCTTCTGAATTGGTCCTCCAAAAATGAGCTGAGCACATATTTTGAGTAATAGAGCACTGTTTATGGAAAAAAAGGAGCAAACTCGTCAATAGTGTCTCATTGTGCTACTGAATGGTCCATGCAAGCATACCAGTGAGTGAAGGACATAAATGATGGTGTTTACAAAACAATAGCAGGTTTTGTCTTCTGTGCATTACTGTGTTTTAGTCTTTGGAAATAGAGATTTGTTTTTGGGAAAATGTAGCATCTGCTTACAAGATTTGTATTCATTTTATTTGTTCTTTATTCCTTGAGTTAGTCTTAATATCATTATTTTTCTGGCAACTACAGTCTATGATACTGACCGCCACGCTGTACCCGATGTTGAAGATGCTGGGGCTTCAGCTTTATGCCGCCCTGAGTGGAAGTTATGTGGCTGGACACCACTCCATATTGCTCATCAACTGCCCAAATGAGCAGGTGGCTAAAGATATTGGCAGGTACACACACACACTCACACACACACACACACTAACTGTTTACAGTTATTATGCAAATTAGTATTTCGAGGATTAATTTGAATTTGGAACAAACCCAGTACTATCTATCGATCCAAACTGTTAAAAGCCCAAAACCTGAATGTTCTAAAGAGGAAATGTGAGTGTGAACATTCTCAGGGGATACATAAGTTTACACGATTATTAGGCAACTATTAGTGAGCAGAATTATTGCACAACTACATGAAAAAAAATTCCCATCTCACTTGTTTATTTTCATCTGTTAAAGTGACGATAAAAAACAAACAACCCTAATGTTGTTTGACATTCAAAACAAAAATCAGAGACCAGTACAGCCTCCCTTCTTTTCAATAACAGTCATAAACCTTCCATTCATGGAGTCGGTCAGTTTCTTCATCTGTTGATCCACTTTTAGTGCAGCAGCAACCACAGCATCCCAGACGCTGTTCAGAGAGGTGGACTGTTTTCCTTCCCCGTTAATCTCCTGTTTAAGAAGGTCCACAAGTTCTCAGTAGGGTTTAGTTCAGGTGAAGAGGGGGGGCCTGTCATTATTCCTTCATCCTTAAGGCCTTTACTGGCCACACATTGGAAAACATCCTTGCATGTGATGGAGCATCTTCCTGCAGAAAAATCATGGTCTTCTTGAGAGATGCAGACTTTTTCCTGAACCACTGCCTGAAGAAAATGTCTTCTAAAAAACTGGCAGTAGGTTTGTGAGTTGATTCTGAATCAATTGTCAACCTGAAAAGGTCCAACTAGCTCATCTTTAATAATACCAGAGCACAGAGCCCATAACAGGATCCCACCTCCACCTTGCTTGTGTCTGAGTGGAAGTGGAGCTCTGTGCTCGGTGTTCTCTGTCTGATCCAGCCATTGGCCCATCCATCTGGTATTTAATGATTGCAGGAGGCAGCGGTGGCCTTGTGGTTAGGGTGCTTGTAGGGAGGTTGCCTTGAGGTACCCTTAAGCAAGGTACCATCCCTGTCAGGCAAGGTACCGTCCCTACTGCAAGTGTTTGTGTGTTAAATGCAGAGGTGTAATTTCATTGTGGTTTGCTGTTTCACAGTGACAAGAATAGTCACTTTTGCTTTCATCTGGTCCATCAAAAGTCACTCTTGAGATAGTCTTGATGTTTCAACTCATGTGTCTTGTTCAGTGGTGGTGGGGTTTCAACCTTCCTTACCTTGGCCATGACTCTGAGCACTGAAGACCTTGTACTTCTGGACACTTCAGGTAGGCTCAGTTCTAGATATGACAGGACTGGAGGATCATGGGTTCCTGGTGGCTTCGCGTTTAATTCTCCTCAAATCTTTGGCAGTTAATTTGCATCGTTTTTTCTCAACACGTTTCTTGCGACCCTGTTGACTATTTGCAACAAACTGTTTGATGTTTCTGTGATCACTTTCCAATATCTTAGCAGTTACACCCTCCCTCATTTCACAAATACACATTGCTTGATCTGCTTAAATCCAATTAGCATTCAAGTTTATACAGCTTGGAGCTGAAATATATGCATAGAAATATATAAAATAACGATATGGTCAAAATACTCACTTATTAATAATCGTGCACACAGTGTATATGCATAAAGGCTAACATTAAGAGAGTGGCACTGCTGGACTAAGAATAATCCACCAGCCAATTATATTAATGGCATTTTGCTGATGCTTGTATCCAGAGCGACTTCCATTTCCTAACTACAGGGACTATATTGGAAGAAAAATGTTGAAGACGGAGCTGCCAGGAAGGAGGAAATGGGGAAGACCAAAGTGGAGGTTTATGGACGTGTTGAGAGAGGACATGCAGGTGATCAGTTTGAAGTAGGAAGATATAGTTGCACACACATATGCAGTGGCTGCTTATTTTGTGTGATGATCACTCTGTCAGAGACACTAACTTTAACATAACATAATATATAGCTTCTGACTCTGAAAAGCCAAAACTTGTAAAAAGTCTTTCAGAGGGATGCAGCACTCTTGAAATTGCGAAGATATTGGGGCGTGATCACAGAACCATCAAACGGTTTGTTGCAAATAGTCAACAGGGTTGACAGGAAACATGTTGGAAAAAAAAAAGAAGCAAATGAACTGCCAAAGATTTGAGAAGAATCAATGAATTATGAAGCTACCAGGAACCCATAATACAAATGAACATCTAGACAAGCCTGATGCATTTGAGAAACATATCCTGTGCACTGAAGAAATTAAAAATGGATGTTCGGGAAATGAGCGATGCTATTAAGCTGCTAACTATTAAGCATGGGGTTAGATTGATTATGCTCTGGATTTGTGTTGTAGCCAATGGTGCAGAGAACGTGTCATTGGTGGAGGGAAAAATAGGTTCAAAAATACCAGATTTTGGAAGCACACATCGTAGCATTTGTGAATAAAAGTTGGAGTTACAAATAACAGTGGTCCAGCAATAAAGATAATTATAATTATATATATAATATATACACAGTCATTTGAAAAAATTAAAACACCTTACGAAAACCTGTGTGTTTAAACAGAAACTGACTTAAATGCTCTTAAACACACTGTGAAATAATTATCATCTCAGTGTTGACCAGAAGGATTTGCCATAATCAAGCAGCTATATTTTGTCATTGTGAAACACCCGACACCATAACACTCAGGGTATCCTGCTTTGACTATGACTCTAAACCAGAGGTACCCAACCACCGGGCCACTGACCGGTACCAGTCTGTGGGTCATTTGGTACCGCACAGAAATCTGATTAAAGAATATGTTTTTATTTTGAAAAAAAGCTTGACTCAGTCATGTGATACGGTACAAGCTAGCAAGAACAAACATATTTGTATGCACTTTTTCTAGCTGTTGTTGAAAATATTGTTTTGTATGAAACCAGTCAGTGGCACAAAAAGGTGATGTTTAAAATAAGAGATGAGTGTCTGGTACTGTGGTTGTGCAGTTTCCTGCTGCAATTTGTTTGTTTAGGAGGCCAGATATGCCCCACAGGTTAGATCTGTTGACATGATTAAGGAAAATTTAAAAAAGTGTTGAAGAGTGAAATATCTATTTTATACATTAAACTTATGCTGTTTTTTTTCAGCAGTGACATAAAGGTCCCCAGTCGCTTTAAATAGCTGCACGTGTGTGTATGGGTTAAATGCAGAGGCTGGGGGCAGCAGGGGTCTAGTAGCTAAGGACTTGGCTCCAGGATCAGAAGGTTGTGGGCTCAAATCCCAAACCAGTAGTTTGCCCTGTGGTACTCTTGAGCAAGGTATTGTCCCCATCACTGCTCCCTGGGTGCTTTAAATAGCTGCCCCCTGCTGTATGGAGTGTACCGGTTAAAAGTGGGTTTAAACTGCTACATGTTTGTCTGCAAACCTATTTGCATTGCATATTTCATAAATGAATGCAGTGGAAATGTATTGGTTGTAAGTTCACTGCTTTATAACCTTTGTAAATGCCCAAATGTAACAGTTTGAAAATTTCACCCTCTCCCTCTCTTTCTCAGACACATCATGGAGAAAAAAATGGCAGCATGTGTGAATATTCTTCCTCGCACTTCTACCATGTGAGAATTTTCACCTTTTACCTATAATCCTTCACCCAGCCTGCTCGACAGTACACCATTAGAAGGAGTTGGGAGGTTAAACCGGTTAAGACGTGCAGTTTTATTAATGGAAGTTTTTGCATGACCAGCACTTCAGTAGGAAAGCTGGTTAAGCTTTAACTGGTGAGTTAGATTTGGCATTTGGTGGAAAAAATTATCACTGGGCATCTCATGCTCCCTGCATTTGAAGTTGTTTTATTATGTTTGTTGCACTGTTATGATTTAGTTTACTGTATGTAGGTTATAGTCAGCATAAGTAATCTTTAGCCAAGATATTTATTGTAACACTACATATAGACAATATCTGGCATACGTATGCTAAGAACGCTAAGAATACATTGCAAAGCAGAGAACATTCGTCTGACAAGAAACAGGCAGTATGTACCTGAATGTGGTTGGAACTGAGCAGCAGTATTGGAAGTAGACTGTACAGAGCAGCAGCCTAATGAAGCAGTATTGTTCATCGTTCAAAAGTGCAGAGTGCAAATTAAATAGTACGAATAATAAAGTGTCTGTGTGTCAAAACAGCAAGAGGTAGATATGAATAGAGCAGGGAGATGAGGAACCACAATTTCGTGCTGTGGCTGTTCAACTTTATCCCTCTCTTTACTTCTCCATCAACACCCTCAGAGCAAACATTGTCTGTAGTGCTTTTTTTTGGCATGAAAACACTGCTGTTCGATAATCCTCAACTCTTTTCTTAACCTCGCTTCCACTACTCTTTCCCATAACTTCACCCCTAGTCTGATCAACTTCATCCCTCTATAGTTACTACAGCTCTGTGCATCACCCTTATTCTTGAAAATAGTTCCTTCTTTTATTTATCCCTTTCAGATCAAAGCAGGAAGGACAAAATGTTTGATTTTGTCACTAAAAGAGAGATTTATGTAAATGATCTATTTTGTGTTTGGCTGCCCTGAATGAAAACTTTTCAATTCCGGAAAAGTGATGAGGGCTGTTATGCTGAAAGGCATCACCTTTGCATTATATAGCAATGCTATTGCAATAGTAATATTTCGTTTATGTCGTTCAGCCCTACTCAGACTTGTTGTACAATTGTCCTGGGATGGATTCTGGAGAGCAGAGGGATAAATACAATGTTTTGGTTTTAAATAATACAACCAAAATAATGCTTTTATATTAATACCACATATAGAAAATGCTCTGAATGACTTGATTTACATTCCAGCAAATGAAATTATGCAGAAAGTTTGAGAAAACTGTGATTCCTCTTCGTTATTAATGTCTGTTAACATTATTAGGAGATTTCCTTTTACAAAAAGCTGTAATAGTATTTGCTAGCAGATTTGATACATATACAGTTCTGTGCAAAAGTTTTAGGCAGGTGTGAAAAAATGCTGTAAACAAAGAATGCTTTCAGAAATAATGTAAAAATAAATAGTTGTTTATTTTTATCAATTTACAAAATGCAAAGTGAGCGAACAAAAGAAAAATCTAAATCAAATCAATATTTGCTGTTAGTACCTTTTGCCTTCAAACCAGCATCAGTTCTTCTAGGTACACTTGCACAAAGTCTGGGATTTTGTAGGATTATAGTCGGTGTCTGATCAGCCAATTTTACCAAACAGGTACTGATGATCATCAATGTCACACGGAGGTTGATACACAGTCATGTTTGGAACAAACTACCAGCCGAGTTCCTTCAAAAACTGTGCAAGTGTACCTAGAAGAATTGATGCTGTTTTGAAGGCAAAGGGTGGTCGAACCAAAAACATTTACATTTGCAGCATTTAGCAGATGCTCTTATCCAGAGCAACTTCCATGTCCTAATTACAGGGACAGTCCCCCCTGGAGCAACTCAGGGTTAAGGGTTTTGCTCAGGGACCCAGTGGTGGTAGTGCCAAAGGTGGGATTCGAACCTGGAACCTCTTGAGCCATAGGTCCATGGGCAAGTACCCTACCACTAGACCACCACCTGATGGATTGATGATTGATAAAAATGATTAACACTTCCATTTTTGAAAGCATTCTTAGTTTACAGCATTTTTTCACACCTGCCTAAAACTTTTGCACAGTACTGTATGTCCACATTTATGCGTGTGAGCAGACAGTACAACGTAATACAATTAAATTTTTTTTCTGGAGTGGAAATTTCAAACTATTGATGAATTTTATGTTTAAATTAAGTTTTAAAAATTCCGATCAGTATTTTTCCAGGCTTAATACGCACCACATTGTTGGTTGCAGGTACTACTGGAAAGGAGAGATTCAAGAGGCTACAGAAATACTGTTGGTATGTTTTAAATTTTTTCACCTAAAAAACCTAGGTGAAGTATTCAGACCCCGTTCGGTTTTTTTTTTTTCAGTTTTGCTATGTTGCAACCTGACGCTAAATCAACTAAATTCTTTAACTTCCTCATTAATCTACATTCAGTACCCCATAATGACAAAGTAAAAATGAATTTCAGACATTTTTGTAAATAGATAGATAAATAGAGAGATGGAGACTGGGAGAGAGATAGCTAGATGGATGTGATTTTCATCTTCTATAAAGTTTAATTCATTTAGGAATGTTATACATGGAACCTATAAAGTTAAATCATGTTTCCATTTTAGCTGGTGAGGACCAGAACATCTGTGATTCAGAGTCTCTCTGAATTTGTAATGTAAGTAAATGTGATTTTAGTTATTTGAATACTTAAAAATATATTCCCCTAAATAAATAAAACAGAAGCCCATTCATGGTACATTCAAATGTACATTCATCGCAATAATTGAATCAAGGTGTTATTTAGTATTTTTGTGTGACTTCCCAGAGCTATGCATCCATATGAAGTTCCAGAAATCCTCAGTTTTCCCATTGAAGATGGAAGTCTGTCCTACTTTAAGTGGATGGACATTGCAGTCCCTGAAGTATGACCAGTCTACATCCACAAGTGCACTCCTACTGGACAAAGAACTTTGATATTTGAGACCCAACAGGAAGCACTGACGGAAAATCCAAGGTGAAAACAGGGATGAGGGTAAAGGAATCACTGAATCTGTGAAGGGTTGGTTTTTAAACCAGACCTACCACAGATCAAAGCTGTAGCTTTGCAATAAGCTAGGCAGATGTGATGTTCACTCTCCTTCAAAATATTTCTATTTATGTTGGGGGGAAAAAGCAAAAAAAAATTTACCTTAACAGATACTTTTACACAAGGATGCATTAACAGGGTGAACTGGGACTCGTGGTTTGATCAATCCAGTTAAAAAAGTGGCTGGATCATTTCTGGCATTGTTGACTTGGCATTTAAGGTTTAAAGCCATTGGAAGCCAGCGAGGGGCAGAGGTGGAGTGTTTGGGTGAGAATTTGGATATACTGAAGAGCATGCACGCTGCTGCATTCTGAATTGGTTTTAGGATTTTGGTGGTCTTCAGAGGAAAGCCAGCTAACAGCAGAGTGGGGATCGTCTGACGTCTTCTTAACGAGGAATAGACATTTTAATAAATTGATTCAACCATTTCTGATAGAAGTTATGCCTTGGAGAAGGTTTTTAAATCACGCTTTCATTAATTAGCTCACTAAAATAATGCAAATTCAGACACAGCAGTCAGAAAATGTGTGCTTGATGGTGATAATAATGGTGATAATATTGAGAACTGGGAAAGAAAAGAGAACAAAAACAACAGAACATTCATGAAATACCCAAAATAAGAACCATTATTAAAGTCTAGAAGTCGACTTAAAAAATATGAGTCTTAAAAAACGTAACAATTTCTGAGATGATGCCTTAATAGTCATTGTATATTAAATGCCACATTATCCCACGTTTTCTTTATGAGGTTCAATGGCATCCAAAACCATTTTCACTCAACTATTTTCCAAGCATGTTATTGGACACTGCCTTTGAGATCAGAGCAGCCACACAAACACACAACCAGTCAGAAACTGGTCAAAAAGCGACCATACTAACAGCAACTGGATCCTCACATCACTCCACACCACACAACACTTCCCTCATGGGAAATTATACCACACTGTTGAAATGGGAATGTTTAATTTAGCTGTTGTTTTTGCGCCTTTTAAACTGCATATGTAAAATAGAACTTCTATTCCAGTTCAGCTTCAGTATGAATGGGCAGGAAAACTGCTAGATAGCCTGAAAAGGTCAATATTTATAAATCATGACATCACTAACACTGTGAATTAAAAACGGTATTATCATATTTGGACTGTGTGTACTTTAGGAAGTAAATATTATGTTGGGGGAGTGTTTTGTTTTGTTTATTAATTTAAAATCAGGTTTTAAAAGAGAGGTAAATATGTTTTCTATGAAATGGGTCTTTAATTCAGAACAGGCCACCAAGCTACAGAAACTGATTACTATTGAAGGGGTATTGGACTGATAACAGTGTTTATCAGTATTTGAGTTTTAACCAATCGGATTGAATAAAACAATTGCTATGCTTGCATTTATGATTATTTTTCTTTTTTATCAAAAAAAGATAAAAGCTTATCAAAAGCTTTGAATTTGAGTTTGAAAGTATGCGGTAAGTTATACTTACTAACACTTATCATGTGAGATTATAAATTGATGAGGAAATGGGAGCTGTGTAGGCGGGCAGTACATCACAAGGCACAGTAGAATGAGCGTTTTCCAGATAGAAGCAAGGATCGTAGTTTGGCCAACAATAACAGCTTATCCTCTCCCATGTGTTTGCTCAACAGTGGCTGTTGACTGACTATAGTGAGTGACTTACTGACTGCATATAAATTTTGTGATTATTTTTTTCCTCAATCAAAGGCTTAAGAAGGGGGGAAGCGATGGCCTAATGGTTAGGGAGTTGGCCGTAGGATCAGAAGGTCGTGGGTTTGATGAATCACTTACCAATAGGTTGCCCTGAGGTACCCTTAGGCAATGTACCGACCCCATCACTGCTCCCCGGGCTTTAAATATCTGCCCCCTGCTGCATATGTGTGTATGGGTGAAATGCAGAGCATGCATTTCGTTGTATCTCGCTGTGTGCTGAATGCTGTGTGCTGTGTGTCACAATGTCAATCAATCACCCTCACATTGCTGGAGGTGTCATATTGGTATTTAGTAATAATTGGTGAGAAAATAAAGTTTTGGAATAATCTTGTTTGGATAGCTGTAATTTTTTTTTTTTTTAATGGAACCTGATAATTAAAGTGAAAATGACAACCCTTGTCATTGCGAGGTAACAGCACAGCAGACAGTGAACCACAACGAAATTGGACCTCTGCATTTAACCCATGCACACTCAAACCCGTGCAGCAGTGGGCAGCTATTGAAAGCGCCCGGGGAGCAGTGACAGGGACAGTACCTTGCTCAAGGTCACCTCAGGGTAACCTATTGTGAAGGTGTTCGAACCCCCGGATCCTCCAGCTAATGCCCTAACCATTAGGCCACTGCTGCTGCTATATTAGGACTCATATAGGCCATTAAAAGGTCACTTGCCAACATGAATTAGGCCTTTCTGCTCTACTTAAACTATTAAACTCTTATTTAAATGCTTATTTAGTAGCATGACGTCCACAAACTCTCAAGCCTTATGTCAATATTGATGCTACACTTTTTGGAATAAATGGTTGATGACAAAGTGGGTAGCTCTGAAGTTAAAGTTAGTGTTCTTAATGATGTATGTCTGCATATTTATAAACTACATACACATTCAATATGGCTTATCCCAAACATTCATTGTCATTACACTTTCTGGGATAAAAGTGGCCTTTATGACAAAATATAAATCTTTCTAAATGTTTTTGGAGCTTTTTAGGGAACGTGAGTGAGGATAATCAGGTTTTCGTGATCTGTGCCCTGTATTTCAGAAGAACTCAAACTCACTGGAAGCACAGTGCAAGAATCTGGCACCCTCAAATGTTTTAACCAATGTTTTATTAGACTTTAACACACGTTTGCTGGTAAGGGTGGTATTTTATTTTAGACTTTCCAAATGTGTTGTTTGATTAAACATTAACAACACTGTAAACCTGTCACCCAGACAACTTGTGAAATTTTAACCCCTTCTCTAAATGCTGTTGATTAAATGATGCATGGCTGATATTAAAATAGCAGATATTTCATCATTATTTGTCAATATGTCTTTACCCACTGAGCTGCCCTTGCTGACACCATGCCTACAATTTAAGTCTGCATTATTTGGTCACCTAATGGTGAGTAAAAGAGAAGTGAAAGTGACTACTTTGTTTTTGTGAAACAGCACACAGTGAGACACAACATAATTCAACCACCGTGCAACAGTGAGCGGCTATTTAAGCAGTGGAGTGCACCAGGGAGCAGTGATGGGCACAGTATCAGGGCAACATTGTAGTCTAGGATTCTAAACCATGACCTTTCGATCTCGGGGCTAACTCCCTAACCACTAGGCCACCGCTGCCCCAATAGCTGCTAATATAGGGCTTGACCATGGATATTGTTGTCTTTTTATGTCCCTTACATTCATCTTTAAGAGCTGCTTCTTTATGGATTGTTTTAGGTGCCACTTTTTGTCTCCTCCATGGCCTCTTTATAACTTAACATTTTGATGACAACGGCATATTTTTTGCCATATTTTTCTCATTCCATGTCATCACTTAGCGATGTTATTTCAGTGCAGGTAGGTCCTGGGTTTGATTCCCAGTCAGGGCAGTGTGGATCCTTTCTGTGTGGAGTTTGCATGATGTCTACGTTTCCTCAGGGTGCTTCAAATGTTGCTTCCCACAGTCCAAAGACAGACACTTGATGACAACTGGAGATACTAATTTGCATTTAAATTTATGCCATTTTTCAGATGCTCTTATCCAGAGTGACTTCCGTTTCTTATTACAGGGACAGGGACAGACTAACTTGAGGTTAAGCATCTTGCTTAGAACCCAGTGGTGGTACCGCTGGAGAAGTGAATCTGCATCTTCATGGTCCATAGCAAGTATCCTGCCAACAGCGCACCTCCACCATAGAAACTTAAGTGTGGATGAGTGAGTTTTGTCTACATTTCTGCTCTGCGAGGGAATGGCATCCTGTCCAGGTTAAGAAACAACCTGGACAGGATGCCATTCCCTCGCAGAAGGAATGTCCACAAGGCTCCAGCACCCTGGTTATGATACTCAGCTCAGATGATGGATGTATTGGCACAAGAATAGATAGCTGTGCTTAAGTCTGCAGCTAGACTCTAAATGCCACTCCTGTTCAGCACCATGCCACTGCTGTCCAGACAGGGTGGGCTGAGGTGCTAATATTACTATATGTCGCCCTGAACATAATACATGGATTTGTCTTTCACTAAATGATCAACGGTACTATAGGTGAACTGCTGAAAATACAGTGCTAAAAAAGGGCAAAGTTTTGAGGACACATTTAACCATGTTTGAAACCTTTCAGTGGTGATCAAGCATTTTATCTCTGGTCAGATTCACACCAATATTCAATTATGCCATTATAGTGAACTAACCTGAGTACATAACAGAAACACATAATCAAAAAAATCCATTTTGACAGATATGGTGACTTAATGAGGGTGAGCTAATGAATTGTGTTGACGTTTTATATTCAGCTGAAAATGATGTAAAATAGCCCTCTATAATAATATTAATACTATTACACAATTAATAACTTCATTCAACCCAAACAACTTGATCTTCCCACCAAAGGTTTTTAATAAAGCTCTTTAAACTGACACATTTGAGCTGTTTTGCCACATTCTCCAGTTTTGACTGTACTTGGAAAAGCATCTGTCAAGCAGAAAAGCAGACTATCAACAACTCATCCATTAATAAGATCAAGTCTTGATGACATGGAAGTTTTCATCCATGTCTTGATCATAAAATATGCAAGTGGGAGGTGAACCTCTATGCTCTGAACAACACCGGTTCTGCTGAGATCTTGAACAAAGATACTTGCAGCTGGACAAACACGATGCAGTTTCAGCTAAAAATATTGCCCCTGTCAGAAAAACCTTGTATCTCTTTAGTTTTGTTTGTTTGTTTGTTTTTTTTTTGTTTGTTCTTTCACTGTTTTAAGTGCAAATGGACAATTTGGAAGTAGCAGTCATCCTTAACGATGACATGATAAACCAACCAACAAAAAAGACCCAAAATTAGAGAACCACCACGAGCTTCTCCTGTAAAAGTTTATCTTTTTGGGAGATTCTACTTCCACAGTGACAATATGACGATGTAGAGGCCTACCTTTGTGAACAAGAACAAAAAATACTCAGATCTCAGTCATCTAGTAAAAAAAAAAAAATAATAATATATATATAAATATGTATGTATGTATGATAGGAAAATATGATTTTGTTCGAAAAAGAAACTAATCTGCCCAGGGAACAGGAAATGTCCTCTAATTGAATTCCCCAGATATTAGCTGAGATATTCGCTGCTGGACCAGGCCAAGTTTCTCTGTGTTAGATGGAGGCATGTGACCTTAATGCAGCATCAGATGGGTCTTTATTATGGTGGACCTGGACTCTAAGCCAAACAATGGAAATGCTTATGTGAGGAAATAGCATTGTTTCTGTGGGCATTTAGTGCAGTGTGCTTATAATGTGGGCACAGATTCAGTGACCTGCACACTGTTCACCAGCATGGAAGCAAACCTAGTGAAGCCTATCAGCTTATAAGCTATTGTTTAACTGGCAGCAATGAGAAGGCAAAGATCAAAACTATCCAAGAAGAAAAATAACCAGCTGCTTTCTTGCTTGGCGTAATCTGTTACCTATGTTATCCAAGTATATTTGAACGCAGAGATGGCCAGAGATCCCTGATGTTTTAAGCTGTTATGCAGACATTGAAGGTTAAGATGTTTTTGCCTAGATGATTCATTTTTTCTAGATCAATTACACGAATAGTTCTAATAAATCATGTTTCAACATCCAGTTAAATTTCTAATTTCTCCAGTATTTTTTAATGTATATATTTTTTCTGTATTTTCAATGTAATTATAATTGGTACGCTAATTTAAGGTGCCTGTTCAAACCAGTAAAATCTGTGGAGACAAAACGAATGCTGCTGCGATTTCATAAATATTTATTTCATATCAATGAACAATATGAACTACAGCAGTGGTCAACAGCACTTGATCAAATAAAAGCTATAATATTATAATAGGTTTGTTTGAGAGGCCACATCTGAAACACAAACATTTACAAGTATTACTTGGCATTAAAAACAATGGCAATACAATATTTTAAGACACTCGGTGTTTTTTTTGTTTTTTTTTTGTTGTTTTTTTTTTCAATATCACAGAGTTTCAGCAACAGTCTAAACAGTTACTATTGATTTAGATTACAAAACCACTGCGAAACAGTTTTGGAGCAAGTGAACAGACTGAAGGGAAGGCAAAAAGAACGAAGTGCGTTACAAAAAAAAAAAATAAAATAAAATCATCCGTCAGTCCAGCTCCACCACAACTCCTATCAAAGAGCAATAATAAAATAAATAACATTTAAAATTTTTGTGAAAATATTCCCAGGTTTTTCCTTTTCAGTCAGGCTGCTACTAGTGTTAAATAGTTGTGGGAAGAATATACAAAGAGACAGAGAGTACGGGAGAAAAGACTGGAGGAGGAGGGTTAGGGGTCATGCATTTGGCTTAGCAGAAGCAGGAGCGCAGAATAGCGCTGTTTATTTCAGCGCCTGTACCATTTTTCTCCATTTTTGAATCCAGTCTGAGGGCCAACAAATGATACCCACGTCCCATTGTACTTCAAAGACAATTTCCCTTTTCTAACAGAATCTAATCTGCGGTTTGTGTGATTTCTAATAATTTTGCTCCCTTCTGAGTAAAATGGTCATGATTTGTAAAGGTATTAAATCCTAATTCTAATATTTTAGTATATAAAATCCCTTTTAGTTTTTAAAAGTTTGTAATGAGATTCAAGGGAGGCATGCAGGTGTTTCAGAGCCCTTTTTTCAGAGGCAAAGCATTTTTTAAAGAGTGCACTTACATATTGTTAAGCTAAGTGTAGAGGCAAAGCGCATGAAACAAAGCTCTTTTTGTCAGTTTTAGTGAACAATATATATATAAAAAAAAAGAAAAAAAAAGCTTCATATAGTGGCTTCTAAGTGTAACTGTTTGCCTCATGGCCAATCTAATTTACTGCAGTCAGTGGGAGCTGTAGGAAAAATGGCACTTGTGGGAGACTTCTGCCCTGTTTGCCAAAAAAGTCGCAAGTCAAGGGTTGTAAGCTTGGGTAGAGTAAAACATTAAAACTCACCTGTATATTTTGTATATTTCATTATTAAATATAAAGGATATTTATTTCTGTGTATATATGATCACATGTGCAACTACAGCCTGAGAAGCACATAAATTCCTTTTTTAATAGCTATTTTTAATAATCACAATGTGCAATCAACAGACATACACATAAAACACTTAAATCACAACATAGGAGTTAAAATAGATATTCTGTTGTGTTTTAGGTGCTTCAGTTTTACATTCAGGCTTAATTCATAATGCCTTGCCTTTATGTAGAGTCTTGGATCAAATCCGTTGACCTGAAATTCTGGCCTTCCGTTCAGCATGGCTACTTTAGGTATACACTCCATGTTTTCTGATCTAGGACCTGCATCTCTGCAGCTCGATTCCAAAGAAAACGCTCATCCACGCTGTGCGATCCGTCCAGCTTATTGAAATTATGACCACCGGGTTCAAGTTAAGTCTCACTGAACAAAACACAGACAGACGTAGACACGTACGCACACCCACACACACACGCATTTTACCCATCATCACACTGATTAATGTAAACTCACTCAGGTGCAAAGCTTTGAGGGTCCATTTTTACACATACTGTAGATGTGAAAGCATAGACTGAGGACAGATACAAAAGTTCTTCTGAAAAGAAAAATGGATTGAGGTTGAGGAGGGAGTACAAAGAGTGTACAATGGGATTGTCATCACTTCAGGTCCAGGATGTCCTCTTCAAAGGAAGTAGAGATTGTTAAAGTACTGGCCACAGGTGGGCTGTCCTCCCGAAGTTCCAGCTCTGAACCAGAGGAGCAATGTCGCTGGATGTCAATATCACCGTCGACACACTCCAAGCCAACTCTGTTTGGAGAATTAGAGTGATAGCTTTGTAATTCTGATCACATTTCTGAAGTAATAAATTAATGTAGAAGTTGCATCCAAACTCGCTCTGCCTTCAACATCTAATGCAGGAGTCAATGTCGAATTTATCCAATTAAAAAAGTACTGCAGCATTTTCCAGCCTATCTAGCATGTCTATCTTCTGCTCCTGTATGATAAGGCTGCTTCAGCCAGTGCCCACTGGCTTTTATTATAAACACGTTTTCTGTTTTATTTCTTTTTTATAGACACAAGAATGATGGCTGAAATGACTATAGCAGCTGAAGATTTTCTTAAGATGTGGCAGAGAGTTTTTTTTATAAAGTGCTGGAGTATTCTTTTCCTATGTGTCAGATAGGGAGCTGTTTTTGATTAGGCTATTTGATTCACTCTTTAATGGCTGCAACCTACTGTTCAGTACTTGGAATCCCTGCTGGTCTTCTTTTATCTTCCTCCTTTATTTTCTTGCTAATTTTTCTCTGTTTGATCGAGCTGCTGTCTGCCTTACTGCTGGGCTCTTCAGTTAAACCTGGAGCAAAGAAAGAAGAGCTCATGAGAGTGAACTCACATGAAGCTGACTACTTGTCCTTGTGAAACAGCACAGCTCACACAGCGAGACACAACAAAACGCTTCCTCTCCTTTTAACCCGTACACACACTTGCAGTAGCTATTTAAGTGCCTGGAGGGCAGTGATGGGGTCAGTACCTCGCTCAAGGGCAACATACTGGTCTGGGATTTGGACCAATGACCATCCAATCCTGGGGCCAGCTCCCAAACCACTAGGCCGGCACTGCCCCACATTAGGCTGCACATCAACAGCCTAAACTAAACAGGCTACTTAAAATAGAAAAACACAATAATTCACACACTGATTTCTCTATTAATGATCAAACTCTAAATGAAATCAGATGTAAATACATATATTATTTTGCAGTAAAGTTGACTGATTTTGAATTTCAGTTTTATTGTAAATGTTACTAGAAAGTAAACAGCATGCACAGCAGTGTATTGTAACTATTGATTCAGAGCACTGGGAGGCAGTGTTGAGCCTTCATTTTTGGGTGCGTGGGGTCACTAAGGATACTTATGGAAATGTTCGTTTGGAAAAATAAGCATGTGTTTCATCAGAGGCATTAAACAGTTACATTATAATACTTTTTTTCAACTTGGGTTCTCCCTTTTGAAAGCATGATTTCTAAAAAAAAAAAAACGATCACTTCTTTTCTAGCGTATAAGCTAGAATCTGCAATATAATGGGTATAATAAACTCACATCTCGAACATAAGAAGACAGGTGTCTCACAGGGCAGCCTAAGCTTAAAGACGTACAGACTCCACTCACCCAGCAGCTCTTTCCGTGTTCGACTAGCGATCTCTTTAATCTCCATGCGAGACAATGAGAGAGAGGGTGTGGTCGGGATCATAGGGACAGGAGCTATCACACCAGGACCGGGTGCTGTAAGCACCTTATTGACTAAAGGGGACTTGAGAGGTCTCTCTATGCTCCGCCCAACAAGGTTACTCAGTGGAATCTTATAGATCTGTTTGGACGGTGCTTCACCTGAAATATGGAGAAATGAGGAAAAAAAAGGATAAATACAAAACATTAAGCATGTTCAGCTTCTGTCTATTGTAGAGTCTGGAGTATTTTAGTCACCTAATTTGGGTAAAAACAGCTTACTTTGATTGGGGATTCGACTGCCACAAAATAAACACATCATTCCTTAAAATCAGACTAAAACATGCATCTATAGCTTGTGTACTAGCTTATAAATGCTTCCGCTACTGGCTATATTTTGAAGACAGGATGCTGTGTATGTGCTGATAGCCAATCAGAACACAACTGACAACATTTCTACCATAGTGGCCAGATTAGACTGCGTCTCTGGATGGAGTGGACACTCAAGCATGTATTCCTACTTTGACTACAAACTCATGCATCCCTTAAAAGACCTTTACTTAATTGTTCTAAAATAAAGTGATATAAAATTCTTCCCCAATTTTGCCATTTATGTTTTTTGCTTCATGTATAGATCTGGGCTTTCTATATGATGAATCTCACCCCACTAGAGGTCACTACTGCTTATTCTTTGTCTTCAAACAAACTGGGAAATCAACGTGTGCTCCATAAACCCGGGGTTTTCCATTGAAATCATATATCAGAACCACTAATATAAGCAACTGAAGGAACCACCATAATAGCTGAATATGATATGATATGATTATGACAAAACAATATGATAATTGTTAAAGCAGTAACAATGTAGGGATGAGTTGGGAGAGTCCATTTGAGATGAAGTACCTTCATAACAGCATTATTGTACAGGGAACAAACTCTGATTCATATAATTAAACTGCAAGCCAATACAACATGGTTTGTAAGTTATCTGCATGGAAAAAAGCCTCGGTGACAGATGTAAAGGGGGCAGGTCAACCTGAAGAGAAAGAAAATCAAGAACATGACCTTGAGGCATGCACAGGAAAGGAAGAATTTCCCCTAAAGAGAAAAATTAGAAACCTAAAAGGGTTAGATTAATAGCTGACAACCAGTCGGATCTCTATGGTATGGTGGTCTTCGTTGGCTAAACGCTCCACCAACCGCCATGATGTTTTTCATCGTTAATTGTTAGTTATGTAAAAGCCAAAGCTTGGGTCAGTCCTGAATGATTTCACACCTCGGTTCATCAAGTACTCTCCAGAATGAACCATTTCTATTCAACCTCCTCGGGCGTATTTCTACTGGCCTCTGTATTAAACTGAGCAGTGTGTGTATTATCATCACTAACTGCTTAAATGTACTGTGCTGTGCAGAAGTTTTAGGCAGGTTTGAAAAAATGCTGTAAACAAAGAATGCTTTCAGAAATGGAAGTGTTAATCATTTATTTTCATCAATCAGCAAAATGCAGTGAATGAACAAAAGAGAAATCTAAATCAAATCAATATTTGGTGTGACCACCCTTTGCCTTCAAAACAGCATCAGTTCTTCTAGGTACACTTGCACACAGTGTTTGAAGGAACTCGGCTGGTAGGTTGTTCCAAACATGACTATGTTTCAACCTCCGTGTGACATTGATGATCATCAGCACCTGTTTGGTAAAATTGGTTGATCATACACCGACTATAATCCTACAAAATCCCTGACTTTGTGCAAGTGTACCTAGAAGAACTGATGCTGGTTTAAAGGCCAAAGGTAGTAACACCAAATATTGATTTGATTTCGCTCACTTTGCATTTTGTAAATTGATAAAAATAAACAATCATTATTTATATTTCTTAAAGCATTCTTTGTTTGCAGCATTTTTTAACACCTGCCTAAAACCTTTGCACAGCACTGTATGTCTTTAAACCTTCACTGATATTTGATGGTTTTACATTTGGAGAATGTAGCTAGGTCATGAAATTCATGAATATTCATGAATTGACCCAAACTTTAGTGAAAGCATGCATCATCAGGAATACATGAAGATATTCCTCATATATTTTCTGCACCAAGGGCCAGTCTCAAAGTGTGCACAGTTTTGTTGACATCAAACTAAGACTGCTTTAAAAAAGTTTATAAAAGAACGAGTTATTGTAAAAAATATGTTTCTTCCAGGCAATCCTGGGCCAAAATTTGTAATTATTATTGTCGCTTTTTTCTTCATAATACAAAATAAAGAAAATGAGTTCATTAATGCAGTACGGACGATTCTGAATCTGTTCCATGATGCAGAGAAATGGCAGTAGCAGGTGATTGGCCAGTTGCTTAAAGTACAAGGATGTGGGTTTTTGTCACAGCCCCTCAAAGCCTCTCTTCAGGCTATCTGGACCGAAGCTTTCTGAGCTGCATGTGGAGGGTGAGGAGAGGGGCTTTGACAAAAGTATCCATGGTGACAAAACGATCTGTAGGTCATGCTGTGGCAAATGTGTCCCTCTTCCATTGATCACCTTCATTTTTTCTTTTTCCCTGTCTAACCCGCCCCTTTTTCTCTCTGTTTTACTGTTTCTATCTTCCTGCTGTCCAAACCTGAAGGAAGGGACACATTGTGCTCACAGAACATTTTCTCAATGCTCTGTCAGCATGTATCTGTGAATGAAAACAAAACTGGGGTGAGTTTCCATGGCAACATGCATGTTAGTGGGGATATATGGGAAACGTAGGCAAAAGCAGAAGTCCCCGCAATACCTTCAGGGTCTTTAGAGACGTAGAGGGAAAGCTTGGTGCCGTAGGGTATCCGTATACAATCTGGACCAAGGATGGAAAAGAGCATTACCCCAAGCGAACCCACACACCAATTACAAGAAAAAAAATTTGAAACAGAACCAAAGACATAAATTCACACAAACGCATATACCGTGATTTAGACATGGGTATATATTTTAAGTGACACAACAAATAACCTTGTTATAACCTTAAATATCCTTGTAATATCCTTAACAAAAATCCTTGTGCCTTAACAAATATCCCTCAACGAAAACACATCAGAAATTCAGTTCATATAATTATGTCAAAAAATAATACTGATTAGCCCATAGTGATTTACACAATAGCAGCAGAGGCTGTTGCCACATGAACAGGAAGAAAAGTAGACATCGCATCAGGCTTTGAAATGCAGAGAAACATACCATCTCCAAGTGGAGAAGGGAAAATGGGCATCTCATAGCCTGTTGGTGTTTGAGGAGAGCTTTGGGAACTGGTGTCTCTGGAGCTACAGTTGGAGGCAGAGTTTACCGGAGCCGATGATATGAAGTAGATGTCGGACTAGAGAGAGACAGAGACTGAGAATTTAAATAAATAAATGCAGTATTTAAAATAAAACATTTAAAAGTGCAGACATTTGCTGTTGTTAAATATCTCTTCTTTGCACATTTTCTTTTTCTACCTAAGCTGTTCCAAAACAAATGTGATCAGCAGTTACGGTGTTGTGAAAACCAGCTTAGATAAGCCACAATGGGTCTTGCGAGTATGTGCGCCTTGAAGTAACGAAACACCACACTAACCCTGGAGGCAATCAGCTGAAGCTCCGGAACAACAGCCGTGTACACCAGGTTTCCGTTGACAACCAGGCGGATCTCTATGGAGTCAGTGGTGAAGGCCAGAATGTAGGGGAATGCACATACTGTAACATAACAAGTGAGATCATGGTGTATCCTCAGAAACTGCTTACTGAAGAACACACAAGTTGGGAAATGGATTGATGATGTCAAAGCTTAGTCCAGACAGGCATGGTGGTTTTCATTTATCTTAAATAGGAAGCTAGACAATATGTATTTTTTTTTTATATATATTGTATCACAGTATGTCTCAGTGTGCTTTTCTAAGAATATTGTGGACATCAGTTCACAATGTGATTTTTAATGTGGCATATGGGTCTCTGAGTAGAGTTATCTCCAAGCAAATCAAACACAAACTAAACGTGTAAAATAAATGTAAAACTCAAAGTCAGCACCTTAATAAAATCAATAAAATCAACACATTTATAAAATATAAATAACTTTGGTCTATTTTTAGAAATGAAGACTAGATTTTGCAATCCGGTTGCAAGGTATAGAATACTGAGGAACACTGGAACGTTTTTAAGGTTTCACAAATTGAACATTGCTGAATCGTGCTCAAGCAGTTAAAAAGAAACCAAGTTTCACCCAACTTCCATAGCAACCACTACACTATAGTTTGTGCCAGGTAAAACTGCAAATGTTGTCTAATACTAGATTTCTCATTCTCATCTCAACATGCTTGGAACCAAAGACCATCGACTGTGGATACAGGGGACTGGAGTGGTGCGGTGTTGCTATGGTTTCTCACCGATGCCATTGGGCATTTGGTTCCAGCTGAAGTGAAAGTCAGAGGAATTGGGTTGAATCATGGGTGTGGCTCCATTAAACGGACACACCTTCTTGTAGGTGCAGAAGTCTAAGAGCAAAGTGATGAATAAGTGTCAGACAAGATGTCAAATTATCAAAACATTGAATACCCAACATAACAGACACTGACTGTTGTAGCAGAGCAGTAACCCAGCCTCCCCATCTTCGTAAACATCTATGGCTGCTACAAAGTTCACCTGCAAACACACAAACCACAGACAACATACATTGAGCATGTCTGCACATCCATCAAAAAGCTTCACTTGCGTTTATATCTGAGTTTGTTTCTAACCCGGTTAGAGTCTACATGATGCAATCTGTAGGCGTCTCCCGTGCTCTCATTGATCAAGTCGAACTGGTGTTTATAGGCCACGCAGATCATGTGATCGTTCTCGCCTGTTGGCCCGTCAACTAGTGCCATGATGACCGGAGAATCACACAGGCAGATTTCCTGTGCGCCACAAGGGCAGACAAAGAGCAAGATGTATTTTATGGTCACGATTACGTGTCATTGGTATGTCGAATTCTGTCATCTTAATGTCAAAAGTCACACAGAATTACATGCGATCAAACCAATTTAAAAAATATACGTAAATGAACTGACAGCAAAATCATTTCAGTCATTGAGCTACATTCATTAATTGTGTGACCTCTTTCTTACAGGTTAGATAACTGGAAAATCATGTAAACTGAAATGCTCAGATGATTAATGATTACTATAATGATTTGTGTCTGTGATAATCACACTGTTTGGAGCTGCGGTGGCAGAATAGATCATGTTACTTTACACTCAGGCCATGTCTAACATTACAGCAATTTAGTCCTACTACAGAGCCAATCATAGGAGCAGAGCTCAAAAACGAGTCCTGAACTGTGACAATACGTTTAACATAGTGACTATTATCATGCAAAATGTGTGAAGCAGTCATGTCTACTGCCAACTGCTTTAAGGAGTTTAACTTCCACATTTTTTTCTTAGCACAACAGTGGAAGATGCTTTTGCAATTTAAAAAACCTATACATTTCTATCTTATAACCCTGATAGAGTCCATTCATAAAACACACCATTTAATAATGTTTGATTTCTCGTATGGTGATATCCAACAATATCCAACACCTTGTCAAACACTGCGTTTATGTTTATACCATTAACAATAATGTTAAGCAGTTTAACACAAATAGCTACTATATAATAGCTAGATAATATTCCCCCCTACCCGGATGTATTGGAACTCCTCCACTGGCGAATCACTGCTTCCAGAACTTGTACATACAGAAGTGTTGCAGTCAAATCGTGGCTGTTTCCTTGTGATGAGAAGGAGTTTGTTCCTTATTGCCGCAACAATGCGAAGCTCCACCCCATGGTGTGTATTTATGGAGTAGAGATGGCATCCTGAAGGGAAAAAGCTTACCCTTTAACACCAAACCAAGAATATTTTTCCTTTCTTCATATATGTCTGTTAAGTACAAGTGATAATAATAACAACAACATTTTATATGACCATGCCAAAACCATGACAATTTTGCCGATAAAAATTTCAACTCCCCAATACCATTCTAATATTATTACAAGTGACATGATGTAGTCTTTTGCACAGAATGCTTCGACTCTCATACCCCGAGTTTTCTCCAGCTTGTTCTCTCTGCTGTCACATTTGGTTCGGACGTGTTGCCGCTCTTCTATCCCTCGTTTGAGTGCGCTCAGTCTGTACACATAGAGACGGGCATCCTTCCCTGAAATCATACGTTATTTTAAATGTAAAGTTCACGATTCGTAATCAATTGCTA
Organism: Hepsetus odoe; assembly: GCA_017165825.1. Lineage (NCBI taxonomy): Eukaryota > Metazoa > Chordata > Actinopteri > Characiformes > Hepsetidae > Hepsetus > Hepsetus odoe. The sequence continues at coordinate 8,589,407 of CM029371.1, forward strand.
AGAGACAGGACATGTTTTGAGTCCAGCACAGCAAAGAAAAATGTAGTCACAGCAGTTCCTCATTACAAAAAGCTAAATGAAATTTCTTTCCTACCTGCAGCAGCCCCGGGTTGTGTATCAGTTAACATTTAGCACGCTATCACTCCTGATTATGGCACGGTTTGAATGCAGGTTTCTTAAGTATTGGCTTATGTGACTCTATGACCCCCTGTGTTGTTTGAACCAAGGGCTATTTATCGAAGGCTATACTCTTAAAGCAAGTGATTTTGATCATGTTTAAACAGCCTAGCAGCCAAAGTGTATCTGCTATTAGGGAGTGATTTTTTCTTAGTATTGTGTGCTGTTTGGCCACGCACCCATGTGGAAGCACTACTAGGTTGTATTTTTTTGACCTCTTATGTTAGAGATAGTAACCTGGCAACAGATTAGGGAAATGCCTCATCAGAATTACGACCAGCTTTGCAAATGCAATTTATTGTTTTTTTTTTTTTATTCCTGTTTCCCAGTGGCGAAAGCTACATAGAGTTCATTCCTTATTTCCTGCAAAGGTCTAGTCTATATAAGGGGTGAGTCCAGATTGCACAGGCTCAGGCCAGTGACTACAACTGGGCACATTAGTAGACAGAGCATTATATGGATGTCTGGTATCTCCTCCTTATGTGTCTATAACGAGCTTTGAGTCTAGACTTTGCAGTAAAACTGAGACACGGTGTTCTTTCATGTGTCTGTGCTTGTATGTGTGTAAGCGAGCAAGCCACCTTTCTGCTGTTGCCAAGGGTGTTAGGAAGTCCATTATGACAGAAGACATGACTCGTCATTTATTACTTGCTTCTGTTCTCTTTTATTCATCATTCATGCTTTTTTCTTAATTTTTCACCCGTACATTGACTTACAAATGAAAGTAGTATAACATCGCTTTGCTCAGTCTTTCGTAATAGTGTAACACATTCTCAATTATTTGTTCTCTCAAATGTTCACAATTCAAAATCAGTTAGAAAAGAAGGCAATTGTTAAATCTCTCAAGTGTAATATATGTCCAGCCATGCATAAACAGTTGACAGCAAATGATCAGCAAAGTATAAAACAGTGTGTGCCTCAACAAAATATGCATATTTTTGGAATATGAGCTGAACTAAGGTTCGATTACATGGGCAGCCCATGTTAAATTGCCCATAGTCTGGAAGTTTGGTTGATTTTCTAAGAAAAATAAATACATGCTCTGGATCTTCCTGAAAACTACTGCAGATTTTTGAAAGATTGCGGCATCTGCCAGGTTTTCTTTTTTTTTTTTTTTTTTTTTTGGTTAACTGCAACAAATGACTGTGGCCTGTGTTTCAAAACCACAAAGTAAGTTTCCTCCAAGACAGAATTTACAATTCACATCTGCCAAAAAAAGAAAACAAAAAAAAACTGCTCCTATTAGGGGCAGATCATATGTTTCCATTTGCTCCTGTTCTCTGTATCATCTTGTAACATGTTTTTATGACAAATCTTTGTTATTTTCTCCCTCTTTCTTAGTACTGTTTAGATTCTGAGTATTTAGACACATTCGGAATGACTCTCAAGCAAGTCATACTGGCAAATGTTTTTCTCCAGCAAGGAAACTTTGAGAAAAAGCTTGTATGTGCCTGCTTGAACAGTGAATGTTATTGGGTGGTCCCATCAAACTTTTAATATGTTACACCAATTGGTACAGATTAGTTTTGTTTGACATCTATCATATCTAACACTATTGATAAACTAAAACCTGTGTTGTCTTTGCTCAGGTGGAATATTTGCGTCTTCCCCAACTGACACAAGCAAAAATAAACATACACACATGCTTACCTTTATCAGCTCTTGTGATGAGGAGATCCTGAGGTTCGAGCACATGCATTTGTTTGACAGTTAGGGTCTTGTCAAACACTTGCACAGGAGGCAGGGTTGGAGAGTCTGTGTCACCAAGAAAAGCAAAACATCAGCTGGGGGTCACATGGGTAGAAAACACAAAGCATTCAATTTTTAAATGAGTAAAAGATGTAAGTGCATGACACATATCTTTTGATCATTTAAAGGAGATGCCTTATAACATGCAAATTATGCTTTATGAAGAGCACTTTAATTGTACTAATGTTTAAGTTAAAAGAAGTTTTTAATAGTGGAAGTGTTACCTGCATTGGACAGCAGTGGATCCGATGCTAAAAATGTGAAAAAGACAAGTTTGACAACATAGTGTATAAAGTATAAAGATGTATAAAGAATTGTCATCTTTTTTTAATATCCCACTCTATTGAGTCACAGAATATGTTTGGAGAAAAATGGTGAAGCATTGCTCCTGACCAAGTTGCTTAACAGATTTGATCAATCTTCTACTGCAGTGCCTTAAACCTATGACTTTACCTTATTCTGTTGAAAGTAAAAATTACAAATAAGTCCAAAGAAAGTTTAATATATTTAACAGTGATCAGTGTGGCTCATTATGTCACTCAGTTTTTGTTGCATTTATATTTACTTCATAGATTGTGATCCCTTTCATGTATCAGGTTCATGCTTTGCCTAAAACAGGCCTTTTTTGCATCAGTAAGGAGATGTTAACTTAGAAAATGGCTTCATGGGCTTAGTGGGTTTATCCAGTTACTTCGACACGTCTATGCAGCTGCCAGCAGGGCTGAACAGCATGCATTAATGAGGTGCCGCAGTAGAAATGACACACAGCATTTGGAATGCTGAAGGTAGAGAGTGTTTAATACATATTTGAGAATTGTGAACAGTTAATCCAACGGTTAATCCTACCTAATGGTACTCAAGTGCTCATACTCTTCAGCGAGTGTGCAATTTAAATTTGCACATTAAAACATTTGCAAAAAAGCTTTTTTTCCAGTAAATGATAACAGTATTATGACTCAACATATTCCATTAAAACTGTATAGCACCATTATATTATGCAGAAACAGCATGTAATTTCACTATAGCACTATTTAACTTTAAAGTGAACTGACTAGCGAACCACAATGAAATACATTCTCTGCATTAAACCCACACACAAGGTGTGGGGTAGCAGTGTTGGGGACTGTACCCTGCTCAACCTACTGGTCCGGGATTTGAACCCATTAACTTCAGATCCTGGGGCTTTGTCTCTAACTACTAGGCCACCGCTTCCCTGATGATATAATTTCAGTACAGTACTATGAATCTGTTTTACCAAGCATATAATCGAGGATTTTCTAAGCTGCATACCATATAGAATGGTATAATGTGCATGCAGCACATATTACAATACAGAACCAGTACTCTGGGCTGTTTACAGTGCATGATTAAAGTATAGAACTGTTACTATAATCTGTATATAGAACATGTTTTTCAATCCCATTCATATGGAAACACAGCTGCACCAAACCTGAGCGAGCTCATCAGCTAATTATCAGGCTCTTCGTGAGATTGACGTTGGACACAGAATATCTGTAGCTGTCAATGGCATTAGGTTTCCAGGACTTTGAAGGAAACTGAACCAACTGCAGTAAATGATTGCATTATAGTGCTGTTGCTCTAAGCTGTATGTTATGCAGAGAAAGTTATGAAAGTATAACCCTCTGCAGTAGTTGCATGGCATCTGTAGGTGAGGATTACATTTACATTACATTTACGGCATTTAGCAGACGCTCTTATCCAGAGTGACCTACATGTCCTAATTACAGGGACAGTCCCCCTGGAGCAACAGGTTAAGGGTCTTGCTCAGGGACCCAGTGGTGGTAGTGCAAGAGGTGGGATTCGAACTTGGGATCTCTTGAGCCATAGGTCCATAGGCAAGTATCCTACCACTAGACCACCACCACCCCATAGGTCTTTGAAAGGACATGTGTTTTATGTCAGCTTGAACACAGACATTTCCCCCTGGTTATTCAAGATGAAATATTCTCACCTTCCAATAACATGACCCCTGCAGAGTCAGTGGCAACTAGTAATGACTGACCCCAGGAATCGCCGCAGACAATGTCGTACGCAAAGTTACCACAGAAGGACTGAGACTCCCATGGCTGAAAAACAAACCCAACAAAAACAGTCACATTTGCCAATCTTTATCCTTCTTTTTCTCTGTCCATCATTTTCTCACCTCTTTCCTGCAAAGTCCAGTATTGACTAGACTTGTAGGAGCATCCCCTCTGACTATGGTTTTCAGCTTCAGTGCCTAGAAAGAAACACACAGAAAGCTTTTCAAATATTTCTATTACACAAAGATAACAGAATCATTGTGTGATTAATTCGATTAATTTATTCAAATATATTATAATTACCAATGATTAATACAAATGTAAGTAAATTAATTAAATCCTTATTATTTGTGAAAGGTTTTTGCAAATTTGGTCAAACCTTTTTACTAATTTATATATTGTCTTGTTCTATAGAAAGTAAAAACACCCCTTGTATTAAGAATAGCTGTAATTACATTTGATATTGTTATATCTTTTCTAGGGTTCTAGAGTGTGGTACCTGGCCTATTCGGACAAACTCAGCCTGTCGCGCCTCCTCTTTCTTGCGGGCCGATTTGGGTGACTCTGGCAACACGTCACTGAAAGAGCGGCGGTTGAGCATGTTCTGCGGAGAGAAGGGAACCTAAAGGAGCAGTAAAACAGACATGGGTCTGAGAGGTGGACCCAGGAAAGAAGCAGAAATCTAGAACAGAGAAGTATCCAGAAAAGAAAAGCAGCCAAGCAAATGACTGGACATTTCAAGGTGACTTGTTTTCCAAAACTGGTTCAGCTTTTCTCTTGCTGTGATCAGCATAGAAGCACATTTTCTTTTGAAAACTAGAGACAGCTTCTATAACTGCAAACTGAACTTTTTTCTTTTTCTACCTTTCTGACTGCATAGCTACAGCAATTTGATCACTGATCCTTTTTGGATCTCTTTACAAATATTTTTTTCATATACTGACTTTCAGTATTATAAAACTGATATGAATGTCATTTATCACCACAAGGAGGATGAAAAGCAAAAACAGATTCAAAACAAGAGGACATTGACAGGAAAAAGTTAGAAAAAGTATCAGATGATGAAAGCATGAGCTAAACTGTGAGGTAATGCAAGAAAAAAGCAAAATGTGGAGAAATTCTGAAATATGCATCTGCAGTGCTGTGCTGAGGAAAAGGGAAAGAACCAGAAGATTGATAGTGTGTTTGTGTGTGTCTTAGTATGTGTGTGTACCTTGTGCAGGTCTGGCATAAGGTCTTGGTACAGAGATCTAATCAACATGTCAAGAGTTCGTTGACGTTTCTGAGCAAACGTGGGGGTCTCAAGAGTGGCTTTCTCTCCATTTATTACTGAACGAGAAGAAGATGAAGTGAAAAAGAGGAATGCATTGTCTGATCACAATTTCCAGCATACAGTACTGTGCAAACGTTTTAGGCAGGTGTGAAAAAATGCTGTAAACAAAGAATGCTTTCAGAAATGGAAGTGTTAATCATTTATTTTCATCAATCAACAAAATGCAGTGAATGAACAAAAGAGAAATCTAAATCAAATCAATATTTGGTGTGACCACCCTTTGCCTTCAAAACAGCATCAGTTCTTCTAGGTACACTTGCACAGTTTTTGAAGGAACTCGACTGGTAGGTTGTTTCAAACATGACTGTGCTTTAACCTCCGTGTAACACTGATGATCATCAGCACCTGTTTGGTAAAACTGGTTGATCAGACACCGACTATAATCCTACAGAATCCCTGATTTTGTGCAATTGTACCTATAAGAACTGATGCTGGTTTGAAGGCAAAAGGTAGTAACACCGGATATTGATTTGATTTAGATTTTTCTTTTTTTCGCTCACTTTGCATTTTGTAAATTGATAAAAATAAACAATCATTATTTATATTTCTGAAAGCATTCTTTGTTTACAGCATTTTTTCCACACCTGCCTAAAACATTTCCACAGTACTGTATATCTGGCATAGATTTTTTCTAGGAAAAACTATGAACTGAAATTAAATTTGTGGACTTACATTTGACTAGTAAAAAGTCCCTGAACTCCTGATGATCTGTGAACACTGGTGGTGAGGGAAGCGGTGGACCGAATAATGGCACACTCTCCTCTGAAAAAATTTTCAACCTACAATAATATCAACACCATAAATATCACTATATCCACCAACGCCACATTTTCATTTACATACATTATGTAAAGTCTAAGAAAACATACCTATAGCTGTCGTTCTGACTGTTATATCGAACTAAGGCAAATATATCTTTGAAGTGAGTTAAGGACATATGAATGTCACGAATAATATATATGTGCAGACACGTAAAATAACATTTATTATTAATGCACTTTCAATTTTCATCATTCTTAATGAAGGGATACGTGTGAAATGAGATCGGATCATGGATGGCTTGAAGGAAGGCGAGGCATCGTCTCCCTCCTGGAATACGATGGTCACAATGTCATTTCCAATATGTCTTTTCCTCTCCACCTGAGTGGGGACAGAAATGAGTTAAATCAATTTAAACCACACTGCAATGATTTAACACTTCTTTTTTTTGCAAAACAATACCCATGGAGAGCAATTACCATCTCTAGCTGACGATATGTTAGTTCTGGCATTTTTATCACTTGCTTTTGATATAAACTACAGCCATCTGTGTTGATCATGCAGAATATGAGTGTGTTCAGTTCATGCCTGGTCAAGGTGGATGGGTTTATGTTTTATATGTTCTTTTCACAGTCTCTATTGATTAGTGTGGATGGAGAGTATGCGTTCTAGTAGCTTTCTGTTGAGTGGCTCTAAGGCCTTGAGCGTGTGCAGACGCTTTGAAAGTTCAGCTATTATGAATGCTTCTGCAAGTAGCTCAAGAGCTGCACTCATGCTCAACTTGACATCAGATCTGAGTGAGGGATGGAAAGAGAGATAGAAAAAAGCTGGATCTGAGAACTAGGGCTTGGAATAATGAAAATAATTCATGATATTTTCTTTGCAATTCCCTGCATTCTCTTCCTTATGTAGGGTATGTTTTAGGTTTGTGTGGTGAATATTTAGGCTTCTAATTGAGAGTGAGTGATTGTGTTTAGTGCTTTGCAAAAAAATAAAAATGAAGAAGAATGAAAGAAAAAGACCTTTCCCATCATCCCAAGTGGAAAGATTTTGGAATTCAGAGGCAGACAGCTGTGGGTAACCATGATATATTACGTTTTACAATATCATTGTAATTTTACAATCCACTTTGTCAAATTGGGTAAACCAACAGAAGAAACAACTGGAATGGTTTGAAGAGCTCTCAGACAAGTCCATCAATTACTGTGAGGGTTTCCTGAACTCCAGCTAGTGCACCATCAACTGTCTTCTAGATTGAAGCGACCATCATCAAATTCCTCTCCCCACCTGAACTTCAGATCAGCTACATCAGACTGGATCATCTGCACAGGCTGCTTCCACTAAGATTAACAAAAGCTCCACCCACTCAAACAGAACCTCCACTATTAGGTAACTGAAGTGAAAGTGACAACCCTTGTCATTGCGAGGTCACAGCACAGCAAGCGTGAACCACAACAAAATTGGACCTCTGCTTTTAACCCATGCACACAAACACCGTGCAGCAGTGGGCAGCTATTTGAAAGCGCCCGGGAAGCAGTGACGGTACCTTGCTCAGGGGTACCTCAGGGCAACCTACTTGTGAGAGAATCGAACCCACAATCTTCAGATGCGGGCCAACTCCCTAACCACTAGGCCACCGCTGCCCCTGAACTTCCTATTACAGACTCTAATGGACTCTTTAATAGTAACTCACACTTAACCAGAACTCACTGCTAAATCTATTAATTTATAAAATGCACTTCTACTTTTCTTTCAGTTGTCAAAATTGCTTTATAAATAAAACTGACTTGACTTGACCTCCTAACTTAGCTGCAAGTAGTACATATTCTTTTCCCTTATCAAACTCCCATACTTTTCTCTACATATTACTACTTGTTTTTTCCTTGCTTTGTTTTTTTGTTTTTTATAAGTAGACTGTAGCTGCATTCTTCTTTATAAAGTCTTTTGCACACTTTCCTGCATTGGGGTGTTTGCTCTTTGTCTGGCCAGAGTCATCTGACATTAAATGTATTGGTACCATGATAAAGATAATTCTAATAAATATTACGATAATGCATTTTTTTAAGATTTATTTTGAGGTTAAGTCTTTCTTTCAATATCATTGATACTTCACAATATCGTGGATACCAAATACAATGTTATACAATTAACATAATGTAAATGTAAAAAAAAAAAATTGCTATAAAATGTACTATATTCTGTTAAAATTGTATGTATGGGTAAGCATTTGGATTGTATAAATTTCCTCACAAAAGGATGTACAAATTATGTGATGTAGTCAGTGAATATATCGTTATGCAACAATTAACAAACACTTCCTTCACCTTTTTAAGGCAACGGGTTTACATGCTGTTTAGGTAAGGTTGACTACATTATTAGAATTTAATTAGAAAGTGAAAACTGTAATTGTAAAAGAAAGATTAATGCTTATTTTTTATGGAAACCAAGGATATGTAGTAGCATTAAAAGGACAAAACACAGAAGTACTTTAATAACAACAGGTGCCTTTTTTACAGCGGCACACTGATTTATATGATTGATCCCATCCTCTCATTTAAAAACTGTTCACTTCCTCTACTTCTTGTTACCAGTTATTTGACAATGTACAATAGTATTTGAAGATTCACTCTCTTTAACAGTCAGAGTGCTGAAAAATTCAATTGGCCTTTATAAGTTTAATCCAAAATTATTTTCATTGGAGTTAAAAAATTGAATGCATCTCCTCAGAACAACAGAACAAATATTAATTGTAATCGAAACTACCAAAAACAACCACAGACTTCTTGCCAATATGATTAATAACCTTATCAAATCTCATAAGATAATGGATTCTTGAAGTTGGAGGAAAGTCCTTCTCATTCTTTTCATTACTTCAGACAGTTATTTAACATCTGATGCTTTGAGCTCATCATTTCAGTTTTCTTTTGGGTTGGTTGAGAAGTTACAAAGTAAAAACAGGTAATAGTTAAAATGACTACCCTTGTCATTGTGAAACACAGCACAGCACAACACAACAGAACGAAATTCAACCTCTGCGTTTCACCCATACACACATGCAGCAGGGGGCAGCTATTGAAAGCGCCCGGAGAGCAGTGACAGGGATGGTACCTTGCTCAAGCGTACCTCAGGGCAACCTACTGGTGAGGGGTTTGAACCCACAATCTTCCGAACCTTTGGCCAATTCCCCTAACCACTGCCTAATAGATAAATAACAGCCACTGGCAATGAGGCCCCAGGATTGGAAGGTCCTGGATTTGAATCCCAGATCCTTAGATTGCCCTGAGGTACCCTTGAGCAAGGTACTGTCCCCATCACTGCTCCTCGGGTGCTTTAAATAGCTGCCCCCAGTTGCACATGTGTGTATGGGTGAACAACAGATCCTGCATTTCGTTGTGCCTCAGTGTGTGCTGTGCTGTGTTTTACAATGGCAGTTAGTCACTTTAAAAGATGTCCAATCTTTCACATTTTTTAAATTTACACTTTAACGTATACTAAAGCTGCTGCTTCTTTCCTAATTGCAAGTCAGCCACTTCACTCTAGGGTTAGCAGGCAGGATGTGTGAGTAAAACAACAGAATCTTTATTTGCTCAATCACATGAGAACAAAACACAGAAACAAAAAAAAAATAATGACAAAACCTAATGAACACACAGACACAAGGACAAGGCATGAAAAAGGAAAGAACAGCTATCAGGATGAGTAACACAGACAGCAGTCAAAAGCAGTCAAAAGACAGCAGTCACGACGACACCTGGGATAGGAGGAGCCACAACTAAGACACAGGAGGGAGCAGTGAAGAGGACGCAGGACTAAGACGGCACGAAGACACAAAATCACAAAAACAAAGACACAGACAAGACACAAGGACAAGACAAAGGGGTAAAGATACAGCTAAAGAATGACAAAGAGAAACAAAAGTGAATGTGACATCTCTCTTTGGGAATGAAGGCAAGGTAGAACTGAAGGAGTTACCTCATATCAAGAATTTAAAGAATTTCTATCAAGAGCTTCTCCATTCAGACAAGAGAAAGTGACTAGAGGGTTGTAAGATGTAAATTATGATTTGAGTGTCACGGTAGGCGGCTCTGACTGGACACACCTGCCGTCTCACTAAGGACGACAGGTGTGTCTCATTGGAGAAGGGTTTAAAGGTCCCAATGAGTCCCAACGAGAGTGTCAGTCATTCTTGGTGTTATTCACACACATGCGGGTGTATTTATGTTCGTTGTATTAAATAAAGTCAAGTCACAGATTCCTGGGTCCGCGTTTACGTCCTACCCACACCACCCCAGCGTGACATTGAGTGACACACAGGATGGATTCATGTGTTTTGTGTTGCATATTATTAAAATATTTGACACAGATTTGCCAAATATACCAAAAGAGGAAAATGTAGAGAATACTTGGCAAATAGACAGAGAATACTCCACAGAAAGACAGAATATGATAAATGTATAGCCTCAAGATCAAGTATGTCGCAGGACACGACATACGTGTTGATGTTAGTGCTTATTTAGACCCACCTGTTGCTTATTTTCTTTGGAGTAAGGTAGCATGGTAGATACATGGAACATGAGTTCATGACCCTGATACACTGTGTAGATGGAGTTTATTCCTGTAGTGTCATCTAGAAAGAAGGGATACAGGAAAAAAAAAAAAAAACAACATTTTGCTTACTGCCACTTGTAATTATCATGGATGTCTGAGTGTGCTGGCATGCATTGTAACGTGTGCATTACTGTTTGTCTTACTCTTAGTGTCCAGGCCTCCTCTATACCCTGCCCAGCCTTGCAGACAGATTGTGTCACCAAGCAGATTCAAGAACTTGTCGAAGTTTTCACTCCCAGTCTCTGCAGATGTTTCAGAGGATCAAAATGAAAAAGATCATCCCACAAGATCAGCCAAGGTGATGCAGGCATGTTTTGAATTTTCTGGCTCTCACCGTTACTGAACATTTCATCGTCTGTCAGCTGACCATCCTTGGCATAGAGCACTCCGAATTTAAAGTTGACACTGCCCTGTGATTACATGCATGCAGGTTTTAATGTAACATTTCATTAGGAAACAACATAAAATACCTAAAAGTTATTCAAATATTGAAATATTGAAAAATGTCATGTATTTTAAGGTATTTATGAACTGAATGTCATTTTTATAAACCAAATGCTACCTCTTGCTCTTCTAGCACCAATAAATCCTGAAAGGAATTAAAAACACCAATTAAGACATCATCCCAAATGCAGAGAAGACTCAAGTCATCACTCTCTGGAGAATGGGAAGAAAAAGCACATTTTCTGTTCACCTTCTGGATCTCTGGATTGAGGATCTCCCTAGGGCCTTTCTCAAAGCGCTCCATGTTCATGGCACTGGAGGAGCCGAAGAAAAATGAACATAGTTTGAATAAATCACTGTTGATGATCTCCTACTTAATCCTTTAGAATCAAATACATCACATTTACATCACATCACATTTATAAATGCATCACATTTAAAAGGCCAAGCTTTCAATCAATATGCCACATATTTATCCCTGTGAAATGTACACATTTACAGGTTTTAATAACTCCTTATTTTTGAAATTCAATATTCATTCTCACAATCATGCTAAAAACATTGGAACTTGAACTGTAACACTTTTTTAAGCATCTCAGTGCACGCCGGATACGTTAGATGCACGTCCTACTTGAGAACATAAGTACTTATGACATGCCGTGTCCTTTTAACTCCCACGTGTTCTAAGCAAGAACTCCACATACATCTATTTCAATCAAAATTATAATTTCTTTAACATTTAGAAATATATTTAAAATAGTATTTTACTATTATGCATTTTTTGTTGGGGATGGTGGCAGCAGAACAACTACAGTCCTAACAGTAAGAGGTTAGGGATTAAGTCCCAAGAGCGCAAGGTCATGGGTTTGAATCCTCAACCAGTAGGTTACCCTGAGGTACCCTTGAGCAAGGTATTGTCCCCAACACTGTTCCCTGAGCATTGGACAACACATGTGTATGGGTTAACTGCAGTGGGTGCATATTATTGGTCCACCGTGTGCTGTTTTTTTTATAGTCACTTATAGTGTCTTTACCGTAGCGTAATATATCACCAGGATACAGTCATCTATGTTCATCCTGCCATGTGTATGCTCTCAAAAGTTAATAATCTTTAAGTGTGTGAAATAGGAGAAAGAAAAAATGTAAGATTAATGTGCAAATAAAAGTTTTGTTTTGGTTTCATAAGCATCGTATGTAACCATCAGCTGGGAAAAATGCTCTGAATTGTATCTCTTACCTTAATATGGATTTGACTGATAGTGTTTTTGTGGGGCTGTAAGGAAGGCTTATTTTAAGAGTACCCTGTAAGAAAGATAAGAAATACGTGTCAGACCTGCAGTATTTAAGCTGACACTGAATAGATGCTAGAAGTTATGATGTTTTACAGAAATACATTACAACACAATTACTGACATAACAGCCATTAGAAATATTACCTTACGAAGATTTGGTTGTATTTCATAAATTACACATATTCTGATATAAAAACAAACTGGTGATATATTAACATGTGTAACCATTGATTTATTCCATGGTTGTGCATGTGTGTGTGTGTGTGTGTGTTTGAGCCTTTAAACAACAGCTTTTAATTTCTAAGTGGCTAGAAAGGAGTCCTAAAAGCAGGCAGGTTATATCGTTGTGATAATATTGGCTGGAGTTTCAACTCACTTTATCAACATTTCTGTAAAAGAGAATAAAACTAAAAATTTAAGTGAAATTAAGTACCTAAAGTTTTGAGTATATTTTTTTATAAATTGAATTATGATGCAAACCAAACCTTGGTTCAGAAACTGACCATGTGCGGGCTGAATCGTTACAGCCTTAAGCAGGCAATATGAGTCATAACTATAAGACACACACACGATTTACCGTCTTGCGCCAGAGGATGGCTCTGTACTGCGGAACCCTCTGGTTGTTCTGGTCTGATAGAACCACAGAAAGGTAGAAAGGGTTCTTCTCTGCATCTACACCAACATAGTTCTGATGAACTGGAGGATAATAGTAAAAAAACACTGGAAATTACTCGTCTACATACGCACAAAGACATGGCGAGAGAGAGAGACAACGTTGCAGTTTGACAAGTATGCGAGTATGCGAACATATTTGCAGAAGCAAAAACTGAAAAGTGTGATTCGAGAATGATGTGTGGGAAAGCTAAAAAGTTCAGCAAGGCTATTTTGGACTAAGAAGAGAGGTTACGAGAAGATAAATTAATAGAGGCTGAAACCCAATTGTAGCACAAGGATCTGTTCTGTTTCACTGTCCCCACCCTTCCCTGTGTTGTGATCTCTCTCTCTCTCTCTCTCTCTCCCCCTCTCTCTCTCCCCCTGTCTATAAAAGGTATTTGTACTGATTTACATCAATTAACACAATGCAGGCTTCCTCTTCCTGAGTATGCAGCGGCAAACGGTGTACTTTTCAGAATTCTGTGTATGTAAGAGGCGAAGAGAGAGAGAAACAGAAAGAGAGAATTAGAATGAATGATAGCCTTGCTGCACAGGGTCCTCACACACTATTGAAAATGTAATTACAAAAGCAGCCAGACAGACTTCAGATGCATTATCTCCCATGCTGCTTGCTGCTGTGTATGTGTGTTAAATTATGTTTATACATAGCCAGTGTAACTTAATGTAACGCTACTTTGACTAAAATTAAATAAAACCTACATTTTTCTTGTTTTTTTTTGGGTCTTCATAAGCATAATTGTATAAATACATTCTTACATGACCACTTTTGAACCCTAAAAATGTAACTATGTTTGTTACTGTCCCTTTAATAAGACTGGTTCTCTGATGCAACTTAGCAAAGCGAGTAAAGGCGTCCAGTCTCATCCCTGATGGTGCAGTCCGCCTTAAGGGGAAATACTGGTCCCTTTTTTTTTTACCTCAAAAACAAATACTTTGAAAATGTATATTGGTGTTTTTGTTGAAAGTGAAAGAGAGTCTTGTCATTTTGATGTGGTCTAGCAAGAGAAAGCGGCAAACTGAAGAGTCTTAAGACTGTCATGAGTATTTGGTTCTGTGATTATGTAGTCTGTCTAACATGTAGTCCATCTGGGGCTGCGGTGAACTAATGGTTAGAGACCTAATAGTTAAAGCCCCATAATAGGAAAGAAACTATTATTTATATATATATGTATGTGTGTGTGTGTTTGTGTTTCAATGTATGCAAAATGAACTTTCACCAAGATCCGTCCATTTTTCAAACCAAAAGCAACATTTTAAATTAACTGACCATTTCAAAAGATACAGAGTGCATTGATTTGGATGACAGCAACAGAAAATGGAACGATTTCTTTTTAAATGGGGTTTTAACTTTGCTGTTGCTGTACTGAATAATAAATAGAAGTGTGTGTGTGTGTGTGTGTGTGTGTGTGTGTGTGTGTGTGTGTGTGTGTGTGTGTGTGTGTGTGTGAGAATTGGCAGCATAAATCCCACCTTTTCCCAGGAAGTACTTGAAGAACCATCTGGTGTGGTACTCTGGGTTCTCCAGATGGACATCTGTTCTCCTCCAGGTACCTGGGGTGTAGTCCATAGTCTACAAGAACCATCCCACAGAGAAGCAACATATATCACTCTATGACACTAAAAATCCTTCCATAGACTCTGTGTTGATGCTACATTCTTTTACAGATGAAGTATATTGATGTTACTGCAAATGGATTAATAAACTAAACTGCATATAATATGTACATTCATACATTCAACAAACATACAAGTTTGCATTCAGTTTGATTCTTAACCAGCTGGCAACACTGTAAATCACACATGAAGACATTATTGAAGCTTTAGTCTGTACACTTGACATAAAGACCTCTCCATTTGCAAAGTTTGGCTTGGTTTTATTCTAAAAATGATTTAATCTTTACAAAATGGAGTGCTCTCATTCATATGTTCTTACTGGAAATGTATGTAAATGTAAACTTCCAAACCAGTGCTAATGTGCAACAGAATATATTTGTAATGAATTGGTACATTTTTCTCACAAAGAAGTGTGTTGGGCTTTCTGCAAGAACACATGGATTTCTGAAGTGCCAAATGAGCTGGAAGGAGCTGCAATCTGGGACATTTGCTGGGATGTCCATATTGCTTGCGTTATTTCTGAAAACTGAAGATATTCTGACTGTTGCTGTTGACTGGTCTGTAGTAAAAAAAAAAATACACAAATGTTTCAACATCTGCATGGTGGCGTGCATGAATTGGCCTAAGAATGTTTTTCAGAGTTGGTCTAGTCTAACAGCTCAGACTCCTGCACACTGTCAAAGTGTAGAGTGTTTTTTCACTTAACATGGCAAAGTAGTGTCTAGAGGAACAGACGTGCAATATAACCAGCCACAGACCATTTCTGTGTGACATGTAAGAACAGGCGATTTCCAAACCATCGGAAATGGTAAATACACAATGTATATGGTGAGGAATATCTCACATGTATTATTATTTCTTCTTCATCTTCTTCTTCTTCTTCTTCCAGCTGCTCCCACCTCTTCCATAAACCTCCTCTTTGGTCTTTCTCTTCTCCTCTTGCCAGGCAGCTCCATCTTCAACACCCTTCTCCAAATAATATCCTCGTCTCTCCTCTGGACATATCCAAACCAACGCAATCTTCCCTCTCTAACTTTGCTTCAACCTGAGCTGTCCCTCTAATATTCTCCGTCCTAATCCTGTCCACAAATCTCAATGCAAATCTAAGCATCTTTATCTCTAGCTCCAGCTAGTATACCATGTTTCAAAAGAGTCAGTAACTGTTTATAGAACTGTTTCCTGCTGATTTGTTTAAAGCCTACCATGCACTAGATATCAGACATCATATATCAGACCTCCTCTGGGCTGACATTAGCAAAAATCATATAACATGGCAACGCAAGGCTTTTGTTTTTGGCTCTTATGTGGACATTGCTAATACTTAACTGGGCAGAATACATGTTTTTTTTTTTTGTTTTTGTTTTTTTTGCTTTTTTCCCCCCAAATATTGTTCAGTCCTAAAAAACCTTCCAGTGATCAAGTCCATTTGAATTTTCTTTACCGCAACGCAAACAGCTCCATTTCACTGCACCGTTGAGGTGCAAGAGTGACGTATCTACCACTAAGGTACTGCTGCGCATTATTAGCCTTTAAAACCTTTTAAAAGACCCAGCACAGTAAAGCATTACTGACCACAGATGTAAAGGCACAGCTAGATGTTAATTGAGGTTAGAATAACGGCTGCAATTTCCTTTTATTATTTTATTTTACTTTTTTTAAGATGTTGAGAAAGCTCATTTGGGTGCTTGGAACACTGGAGTGGATCATTTGAGAGCACTGAAAAGTTGGACTGTGCCTTACTGAGGAGCTTTGTCTCTCTGACTGAGTATCAGAAAAGCTTTTTTTTCTTCCATTTTGGAAGCTTTTTGAGAAACAGACAAAAGCGAAGAAAGACTGCAATTTACTGCTGACATGAGTGGTACAAAGAAAAGGTACAGGGACCAACACCACATGTTACAGTACACAATTCAGTGTTTATGCACATGACTCTTTTCCAGGTACGACAGCTCTAGCTGAGGGTGTTTTCTATTCTGAACAATATGGTCCCAGCTGAGCTCTGGAATGGAATGCAGTGCTGTGACTAATTAATGAAGGACAAACTTGGACTGAGAAAGGCTGCATCACATGAAAAGCACATAAATCTTTAAGAGTAACCAAGCTCTTCCAAGAAAATGACAAGATATTAATGTTGGTGTGAGAACAGCAGTGCCCTAAGTGACTTAGTCATTTCGACACCAAGCAACATCATCTATAAGGCATTTTTATTTAGCTTAGTTTAGTTTCATGCTAGATGTTAATGCTGCATTAGTAAAGGAACTGTTTCAAATCTTTAAGATCGAGTCCAATTTAAAGTGTGTAAATGCAATTATATTTTATTACATGTAACCTAGGTGTGGTTATATGTCCTCTTTAGGCCCCTTTAATAGACAACAGAAAAATCTGATCTGCATTTAGGCAGGAGTACCAGATGATGTGCCAAAGTGCATTACTTCATTGGTGAGTATTTTTGGTTGTCATTGAAATGCTGAAGGGTATAAGGGTACACACACACACACACACACACACACGTCACCTCTCAAGCCTCAATAAATCCTTCTTGATGAGAGCCCTGCACACAGACACATGCAAACCCTCCACCACCTCCATCTGATTACAAGTCTGTGCCGTCATTCACACTGTAATCAGTCCCTTTAAGTTCTTGTAGAAAGACAAATGTCTATACGACTGCTATTAAGCTACAATGAGCAGTGCACATGGACAGCCAGGGGACAGAATAACAGAGGCCTTCACTCTGATTTCTCTATGCTCTCTTTGTATATCCATGTCCGTATTTTCTTTAATAGGCCTACTATATTTGTAAAAATTCACTGTTGATTTTTTTTTTGAAAAGAGAAAATGTGCAGATGATCTGTCCAACATGTGAGTGTAATCACATGTTTATCCCTCACCTCATCTAACGAGCCGTTCTCCACTCTGAACCTCCCAGCTCTCTGTATGGCTCCATCTGCATCACTGGAGATCAGCTGCAAAGAAAAGAGCAAATACATGAACATCATGAAACTCATGTCCAAATCAGCTACGTCATGTGGTAGGGTTCGTTGGGCTTACAAGAACAATTTGCAAAAGCAGCTAAAAATTGATATTTTGGTGTAATTGTTTTTGTAAAAACATGATTCACAAAAAGACAGGTGGCAGGGCTGGAGGTGGCAGAGATGACGACTTGCATTGGGAGTGATGAAGATGGACAGGAAGAGGAACTTGTTTATTTGAGGGACAGCTCAGGATGGCTGGTTGGGAGACAAAGTCAGAGTAGCCAGTGAGTTGGTTTGGACATATACAGAGGAGAGACGAGGAGTATATTGGAAGGAAGGAGCTGCCAAAAAGAGGAGAAAAAGAAGGCCAAATAGGAGGTTTATAGATGTGGTGAGAATGAATGAATGAATGAATGAATGAATGAATGAATGAATGAATGAACAAACGGACTAACAAACTGATGGACAGATGAACAGACAAACGAACAAACGGACGAACGAACGAACAAATCATCAAATGGATGAATTAACATTTTTTCTGAAACAACTAGAGTTTAATGGGCTGAGGCTGGAGGGGAGAAAGAAGACATGATTATGTAATTATGAAAGAAAATGAAGGAAGTGTGGGGGGGGGGGGGGGGGACTGTGAGAGAAAGAATGACAGCAAAGGCCATTCTGGTCTCAACACCAAGTAACAGACATGCACATGCATACACACACTGTTTACACAAAAGCCCATCAGTGACAATGCAGCTGCACACACAATCTGAGACTAATTACAGAGTGATGTGTGAGTGCCTGTGTGTGTGTGTGTAAGGGGTGCAAAAAAGAGTGTATAGGTTAGTCAACACTCAGTATTAAGGGGTCCTTATAGACATTAGGAAGAATAGACCTAATGTATATGTGTGTGCATGGGTGTTTGTGTGTGTGTGTGTGTGTGTGTGTGTGTGTGTGTGTGTGGCTCAGTCACCTGTAGCTTTGTCAGAATGTAATCTCTTTTCGCTGGAAAATTGTGACATCCTCCAGATGGAACAACATTGGTTGCTTAGCAACAGATCACAGAGCCTCACCCTTCCCCTCTTCTTTTGCCTCCCCTCTGCCTTTCCCCACTCTTTCTTACATTCCACCTGTTGTTCTGCATTTCCATCTCTCTCTCTCTCTCTCTCTCTCTCTCTCTCTCTCTCTCTATGTCTTTTGCTTCAGTCATTGCATATAGGCATATATATATATATATATATATATATATATATATATATATATATATTGATATATATATATATATATATATATATATATATATTGATATATACAGTCATGTGAAAAAATTAAGACAGCTCATTAAATATTCAGTTCTTTATTAAGAAATGTTCATATCGATGTCTAATCTTCTTTTTATTGATCTCTGGAAAAGAAAGTTATTTAATTGCAGGTAAACAACAAAAACTAACCTTGATTTATTCATTAAACAAAAGCTATCAACAAAAATGTGTATCATAACCGAGAAAAAAGTTAGGACGCCCTACCCCCTAATAGCTAGTGTCCCCCCCTTTGGCTGAAATAACCGTTAAATAAAAGTGAGACACTTCTTGTAGCATCTACCAGTCTCTGGCACTGGTCTGAAAAAAGTTTGATCCACTCCTCAATGTAGAATTCTTTAGGCTGTGAGATGTTTGAGGGTTTCTTGCATGTACGGACCATTTCAAGTCACCCCACAGCATCTCAAAGGGATTAAGATCTGGGCTTTGACCCGGCCATTCCAGGACTCTCAATTACTTAGTGTTCAGCCAGTTCTTGGTGGATTTACCGGTATGTTTTGGGTCATAGTCGTGTTGCAGGGTCCAGTTCCACTTCAGCTTTAATGTTCTTACAGATGGTATCACATGTTCCTCAAGCACTCTCTGATACACGGAAGAATTCATGGTGGATTCTATGATGGTGAGCTGCCCAAGTCCTGCTGCAGCAAAGGATCTCCAAACCATGACATTTCCACCTCCATGCTTCACAGCTGGTATGAGGTTCTTTTTCTGCTGTATTTGGCTGGAATATCCTCTGTTCTGGTGCCCAAATAATTCCATTTTAGGCTTGTCTGGTCTTGATGTTTCTCTTAGAGAGCATAGGTTTCTTCCATGCACACCTTCCATGCAAGTTAAAGTTGTTCAGTCTCATTCTGATTGTAGAGACACTTTCACATCAACAAGAGGGTGAACTTGCTTGGATGGCCAGACCTGCGCATGTTGGCAGTTGTTTTAGAAGTCCCCTACTTGTAGACTATTTTCTGGACAGTGGAATGGCTGATTGCAAATTCTTTTGAGATCTTTTTACATCCCTTACCAGACTTATACGCTGCTACAATCTTCTTTCTGAAGGCCTCAGACAGATCTTTTGATCTCACCATGGTGTTCATTCTCACCTCAACAGTCAGGCGCACACCACCTCCTTCAAAATGCTGAGTAATGATGTTCTAATCATGTGCACCTGATGTGGTACACCTGTGTGTGATTGGAGTCTTTTTAATTGGGAATATAAGTGGGGTATCCTAATTTATTCCTCACCAGAAATCACATTTTTGTAGAGTTAAATTTTCCAGAAGATTTTGAAAAGTCTTTTCTTCAGTTTTAATTGTTTAGTTATATTACTTGAATCTCCCAGTACAACCTACAGTTTCCTAAATGTCAAGGTCACTACGTAGTCCTATTTGTAAATTCTGCAAACAGGAGTAAAAGAGCAATATTTTAATCATGTCATGAGTTACATAAATTCAGAAGCACAGTACAAATTTGAAAAAGAAAACAAAATTAGGGAACACTTTCAGATACCTCCCAGTTATTGGTGTTAATCTGGCAGCTGGTGCTAATTTCTTTAATTATTTGACAAACCCTATTTAACTGGCAGCCTAACTTTTGATCTGTCTGGTTTAAGAGTATAAGCTCAACGTTTAAGAGCATAAGCAGGAAGAATCAGTAGGCTAGACTAGCCTTTGATGAGGAGCATGCTGTGTGGACAGACGAGAACTTTAGTGATGAAAGCAAGTTTGATTTATTTGGTTCTGAGGCAACATTATGTTCATCGTCAAACTGGGGAGGAAGTGTCATGATTTGGGTAATGTTTTCTGCAGCAGGAGTTGGGCCTCTTATACAGCTACATGGCAGAGCGATCGCAAATATTTATCAGAACCTTCTTTGACAAGATGTGGTTCCTTCCCTGCGTTCATCACCCAATCAGCCAGCAATTCTCATGCAGGACAATGCCCCCGGTCGCACAGCAAAACAGGTAAAGCTGTTCCTTCAAAACTGAAAACACTGAAATTATGAAATGGCTAGCCAAGAGTTCTGATCTAAACCCAATAGAAAATCTCTGAAAAAACCTTGGTGACAAAGTTACGGCTAAGAATCCCACTACAGTCACTGCACTGTGGAGGAGACTGCAAGAAGAGAGGACCAAAATCACAGCAGGCTGTGTGAGAAACTAGTGATGTCCTGTGGCCGCAGATGTGCTGAATTTAAAGCAATGGCCTGTATACTTCCTATTAATTTTTGACTGTTGTAACCTCCTGAAAATTTAGTTGTGGTCTTTCTTCATGCTTCATTGCTGTTCTCTAATTTTCATTCAAAGTTTTTGTATTCAGCTTCCTTGGTTATTTTGGATAACACTGTTCTAGTCACATAGTATAGAGACAACAGTAATTTCTTCAAATGTTGAGCAATGAAAATGACATTAATTCTGAAAAAACGTTTTTCATAATTTGTTCTCTAATTTTGATCGTGTGTGTGTGTGTGTGTGAGAGAGAGAGAGAGAGAGGGAGACGGAGAGAGAGAATTTGTACAGCACACTGTAGTGTTTGTGTGTGTGTGGTGTGTGTGTGTGTGGTGTGTGTGTGTGTGTGTGTGTGCGCACATGTGCATGCATACGTGTGTGTGTTTGTTCCCACCTGTCATTTTGACCAAGACCAAGGCAAACCATCTGCTACACACACACACACACACACACCCACACATACAATACACACATACACACACACACACTCCAGTAATTACACATTTTGGTAAATGGAAAATAAATCTGGTAATTTGGTTAATTATTATTCAGTAAACAGAGCGTGAAAAACACTTTCACTAAAAACACATTTTAAGAAAAAAAAAGGCATAAAAGTTTTATGCTTATTATCGGTACAAGCTGTCATGCTGCCCAGTGCTAAACGTCTGGTTTAGTGATTTTTTTTGTGTTTATTTTATGACAGCAGTTTAAAGGCGTATATCAAACTGAGCAACAAATGAAGGTCGTCTTTGTTAAAGTCGATACAATACATGCTGTCAGTGTTAACGCTGAAGAACTGACGTGAGATACTTCTCTTTCGGAAAAGTGTGCGTGTGCGTGTGCGTGTGAATGTGTGTGTAAGGTGTGAGAGAGAGATCAAGGGCCAATCTGTCCAGCTATCCATTCTTCTCTTTCTTTTTCTCTCATACACACACACACACAGAGACACACTTTTTTTAACAATTATATTAATTATTGAGAAATTTCAGATTTAAAAAGAAAAAATGTGTAAGGAATTGCAGAACTATCAGTTTGTTTTATGTTTCCAGTGTCTGAATATTGTAGTGTATTCTATTAGCACTTTAAAGTTGTTCAGCAATGTGAGAATTTGGCATATTTTATGTTTTACTGAAAGCACTGATGGGTCTGAAAATGCTTGTTACAGTGGGGTACATGGATAATACATCCCACGACATTGTCCTGGTAGAAAACTGTGTGTCTGTGCAGAGTGAGCAGTTATGAGAAGCATAAAATCCAGTTCTGGCATCTGTCAAATGAACAGGAATGAGCAGCAGCGAATGAGAGCACTTTAATAAGCACTTTTATTTCTTTTAGTAATGCTTGTAATTCTATTAATGTAAATATCAAAAAATGTTATTGAATGTTAAATAGTTGAATTATTGACAAATGAAAGCAAAAAATATTTCAATATTTCAAATGCAATTGTCTTGTTAGGGGCACAACCTTTAAAAGAATAACACTTTACTGGCGTGTGTGATAAAAAAGTGTTTCTGTATGGAGAAGAAAACGGTCACATTTACATTCACACACAGAGCAGAAACCGCGAACGATAGAAGAGAAACAGAAAGACAGGAGGAGGGGATAAATCAATGCTATTACGATGGTGGATATATAATTGATCTCATCAGAGCGCTTCCGAATGCATTATCACGCTTCACACACAACAGAGAAAAGGAGAGACAGAGGAGAGGCAGGCGAGGGTGGGGGTGGATCAGTGGAAGGATGCAGAGGAAAAAAGATGGAAAATACAAAAGAATCAAGAAATACGAAAAAAGAAACGGTCTGAATTGGTGCCTTCTTCCTTTTCCACAATGAAGCACAATGACTTTTCACAGCTGCGGCTGAATTTGAACATCATTTCCACACCCCGACTTCAGGATTATGTCCATGAAGACTCTTCTCATAGTTAAATCGTTGGTTAAATGTTATTTAATGTGAAGGTCGTGTGTTAAGAGTTGCTCAGCTTTACTTCATAAGCAGTGTTTCCCTTGATTTATTTTTCCACGTTGGTTAGCAGGTCCTTCAGAGTTACCTGAGCTGTCAAGTACGGGTGGTGTATTTACACACCTGTTGAGCCAAAGCAGTTTTGTTGCTCTGAATTCTTTTCAAAAAGTAATTATACTGCATTTATTATTATGTTTAACAACGTCATGTCAAAAAAATATAGATATTTTTCTAACATAAAAGAATATAGAATAAATTATCAGTAAATACAGTTTAGTCTGTGAAGAATATATATATATGTGTGTTTGAATACCAACTGCTAGCAGATGATACAACAAAACTGTGGGCATTCCTTTTACACACACACACACACACACACACACACACACAAAGCATGATAAATATCAGAAGGCCACGTTAAAATGCCCTTTTCGGCGCAGCAGAGCATTGTGTAAAAAGTCAAAAGGGTATAAGGTACAAGGTTAGAGACTAGACATGATCTTTCTTGTGTTATTATCAAATAAAACATATTCCATGTCTTTTATTCTCGATTAATCAGTCATTCTCTCTGTTTTTGCCATATGCACACACAAACAGAAATGTCCAGGAAATTTTGCAGCAAAATCATTGACATTTTACCTACAGAGACCATGAAAGGACAGCATACAAAATGAGAGCGATCTCTTTAAGCGTGCACACCACCCACAATATCAACAACTACAATTCTCTTTCTGTTTCACATGCAAAGAAATACCGTAACTCATTTTTGTAAAATGTAAATAAAGGATTAAATTGCATGAACAATATCATTTCACACTGATGTTCAAACTGTTTAAAGAGCTTACGATTGGAATGAGCACTTGATTTACATTTAAACATGCAAATGTATATGTAATTATGAAGTAAAAGTGACAGCTTGTCATTGTGAACCACAACGAAATATAACTTCTGCATTTAGTGTAGTGGAGTTTAAATCTTGTATTACCATCATCATGATGACTGCTTGTATATAAGGAGAGAGAAAAAATATCACTACAGTGGTAACAAAAGAAGAAATGTAATAGTTATAAGTCTTTAATATTTATAATAAATATAATATATTAAGAATAAATACTTATTTTTTTATGTGAATTTTTTAATACTTATTTTTTTTAATGTATCTATTTTTTTTATTTTATTCAGTACACTTTTATTTTGGCATATTGCTCCACAAGATGGCACAAGAATTCACAACAAAATTAAAGAAATTGAGAGGGGCCAACATGGTTATACAGACATCTATTTGGCCAAGTACTTAAGGACTAGGCTCCATGGAAGAGTGTTGGTTCGAGTCACAGACTAGTAAGTTACCCTCCGGTACCCTTGAGCAAGGCACCGACCTCAACACTGCTTCCTGGGCAAAGGATGTATTGCTGCCCCCTACTGCAGAGAAGCCACAACGTATCCACACTGACAAATACTCACTTTCACTTTACAAAAATGCAGAATCGCAATAATTTATATAGTGGCCCCAAATGTCGTGATAGTTTAGTTTTCACGCCTTTGTGGCAAAATGACCCCTGACCCCGACACCAGTATTTAGAGAAAATAGTCACTCATTTAGATTAACATGGACACAGCAATCCCTCAGGTGAGTGAGAGTGTTGGATGGGTTACTGTGTTCCTATGCCACTTCAAACCATGTAATGTTTCACATTATAGACAAAGTCATTTGAACAGAATGATGCCCTCATGATATCAATTTATTTACATTTATACTTCTCTTCCATCCCAGAACACACACACAGATATCCCAAGTGATTTGCATGCTGAACCTAGTTAATCTGACTAAATCCAAGTCATTTAGGCATATATAAGCAGTCAGTACCATGCAATATGCTGCTAAACCGTGCAACTATGCAAATTATAATCGTTACATGGTCTGGCAAGGGAAAGCTTGAAATGGGAGAGGAAGAATGAAAGCCAGTGTAGTTAGTATGAATAATAATAACTAACATTTGGTGTGTGATTGTGTTTACTGCTAAAAATGGGTGAATGAAATGTAGTGATTAAGGAAAGGTCTACATTAATAGTTTTAGATTACAACTAGATTTAATCTGAGGAAGAAAAATGTAGTTTACAGCACACCCACTACACCGACCCATCTTGTATTTTGGGTCTGAGTGTTAAGAAAAAAAGAACCCTCCCACAATATTGGCCCTAATCCGCTTGAGTCATGCCAGAGCCATGGCATGATATAATGAAGTGTGTCTTGCCAAATCGGTTATTTTTACACCAGAATGGATGCTGCCAACTCTGCCCCTGCTTAGCATATGTGTGTGGGGTTTCCACAGAACACTGGAATACTGAGACCCATATTTCAAAACACTGAAGAAAATCAAAAAGGAAACTTCTGTTTAGTAAAGCATCCATGTGGTCAAAGAGATATTCAGAGGAACTGCATAATAACGCACCAGCATTTCTTATCTGTCTCATGTAAATACTACAAACAATCTGAGTCGAAGTTGGCCTTCATGCCCAGTCTCCACCCACATATGTAGAGGGGTCTGGGTGTCATTGACCCTGTGTGAGGTCAGAAAGCGCCTCATGCCTGCTGGAGATTGAGTGAAGAAGAGTTCAAGTCAGAAAAGACATGATCAGTAGTGGCCTAGTTGTTAGACACTTGACTCAACCTGAGCAGAGCACCAGGGGTTTAAGTACCAGGCCAGTAGGTTAGCCTAAGTTTCCCAAGAGCAAGGTAATGTCTCCAGCACTGCTCTCCAGGCATGCATGGCCGCCCACTGCTGAACTTGGTGAATGGGTTAAATGCAGAGAAAGCACAGTATGCATCATATTCCTATATGAAGTCATCTGCAGCATGTTATTTCTTTGTATATTTGTTTGGGGGTATTTTTCCAGCATTTTTAACTTTACCTAAAAATATCATCAAATATCACCCCTTGCAGTGTGTAAAATGATAATTTGCCCTTTACAATGAATGCCTAAATATCCAGTATAGTTGAACTTCACAACTTCACAGCTCCACATCCTGTTCTAGAAGCACTGCAAGTTCATTGTGATCCCAAAGGAATCTAAATGTAAAATAAGGGCACGTTAGGAAAGGAGAAAATAAACGATCAAATGTATTGATCGCAATGACGGCAGGCTGAGAAAAAAGAAAAATAGTGGCACAATATTAAACAGCTGTTACTAATTACGCCAGCTGATAACGTTGAGAAACTCACATTTGTTCTTTGTTATCGATCCGGCGAACGACAAAATGAAACTAACAACTTATCATGAAGTCAATCAGTAGAATCTCCTTTTCCTACTAACCAACTTCTGCTTTAAACTCTTTCCAGTAATCTTCTGAAATGACTGTCTATTGTCTTCAACGATATCTAACACTTTGGATTTTTGCTGTAGTTAATATAGATTTAAGTTGAAGTGGTTTAAAACGAAGCGCAGTGCTTAGCGCTATTGCCTCAAAGCGATTCCCTGGTGGGACGGTTCAGGTTCTTTCTGTGTGGTGTTTGCATGTTCTCCCCGTGTCTGTGTGTTTCCTTCAGTAGCTCTGGCTTCCTCTCACTGTCCAAAGACATGCACGTCAGGTGGATTGTAGATGCTAAAAGATATGTGTGAGTGTGTTTGCCTGTCTGTACGACCTGTGATGGACTGGCGACTCCAGTACCACAACCCTAATCAGCACAAGTGGCTAAGAAAAGGAGTGAGTGAGAGAGGTTTAAAGGGCTTTAATGATGCAAGAACTCTAGAGGTGAAAATCATATCTGTGAAGCACTCATTTTTAGAAAATATGATCAGAATTTTTTAGACTCTTCAAAAAAAAAAACATTTCCTTGCAAAATGTTTCTCTGCATTGCTTACAATTCAGCAGCATAGCTACTTCTCATGATAACAAAGAGAATTTGTGTTGGCTGCTATTTATGTAGAAAAAAAAATGGCCAATAGGAAATATGTAAATGCTCAATGCAACAGTAGTAATTTTGAAAACATAATAATCCCTCCCAGGATGACTTTATTTGTAGATGGTAATGCATGTGCTCACTCCACTACACAGGTGTGTAACGTGAGACAATCCACAGTATTTTAGGTCACTATAAAACAAATTTGACAGTAGGTGCTCAAACGCTGGAATTAATTAAATCCTGAACCTGCTTTCACTGAAGCACCCTTCCGTAAACAAGGACAAACTTGTTAGTAACATGACGGTCAGAGAGCTTGATAGAATGTTTTGCATTTTGCAAAAACAGCACCCATACAAGCAGACCGAGACACAAACTGCTTCAGTGCTTCCTCATTCATGATGACATGATGCATACATGTCCCATTCTAATGTCCCTGACAACAATAATGAGGTGATAATGAATATAGAAACTATAGGAACAGTTGTGACTGGATGGAAGGGGACTGAAGGTGCACTAACATTGCCAGAGAGCAGTTTTGTTGGGATTCAAGGCTGATATCTCAGAGAAGCCAGATGATCCAGCTGCGTCAGGAGTGGAGAAAACATGCAGTAAGCAGTTAATGAAAGATTGTTATTCATCACTATTCCTCTATATAAAGAGAGAGTTAGAGAAAGAAAATGAACTAAAATAAAAATAAAAAACAACAAGCAAAAGAACAAAACATAAAGAACAGATTGAGGGTAAACGCATGTACTAAATTGCCATTTTTTTTTTACATTTACCGCATTTAGCGTGCAACTTACAAATCCTGATAACAGGGACAGTCCCCCTGAGCAACTTGGGATTAAGGGTTTTACTCAGGAACCCAGTGGTGACATACCATCAACCATATTCCACCCTATTTTTAGGGGTGAAATGCAAGGATGTGCACAGATATGGCTGGCTATCTCAAAAGGTTTCTTCACACTACTTTACCAACAGGGTCTTATTTTGTAAAACAGTGCACCTATATCCATTTTGCAACGTTTGAATTTTCATTGGTCTTTAAGTAGTTCCATGATCTCCTCTCAGTCAGTTCTTTACACTGGTCACCAACTTTATTCCAGATTTTTTTTTCAATCATATGAAACATTTTGGTTGTAATTTTTAACCAAATTTCGACAGCAGTTCTACTCGGTAGCACAGAGGTTTGGTAGCACAGAGGTCAGAGGTTTTCGACTGAGACACAGCGGCAGCAGCAAAGGATTTGAAATGAACACGGCAATGTCTTTTATCTTGTTAAGCTCCTCAAGCTGCCTATCCAAGTGGATGGAGACAGTCTTTTTTCTGAGACGATCAGGTTTTTGTACACATTCTGTTAGTCTCCTGTACTTTAACTGGAATGTCAACCTCTGAGTTTCACTTTGAAGCCATTCACTGCACTAATCGTGTGCGATAACTAACTGTTTTCTCTGCAGTTCACGACTGACGAATTATATCAGAAACGCCTTCAGCTATGCCTCATCTGTCAACTCCATGTTTTCATTATTCATTGAATTCAGTCATGCCCACATTAACACGCTAGCAAATCATTATTAGATTTTACTTTTTTTTTTCCAGCAGCCTTTGTAAAAAAAAAAATATAAAAAGAATTGCTAAGTTTCTTTCTCTCAATTGTTTTTGACCTAACTCACAGTGAGAAGGTCATGGGTTTGATTCCCAGGCTGGATGGTCTGGGTCTTTTCTGTGTGGAGTTTGCATGTTCTCCCCGTTTCTGTGCGGGTTTGAAGCATCCAAAGACGTGCACGTCAGGTGTTGGCGATGCTAAATTGCCCCCTGGGTGAGAGTGTATTTTTGTCTGTGTGTCTGCCCTCGGCTGGCCTGGCAACCTGTCCAGGGTGTTTCCCCACCTTTCGCCCTGTAAGAGCTGGGATAGACTCCAGCATCACTCGCAACCCAAATTATGTAAAGCAACTCAGAAAATGAGTGAGTGATAGGATAAACACTGTGTGCTCTCTAAATTCACAAACATTTCTGACATTTCAAAAATAAATAAATAAATAAATCAGTGACCAGTATAGTCAGCCTTCTTTTCAATAACAGTCATAATCCTTCCATTCATGGAGTTGGTCAGTTTCTTCATCTGTTGATCAACTTTTTGTGCGGCAGCAACAACAGCTTCCCAGACGCTGTTCAGAGAGGTGGACTGTTTTCCTTCCCCGTTAA
The DNA here is from genome assembly GCA_017165825.1 of Hepsetus odoe. NCBI lineage: Eukaryota > Metazoa > Chordata > Actinopteri > Characiformes > Hepsetidae > Hepsetus > Hepsetus odoe. Next base: position 8,618,681 of record CM029371.1, read on the forward strand.
TCTCCTGTTTAAGAAGGTCCACAAGTTCTCAGTAGGGTTTAGTTCAGGTGAGGAAGTGGGCCTGTCATTATTCCTTCATCCTTAAGGCCTTTACTGGCCACGCATTGGAAAACATCCTTGCATGTGATGGAGCATCGTCCTGCAGAAAAACCACTGCTTGGAGAAAGTGTCTTATAAAAACATCCAGGTTTAGGAGTTGATTTTGAATCAATCTTCAACCTGAAAAGATCCAACTAGCTCATCTTTAATAATACTAGCCCATACCAGTTCCACACCTCCACCTTGCTTGTGTCTGAGTGGAAGTGGAGCTCTGTGCCCATTACTGATCCAGCCACAGGCCCATCCACCTGATCCATCAAGATTGACTCTCATCTCATCAGTTCATAAAACCTTTGAAAATCTGTCTTGAGATATTTCTGGGTCCAGTCTTGACGTTTCAACATGTGTGTCTTGTTCAGTGATGGTGAAGTTTCAGCCTTCCTTACCTTGGCCATGTCTCTGAGCACTGAACACCTTGTTCTTCTGAACACTCCAGGTAGGTTCAGTTCTGGAATATGACAGCACTGGATGATCATGGGTTCCTGGTAGCTTCATGTTTGATTCTTCTCAAATCTTTGGCAGTTCATTTGTGTCTTTTTTCCTCAACACTTTTTTTGAGATCCTGTTTACTATTTGCAACAAACCTTTCGATGATTTTGTGACAACGTCCCAATATCTTAGTAGTTTCAAGAGTGCTACATCCCTCTGAAAGACATTTTACTTTTTTATTATTATTATTTCAGAGTCAGTTCTCTCTTTTTTGGGCCATTTTGCCTCAGGAGGAACTGAAGCTGCCTATTAATTATACACACCTTGATATAGAGTGCTGAGCTCTTCAGGCCAAATACACAAATAAAAAATACACATCATCTGATCTGCTTAAATCCAATCAGCATTCAAGTTTATACAGCTTGGAGCTGAAAAATATGCATAAAAAGGATGATATGGTAAAAATACTTACTTGCTTACTTACTAATTTTGCACAAAGTATACATTGTTATTGGTGTATCGCAAATTGACTGTGCTCCAGATAAAAGAGTTAATTGCAAGTTTTGGTGAACTCTTCTCACTTAACCGATGAGCCATCAATGCATCAACATGCTGGGATATCACAAAGCAAACATGAATGAGCTTTATATTAAATCTGAAATCTGCACTGTTAGATTATCAAAATTGGCAAACAGCAGGTATTAAACAGCAAGCCAGCCCAGCACATATGTCATACACCCCTGCCTGCAAACTACAGTTTAAAACAATTGTGTAGCATACTTAATCAAGAACCCGGTTTTGTGAATTGAAGGCTGAGTGTATTATTACATCCAGACAGAGTTCATATCTTCTTCATATCTAAGCAGTCCAGACTAATAAGACATTTTTTGACTAAACCTGGAGTCTACAGTGTCCACAGACCTGGACACTAACCACTAACAAGCTAGCATTTAGCTTTACTATTTCAAATGAAAGGTCAAATGAAAGGCTGATATATCAATGCCATTGTGTCCAGAAAGCTTGATTAAAACTAGTGTAAATACAAACAAATGTAACAAATAAAATGATGCATCATAGATCAAATTTCACTCCCCTGAATTTTCAAATGTATTGGTACGTCTTTATTAACAAACCACGTAAATCGTAACTCGTTTCGGTGTAGGTGCTTTACAGATGTGCACCTTCTCTTTAATAAAAACTTACTTATTTAGTCTTAGTACACTTAACTTGAATCTTTAACGAAGATTGAAGATTCTATTCAATTCAACCCAAAACCTAACCCTAATCCAAAACCTAACTCTAATGCTGGGGATAATCTCCTGAGCTTCACCAGTTCATAAACAATCAAGACTGATAATCTAGGGAACCATCAGAATAAAGTGAGACCTGCATCTGTATATAAACACTGCTACTTCTTTGTATTAGATGTCACTTTCATTGGCAGATTCTTTTGCTGAGCATGTACTTTAGAGTCCTGTCGCTGAATTCAGTGTTGCTGCTGCAGTGATGACAAAGCATTTTTCATCTCTACTTTTCAAACATTGAATCTATTAGATCTCACTCAACAGGAAGACTTTTAGTCATCCATAGACAAGCACACCAGGATGTCTGAATTCTGGGCCAAATTCCTTGCTCCATGATTCAGGCAGTATTTTGTTTTATTGCTGTTTACATTCAGTTTACCTTAGGAAAGCTAGTGCTAGACCATCTGGTCTGAGTGGATATGCTGGTTACATGGCTACACCCACTTATTGGTATACAAGCATTTCACTTAGGAGCCATAAAATGCAGCAGTGCTGGGGTAATGTCGGGGACTGATGCACTGCACCACATTAAATGTGGGCCTTGCTTATGCCTTGAAAATAGCAGGCAGCTCAGCCTGGCTTATAACTGCTCCTGTTGCCATTTACACTCTCTCCCCAACACACACACACACACACACACACACACACACACACACACTAACATACAGATGTACAATTATGGCATTGCTGGCATGGCATTAGAACTGGTCACAGTTCAAAAACAATTAGCATTACAGGGCCATGGAAATTGTAAGGTGACACACACACACACACACACACACACACACACAAGCTAATATAAATCAAAACAAGAGCAATGATAAGATACACATCCTCTAATTAATAAAATGAAGCATTGCAGTAATTAACAGTGAGAAAGCACACTTTGTCTGATTGTAGGCCTTTGTTTCATCATCACATTCGTTTATACCTGTGCGTGTTTAAAAAGAATTCATCAGCACACAAAAGCATAATTTAAATCAATTGAGAACAGTGCGTCAGGAACAGGCTTTTCACTAGAAAGAGCAGTGGATGTACCACCTGTCGCTTTGTCATGCAGTGCTTCCATTCAGAATACATATGAGTACATATGATACATGTGAGTTTTTTACCATTAGCAGGATGCGTTAGAATGGATTGATCACATAGCACAGGATTTACATGGATGATATTTCAAAGTAAAATTCCAATTTTTTAAATAATAATAATAAAAAAAAATCATTGGCTGAAAAGAGGTTGAACTGCTCCAATCCTAGTGTTACAAAGGAGGTCAGTCTGGATGAGATTTTGGCTGTTTATAGGAAAGGCTTCAAATATTGCTAGAGAGAGCGACCATAACCACATTAAAACAAACCGAACTAAAAAACTATGATCACGCCCTCTCTTTCCCCACTCTTTCTTACATTCCACCTGTTGTTCTGCATTTCTCTCTCTCTCTCTCTCTCTCTCTCTCTCTCTCTCTCTCTCTCTCTCTCTCTCTCTCTCTCACTGCTGTCCTCTTCTTACACCTTACACACACATTATACCCAGTGTATGGAGTGCAATCAGCCCTCATGCCCCATTCTCAATCTAATGCAGCTGTGAGTAATTTGCACAGGGACTCTTTCTCCTCGGCCGAAATTATTTCCCTCAGGCAGCCGAGGACTCTCCACGCTGCCAGAAAAAACCCTGAAGAGGGACCTGAGTGAACCCACGCTTTGGCCTGATCTCACTTCACCGAGACCGTGACTACACCGTATGATGACTTAGAGAGAGCTTTTCACGTGACTGTAAAAGGATGGAATGCTCTCCAGGTGAAAGGAAATCATGCATTATCAAACAATCTTACGGGAATTTCCAGAGAATGCAAACACGTGCTGCTGCACATGAAGAAGTGGGAANCTCTCTCTCTCTCTCTCTCTCTCTCTCTCTCTCTCTCTCTCTCTCTCTCTCTTTTCATTCTTACAGACTGTTGTTATGTGTCCATTAACCAGCTGCCATATATGATAGCAAGTGTGTGGTTTTGTCACCCAACCATATCTGACACAAGGCTACCCTTCTCACACTACCCACAAGCCCCTTATTTCTTTTGACAAAGGAAGCAACAGTAAGTGTGGTTCTCAGCCACATCCTGTCTCTCCTGACTATCGAGCCAGGCCAGACACCAATAAAAGCAACACCAACAAAGGCGAGTACACAAAAATAAATACTTCCCCTGGATACACAGAATAGAGTCTAAAGCATCATGTAACAGCAGCAGGACTGTAAATACTAATATGAGCAGATTGTGCTCATAAACAATCGAAAGAAAATGAAGAACACATTCTGCTCAAAAATAATCTAAAGAGAATAACACTTCTAGCATGCGCACAGGAGGATTGCAGCATTGCACAGGATGTGTCAAAATGATAGATTCTCCCACATGTAAAACTAAACTAACAGGGAAGCCCCCAGAGCAACATTGTTGCTGGGGCACAGAAGTAAACAGTGATACTGAAGAGTCTCCAAGAACAAGCCATGTGCCAGTCTGATTTGGGATCAGATTTCTAACCCTAGGTGCTGCTCCTCTGCAAAACCAAATCAGCAATTCCCAGACTCAGGTGTCTGAAATACATCAGCATGGCAGGGCCATATATGTCCACAGTGAACATTAGACATACTCACCAGCTCAACGGATCCATAGTGTTTCCGGCTAAACTCACCCCTCCTGCAACCCAGGTCTTCAGAAGCAGAACTGAAACACACAATATGGGTCGCCATTAAATATTTTGCAAAGGCTGCATGGCATTACATGTGCAACTAATACAAATACGATAATATTAAGGGCATGTTGGGGGTCTGGGACAATAAAAGAGAAGCTTCCCAACGATTGCCACCACTGCATTCATCTACATTTTTTGAGCAGTTAATGTGACAACACCATAGAGAAGGTAATGTGCAGGTAATGTGACAACACCATTGAGAAGGTAATGTGCAGGTAATGTGACAACACCATTGAGAAGAAGCTTAAACTGGCCAAAAAAGAAATGTAATTTTGTCAGCATTGTTGTAGACACTTCATATGTAAATAATAAGACTACAGTTTATCCAAGCACATTGCAGATTTTTAAGATGTAGACACCAACTCCATGCTGCACTGCACATTCTCACTCTGATGAGGCCCTCAGTGTTAAGATGCAAACATTTCCAGTGATCTCACCCACAGCATGGCAGGAGGAGAGGTCTCAGACCTTAGAGCACTTCCAGAGGTCCCATTCCCCAATCAGAACTCCAAATCTTAAAAAAGCACATTATTTTAACCCACTGCAATACTTTCCATAGTTAGGCTTTAAGTAGTACGCTATGCTTGTAGTCTACTGCACCATCTGTAAGCTAGAGCTGTGTATCACCAAATAGCTTCATAATAATTTCACGCACGTAAAGCTTATTAGGAGCCAGCACAGGCATTAATGTTATCTTGTCCAAACAGACACTACCCATACAGCCTTTCACAGTATGCAGTTATTTTATGATATGCATGGCTGTGTAGGATTGTGTTTATATGATTAAAAATGTATGATTTAAGAAATGACTGTTGTACTCAACACAGGGGCAGATTCACAGCTCTTAGTAAAGATCAGTGCTCAGTGCCTTTAAAGTCAACCTTGAATCAAAATGGACCCTTTTTAGCCAATTAGTCCATGGCCTAGGACATATTAAGCAAGACTTATCATTTTTTAAAGTGAAAGTGACTATTGGCCATTACTAGCACAGGGCCCAGCTGCTTCCTACATTTAACTCATGCACACCGTGCAGCAGTGGGCAGCAATATCCAGTGCCTGTGAGGAGTGTTGAGGACGGTGCATTGCTCAAGAGTGCCTCAGAGCAACCTACTAGTCTGGAATTCAAACCTTTTAATCCTGGGGCATAGTCCCTAAACACTAGGCCCCAACTACACCAGTATAGCAGCATTTTAAGAATCCTTTAGCTGTAAATTTCCTGAAATCTGGGACAGTTAAGGACTAGCCCACAGGATCAGAGGTCATGGGTTTGAATCCTAGACTGGTAGGTTGCCCTGAGGTTCCCTTGAGCAAGGTACTGTCCCCATCACTGCTCCCTGCTGCATGCGTATGAGTCAAATGAAGAGGCTACATTTCGTTGTGGTTAACTTTGTGTTGTGCTGTTTCACTTTCATATTGCAAATGATTTACTGTTTTTTAGTGATATCTCACGTTATTCATTTTTTAAAATAATAATAAAGTGACATGATAAAGGGTTTAGTTAAATATCAAGATAACAAATTTTTTATAGCAGCATATGTCTATTCACAGCCTAATAAAAGGACTAAGGTTACTATTCTGTGTGAATTCTATTAGGGAAGTTGCCTTTTTATTTTTTTTAACAATTTGTTTCATAATGAATTCTAACAGCAGCTTCAACCTATAATCATGGTCATGTTTCGGAATGGAGAAACAGCCTGGCAGTCAGTTTAGCCGACATGACCCCAAAATAAAAATAAAAAATAAAACTGCCATGTCCAATGATGCTTTGAATGCAGATAGACAGAAAGCTGAACTAAAAAATGTGACTACAAACTGCTGACACTGGAACCTGCAGAAGCTTTTCATGGCAGACTGTGTGGCAGTGTTTTAAGCTAGTATTGTTATGTGAAAGGTCTGCTCTACTGAAAGGCCTATAATTATGTTTCCATTAGGGCTTTATGCTGCAAATAATTTAATATTTTCTGTTCATAAAAGAAACTCCTTTGGGGACTGTGTCTGTACTCATGGGGATGCTGAGACTGTGGGTGTCGACATGGGGTATCCTTCCTTCACTTTTTTTGAGTAGCTATTAAAAATAGGTTAATTGCTGAGACTTTTGTGTCCCATCTCACTTGATTCTCTGTCCTCCTACAACCAAGTGCATTTCTGAGCAATCAAACTGAGAGTGAGACAGGTTGAGCCAGTAGAGGCAATGAGGATGATTGGTCCTTTAGTTCTTTCAAACCACTATCAGTTAGGACTATATTGTTTTGTGTGCTTTTAGTTTGAGAAGTCTTTAGATGTTTCATTGGGTTTCATCCTAAATGGAGAATCTATTCCATTCTGGCCTATTGAGATAGATTTGAAGTGGTCTGATAGGAAAAAACGCCATCCTTCAGCATTAACATGATTTTACTCAAAGAGCTGTTTTTAAGATTCTTTACTACGTTTACTCTATTTATAGTATTTATACAGATTTATACAGATTATTCAGATTTGTTATTTTTGTTTTTACATATTAGCATGAATTAGTAATGTGAAACCTAAAATATAAACAGCAATAAAAACAGCATTTTTGACAGTTTGGTGAGGGCCTGTTAATGTATTTAATCTATTAAGATAAAATATTTTAATTATATATTCATCAATCTATAGCACTAAAAATTTATATATCAGCACTGAAAATCAGACTGCACAGAGCAATGGCCCTCCAGGGCCAGTGGGAAACACTGCTCTAGACTTTCACTAACCTGCGGACCCCCTACAGGAGCTGAAGCTTTGTAGGCCTTTAAGGATGTTTTGCTTATCTTTGCAATTTTACAGTGAAGGACACAGTTAATATGGTAACAGAAAGCCTAACACTGAATATCATGGGATCCTGGTAAACAACAGCATCAAGGTAGACAGCAGCAGAAGGTCATGGGTTCGATTCCCAGACTAGTAGGTTGCCCTGAGGTACCCCTGAGCAAGATACCATTCCCATCACTGCTCCCAGGGCGCTTTAAATATCTGCCCTCTGCTGAAAGGTCTGCATGGATGAAAGGCATGCAAATCATGTTTCACTGTGTGTTTCACAACGGCAATTAGTCCCTTTCACTTCACTTTAAATGTGTGAGATAATGATGAGATAATATGTTAATATAATGAGAAAAAAAGAAAATAAAAAGCAGCTGTACTGGGTCCTGAAAAATTCTCCCAAAACATCCTCTGCTATCTTGCAACCACTACGGAGGGATGGATTCTGTGGCTGGGATTCAGCTTCGACTTCTTGATGTGATACCAGTGCCCGGAGGTTAACAGAGTCACAGCTGGTCAAATTTTCTTTGCCATGGTCTGAAAAATTGTCACATAGATTATTTTTAAACTCTCTCCTACCAGCACAATAGGGCTTGAACAGAACTTTATACCTTTGTACCTACTCAATGACAAGCTACATCTCCAACATGTACATTACCCCAGCATCTATTCCCCAACTCAGCTGAGCTCTTCTGAGTCAGAATCCTTGGATGCTTTGTCTTCCAAACCCAAGGGCCTGTTGCTAAGGAAACAGGGTGACAAAGGTCATCTTATGGCACCAATTAGGGTCATCGACCAGAACATCTGTGGACGTCATTGTGCCTTATGTCAATAGATCTTCCAAAATGTGACATACCTTGAGCCATTTATTTTTCTGCAGGTATGTATATAAAAGGCAACACAGATCAATACTTTATTTACATACCATTCATGCTCCTAGGCCTGCAACTATTTTAAAATGGATCTACACACAGACTTACTGCTGTTTTGTGTAATATAGCATGAATGGTCTGTTTCCAGAGGTCTCTAGCTCCCATGACAATTTACAAAGTCCTCCAGCTGCAGCAAGCTGGACTCTCACAGCAGGACGTGTTTCTGCGTTTTCTTCCATTTTCACAATGCACATGCAGCTATTGCGCCAACATAAGTTCCCTTTTAAGCCACGGTGTACAGGATTAATGCTGTGTCCTGACTTACAAAATTATAATTCCATGTGCTCTTGCTTGGGGCTTCCATTTGGTCTGTCATATCTGCAGCTAAAATGTTAAATTGAATAAGACTGATATGAAGGAAATTTGCAATACTGCACCACACAGCACATTTACATACAGAACGCACATGCTGTAGACCTCTAGGGAGCTGACCAGGAAAAGAAAATGAAGGGAAAATGCTTGCTGCACGATACCTTAAGTACGGGACACAACTGTCTAGCAGATCATATTATCTTCTTACGTGAACATACCAGATCAGTGATTCCCAGTCTGGATGAACCCTGCTTGGCACATTTTAGTGTTACCATTGCTCACTATACCCCCCACCTCCCTTCAATCCTGGAAAGGGTTTGTAATTAGCCAATGTGTTGGATCAGCTGTTGAGGGAGCAGGGGAAACAGCAGGACCAGGATCTAGATCTGTACTAGATCTGCAGTTTAGACTGCAATACTGCTCTCAGCTTCATCACAGAGGCTACAATATGCAAATGAGCTTCTAACCAATCACAGCTCCAGCTGAGCATTATTTGATGTTTTTAATGAACTGAGATATTCATGTAATCCAACAACAGAAAAATTAATTTACTCATTAAGCATTAAAGACACTGGTTGTGTTTTGTTAAGCGTCCAATTTCTACATTTTCCTTCAGTTTCATTCAACATGATAAGTTGCATTTGTTTGTGTATCAGCAATATAATCGATCTTAATACATTCTTACATTCCCACTGTGCCTTAGAATCAAAACAGAAACTGATATATAAAATGATCTCTTTTATGATTGACTGCTCTGCATTCATACATACATCCTTAGGCCTTTAGTGTGAAAGGATGGGGTTAAAGTGCTGTAGGCTGATTTAGAACATGTGTAAATATGTGCAAGTACATGAAATAGGTTGGTTTTTATCAGCTTAGTTTCTATCCATGGTTTTTTCCAACTTATTTTCTATCCATGGGCTGTATGGCAGGTGATTGAACTGATAATTTGTCAGCAGCAATATTTGCATAATATTCCAGAAAAGTGATCCAGCCTGCACTACGCTCTTATCCAGAGCAACTTCCACTTCTGGATTACAGGATCAGTCCTCCTGGAGCAACTTAGGGTTAAAGGTTTTGCTCAGGAACCCAATGGCGGTAGTGCTAGTGGTGGGATTTAAACCTGCAACCTCTTGGTCCATAGGCGAGTATCTACCACTAGACCACCACCACCCCACCACTACCTTTTCAATAATGATGAAATGTTTTTTAATGAAAGGCTCATAACTGATCTCAGCTCTTCATGAATCATCTCCGGCTGCACAAACCAGACCATAAGAAACAAGCCCAAACCTTGCTGTACATGCTCTGCATAAAGGCTGAAAAAAAACTAAAGAGAAATGTGCTAAGTGTAGAGCCACCACCCATTCCCATCTATTGTGAGAGAAAGTGGTGTTGACCGCAAGGGCTAAACCCAAATGTCTGTGTTAATAGTGGTAGATAAACATTTAAATGTTCCTCTTTGGTGTCAATGTGTGTGAATGTTGTGGGTGTGTGTGAATGTGTGTGTGTGTGTATGTATAAGTGTGTGTGCTCTACAGGAAAGTGATGCATGCAAGTCCATCCTACCGTGAACCGAGCATTAAACATTAATAATTCATGCATTTTCCATGTTTTGGCCAAAGCACGCTCTCCACAGTGTTCGTTCCAACATTAAACCTTAGGAAAATGTGTGAAAATCAGTGTGTTTAAGCTTTGTGTGCCACAAAAGAGCATAAAAATGCACACAAAAAAAAAAAAAATTAGGACGTCCAACATTACTGAGCTCTAATGACATAAGGGGTGAGAAACCCAACCCTGAGCTTCTACCTCAGTGTGGAGGAGCATATCTTCTGTTCACCAAAGTGAAGACACTATGGAAGAGCTTGCCTTCTGTCTGTCACAATGAAGACACCATGGAGGAGCCTGCTTTCTGTCCACTAAAGTGAAGACACTGCAGAGGAGCTTGCTTTCTGTCCATCACAATGAAGACACTGTGGAGGAGTGTCCACCACAGTGAAGACACTGTAGAGGTGCACGTCTTCTGTTCACCACAGTGAAGACACTGTGGAGGAGCCTGATTCTGTCCACTACAGTGGAGACACTGTAGAGGAGTATGTCTTCTGTGCACTACAGAGAAGACACTGTAGAGAAGCCTGTCTTCTGTCTGCTGAGTCCCTCCCTGAAGTCTGTTCTGGGTTAATGAGGGGAAGCACAGAGCCTGCAGCTTGTTGCTGACTGAACCCCCCTGTGAGTGAATGTGCTGCAGTGGCGGAGCGGAGCGTGAGGTCCAGGCTGTGAGGAGCGCAGAGGGGAAAATGGCAGCAGGTTTACAGAGCGGACCGTCACTCACCGCTGGGTGAAGCTCAGCAGTTTGGCCGCTGCAGTGTCTGCCCCGCTCATGGTCCTCCTGAGGCGGCGGCAGGGTCTCCCCCGCACTCTTCTCCTTCCTCCGTCACTGAGGACCACCAGGAATCATTGTCCCCCTCACTTACCACACACTTCCCCTAATGGTCACTGCTGCTCGCACACAACGAGAGGGAGAGGGTGAGAGAGAGAGAGAGGAGAGAGAGAAAGAGAGAGAGAGAGAGAGAGAGAGAGTTGGTTTCCCGCGGATTTCCCTTGCACACAGACGCTACAGTCTTTCAGGTAGCACAGCTAACTGCACTCTCTCTCTCCTTCCCTCTACCCCCACCCTCTCTCTCTCTCTGTCTCTCTCTCTCTCTCCCTCCCTCTACCCCCACCCTCTCTCTCATCCTCCCTCTACCCCCACCCCCTCTCTCTCTCTCTCTCTCTCTCTCTCTCTCTCTCTCTCTCTCTCTACCCCACCCTCTCTCTCTCTCTCTCTCCCTCCCTCTACCCCATGCACTCTCTCACTCTACCCCAACCACTCTCTGTCTATCTCTCTCTCTCGCTCTCTCTCACTCTTTATCTCTCTCACACTCTCTCTCTCTTTCTCTCTCTCTCTCACACACACACATTCGCACACCTATGACTGCATTCCTGTTTTTGTTGGGTCTTACCACTGATTCAGCCTACAGAAGGGATCTTTCTTTTCTTTATATAAAAAAGGCTGTTTTGTGTTTTTAAAAAGTGTGGTGGGAACATCTTTTATCATCCAGGACACATGTGGCTTTCCCAAAAGAGCTAATTATACACCACATACACACACACACACACACTTGCATACATAAAGGAGTGATGCACTCTGGCTGTGGGACCATCACTAAGCAGTTGTTTAGAATATGTCCACTGAGGGACCCCACCACCACAACCACCAAATTCTGCACCAGGGAAGGCCCCCTAACTCATCGCTCAAGTGTTAACACAGCGGTGCAGCAAGAGGGAGAGAGAGAGTACTGAAATGCAATAGCTTCTCGGGTCTCTGCGTGATAAGATCCAGCCCCTACCTTGTCTGCCCTGAAGCATCTGCCCAAAAGCTTGTGTAGTTTTTTTTTTTTCTTTCTTTCTTTTCCCAGTTTGCTCTTGGCATCAATAAAAGAGGGCTTCCTAGTCTTTAATTCAAAAAATCTCCCTCTAGGAAGAAGGTGGGCACATTTACAGGTAACACACTAAACGTGAAAGTGATAATATTGGCAAATAATGATACCTGGTATTAGAGTAACCACTTAAGTTTGAAGCTGAGTGTTGACTTAGAAACATATGTAACTACATCCATACATCCATCCATATTCCTTTAACCTAATCCAGATCCCGGAGGGTGATATTCCAGCACTCATAAGACGAAAAATACACTAAACTCCCAGAGAGCGCTCAGGTCGTCCTGGCTGGAATCAAAGCCAGAACATTGTCTCTGTGAGGAGACCACCACAACACCGTGCCACAGATGTTACTAATTTATTTACATTGAATAGAAACAGTAATTTCTGGAACTGATCAACATCAGGCAATGCAAAAAGTTAGGAGGTATCTTTTTAACATAACAACTGCCCCATATACACACAAACACACACAAACACACACACACACACACACACACACCTACACACACACACACGCACACACACACATACACACACGCAGAGGTCAAAGCATAGATTCATCCATGAATCGAACATAGCCCACAAATGATTTTCTCTTTGTGCCCCAACCTGCTTCAAAAATCGTAGCAACTGCCGATAAAGCTATTAACAACAAACTGCAGTTTAACTCTGATCAAAATGTTAAACAAAGAAATATGATGAGAAAGTGAAAGTGTGGTGTTGTTTTTCCACCATTTTAACTTTTAAAAACTGCTAAAATGCTATGAATTTGGGACTGACTGGGCTGTGAGGGGACTACTTGTAGGATCCTCTGTGTCCTAGAGAAATAAGTCCACATCTAAAGAAGCCTTCAGAATGGGAGAACCTGGTAACAGTGGTGGATAGGATATGAAGAAACGTCACCAGCCATAAGACTGCTCAATGTTACTTTAGCATTTAGACATCAGCAGGTTCTCTTACCCTAAGGGCTTTTTTTCCTTTTTATTTAAAAACATGCTGTTTATTGGCACAATGAAGCTTCGAAGGGCTTTTACACTCACATGCAAAAAATAAGTCAAAAGCACAGCAAAAACAAAGCATGCACTGTGTGCACAATTATTAAACAAGTGAGTTTTTTGTGGATTAATTTTAATGTGGAACAAATCCAGTGCTATCAGTCGCCCCAAAATGTTAAAACCCGGAAACCTGAATGTTTTACACAGGAAATGTGAGTGTGAACATTCTCAGGGGATACATATGTGTGCACAATTATTAGGCAACTATTAGTGAGCAAAATTATTACGCTACTACATCAAAAATGATCCCATTTTCCCATCTCACTTGCTTATTTGCACCTATTAAAGTGAGAATAATAAACAAACAACTCTACATTTTTCATATAAACATTTCTGACATTAAAAAAACAAATCAGAGACCAGTACAGCCTCCCTTCTTTTCAATAACAGTCATAATCCTTCCATTCATGGAGTCGGTCAGTTTCTTCATCTGTTGATCAACTTTTTGTGCAGCAGCAACCACAGCTTCCCAGACGCTGTTCAGAGAGCTGGACTGTTTTCCTTCCCCGTTAATCTCCCATTTAAGAAGGTCCACGAGTTCTCAGTAGTTCAGGAGAGGAAGAGGGCCTGTCATTATTCCTTCATCCTTAAGGCCTTTACTGGCCACACATTGGAAAACATCCTTGCATGTGATGGAGCATCGTCCTGCAGAAAAATCATGGTCTTCTTGAGAGATGCAGACTTTTTCCTGAACCACTGCTTGAAGAAAGATCCAACTAGCTTATCTTTAATAATACCAGCCCATACCAGGTAAGGGAGGGAGCCATGTCATTATTCTTTACTTTAAGGTCTTTACTGGCCCTGCAGTGGAGAACTTTCAAGCATGTGATGGAGCACTGTCCTCCACCTTGCTGGTGTCTAGGTGGAAGTGGTGCTCTGTGCCCGTTACTGATCTAGCCATAGGCTCATCCATCTGGAACGTCAAGATTCACTCTCATCTCATCAGTTCATAAAATCCTTGAAAATCTGTCTTGAGATATTTCTGGGTCCAGTCTTGACATTTCAACTTATGAGTCTTATTCAGTGTTGGTGGAGTTTCAGCCTTCCTTACCTTCACCATGTCTCTAAGCACTGAACACCTTGTTGTTCTGAACACTCCAGGTAGGTTCAGGTCTAGAATATGACAGCACTGGATGATCATGGGTTCCTGGTAGCTTCATGTTTGATTCTTCTCAAATCTTTGGCAGTCAATTTGTGTCTTTTTTCCTCAACATGTTTCTTGAGATCCTGTTTACTATTTGCAACAAACCTTTTGATGATTTTGTGACCATGTCCCAAAATCTTTGCAGTTTCAAGCGTGCTACATCGCTCTGAAAGACTTTTTACAATTTTGCCTTTTTAGAGTCAGTTCTCTCTTTTTATTTGGTCCATTTTGCCTGAAGAAAAGAAGCTGCCTATTAATTATACACACCTTGATGTAGAGTGTTGATCTCCTCAGGCCACACCCACCCTCATGACATAAATACACACCATCTGATCTGCTTAAATCCAATCAGCATTTAAGTTTATACAGCTTGGTGCTGAAATATATGCATAGAAATGATGATATGGTCAAAATACCCACTTACTTATAATTGTGCACACAGTGTATTATTAATTTATACATATATAAATATTTCAAAGTCTATCATCCCAGCTGTAATGGATATCATGAAAAGATGTCATTGTAAATGTCACTGTAAACTAAAAGTAAGGTCTTTTTGGTTACTAGCTTCATTTTTTGGGGGGGATGACAAAAATAAGCTGTTTAGCTGAAATCCCTCTAACGACAATAGTGATCCACAAGGCATGTTGTGTGTCTGTGCATGTCATTAGAGCACACTTGTTTGTCCTGTTTGTCCAAGGACATATTTTACATTCACCTCTGTGACCACTTTGTGACTACTTTGCATTCCCTTACCACTAACAGCCATACAGTCTCACCTGTAGTGTTAGTGTGAGCACATCTGCATGTGTGTGTTTTTTCTTCAAAGTGTTCGTGGCCTGCATGATCTCATAACCATCACTCTTTCCTCCTGCTCCAGGTTTGCCCATAATCCTCCTGTCTAGCCCAGGAGGGAGGGAGAAGATGAGGTCAAAGTCGGATCACACAATTACCTTTCCTTCCTTTTTCCTCCCTCTCTGTCTCGCTCACTCTCAAGGCGGAGAGAGGAGAAGAGGAGAGAGAAAGAAAGGAAAAGGGATGAAAGAGAGTGAAAGCGTAAGAAAAACAGAGAGTTGGGTTAGAAATCGGCAGGAATGAGACAGGAATGGGAAAAGGAGTACTAGTGAGGAAGAGAACAAGAGATAAAAGAGAAGAAAAAACAGAAGAATAATTAACAGAAAGAACAGAAAGCAAAATAAAGAATATATATATATGGGAATAGCACAAGGGAAAGAAAGTGAGAGTAAAAAAAATTTAAAAAAAATACTTGTCTAATAATTGTGCACACAGCGTAAGGATAAGAAAAGGAAATGAATGAATGAAGGAATGAATAGAAGAGAGTAAAAAATACAAAGAGTGGGATGGGAGTGAGAGAGACAGACACTCTAGATTCAGATCTATGGGACTTGTGCAGGATGCACAAATGGAGGCCCTGAGAAATAAGTTGTTTCATACACACACATGCATGAACACACACACACACACACACGCCTACACTCAGGTAGGTAATATGAGTACAGAGTGATGACATCACAGAGAGTGCAGGAATGACAGCTCATCAATATTTAAACTACAACAAAGAGCATCATGGGTAATGCCACCAGCCAGACCTGCAATGTCTCTCTGACTCTATTTAATGCCACTGAAAAAGTGTGTTTATAGTAAGAAGTTTCAGAGGCCCTTCTAGGAGCACAGGCAAGACAGAAAGAAATATACGGACTGTGTGTGTGTGAGTGTGTGTGTGTGTGTGTGTATGTGTGTGTGTGTGTGTGTGTGTGTGTGTGTGTGTGTGTGTGTGTATGTGTGTGTGTTTGTGTGTGTGTGTGCCTGTGTGTGTATGTGTGTGTGTGTATGTGTGTGTATGTGTGTGTTGAACTTTATAGCACTAAAGCTCATGGGCATGAAAGCACTTCATGAAATGTAAGACCCAACACTTCTGTGTCAACACTGTTTCAGGTTACAGGCAAGACAATAACACACAAACACACACATGCACACACACACATATGCACACACACACACATGCACACACACACACACACACACACACACACACACACACACACACACACACACACACACACACTGCTGAAACATTACCTCTGCATGACAGTGATGACATACCAGTGAGCAAAGAGAATGAGGTATGCTAACAAACAAAAGACAAAATGTTACTTCCCACATTGTGCTGTACCTGACAGTAAAAGATTCAAAATAAGCTAATTAACTTATAGCTGGAACATGTGCAATCAGACATGAAGATTGCCATTGTTCAAGTAAATCTATAATGGATGGTTTTTTTTTTACTTAAAACTGTTCATTTGAATCAATATCAGAAGTTATTACTTTCATGAACTCAAAAATAAGGATTAGATGAACATCCTCTGGGCCTGATTTGCAGCTTCAAACACAAAATAGACTCATTCACTCATGTGTGCATAAGTGTGAACATGCAGTTTATGGACCATGTGCTTTGTGAAAGGCAAAATGTGCATTTCTACCTCAGGTTTATTAATTTCTGACTGAGCCTTATAAAACGTGAAAGGATCACATAAAACAATAGGTGGAGATCTTTCAGTTTCTGCTTTTCCTGTACCTTGTGGTAGTCGAGGATCAAACACATCCTGAGAGAAAGGTTACCAACATGTGAACACTGTTTAAACTCTGGAGAACATGTAAGAATAAGCTGTCTAGCGTTACCATCTCACAAAATCTGTGAGTTTGAGGAATAGATGTACACCCCTTGCAACGTTTTGGTAGAAATGAAGCTTCAGTTAAAGCAACTATCTCTTTAACAGTGAGCTTTCATTTTTTGTACTGGCTCAAGCTTGCTTCTTCTTCTTCTTCTTCTTCTTCTAGCTGCTACCATTAGGGGTCGCCACAGCGGATCATCTGTTTCCATTTCTTCCTGTTCTCTGCATCTTCCTCCTTCAAACCAACTGCCTGCATGTCCTCTCTCACCATATCCTCTTTGGTCTTCCTCCTTCCTGGCAGCTCCATCCTAAACATTCTTCTCCCAATATAACCATCATCTCTCCTCTGGACATGTCTGAACCAACGCAACCTTGCTTCTCTAACTTTGTCTCCAACAAAAATCTCAGTTTCTCTAAATCTGACACCTCCAGCACTGCTGCCTGTCTTTTCCCAAGCACCTCTATCTCCAACCCGTATAGCATAGCTGGTCTCCATACCATCCTGTAAACCTTTTCTTTTCACTCTCACTTGTACCCATCTCTCACAGATCACTCCTGGCATTCATCTCCACCCATTCCAACCTTCCTGAACTCTCTTCTTATATTTACAGCATTTAGCAGACACTCTTATCCAGAGCAACTTACATGTCCTAATTACAGGGACAGCAACTCAGCATTAAGGGTCTTGCTCAGGGACCCAGTAATGGTAGTGCTAGAGGTGGGTTTCAAACCTGGGACTTCTTGAGCCATTGGTCCATAGGCAAGTACCCTACCACTAGACCACCTCCCTTCTTCACCTATCTTCCACAATCCTAGTTACTCTGAACTGTTGATCCCAAGTATTTAAATTCCTCCACCTTTGTCACTTCACTTTCCTCCGTTTCATTCATGCTCATGTATTCTGTGTTTGTCTTATTCACTTTCATTTAAATTCCTCCACCTTTGTCACTTCACTTTCCTCCGTTTCATTCATGCTCATGTATTCTGTGTTTGTCTTATTCACTTTCATTCCTCTCCTCCCTAGAGCATATTTCCTCTCCAGGTTCTCCTCAAGCTGCTCCCTACTATCACTACAGATCACCAGCAAACATCATAGTGTGTGTTACAGAAAAATATGTCAGAGAGGTACAGGATAAGTATAAGGGCAGTGTGACAGTAGTGATGTCTGCAGTAGGAGTGACAGATGCATTTAAAGTAGAGTTGGGATTTCAACTCCTTCAACTCCTTCTGACCCTCTCTGTACTTATCCATCAACACTGTAAGAGCATCTGTATTGTTCTTTCTCTGCATAAAAACACACTGCAGCTCACAAATCATCACCTCTTTTCTTAACCTAGCTTCCAATACTCTTTCCCTTAACTTTATTTTGTGGCCTGGCTCACTATATCATCCAGTCTTGATTCTCTTTCCTTCTCTTAATTTATCAGCCCCTCAACATATTCTTTCCATCAGCTGAACATGTGAGTGTTTCCATTTCTATCCTTCAATGCTCTGACCTACTGCACATCTTTCCCAGCTCTTTCTCTCTGTCTAGCTAATCGGCATAGGTCCTTCTCTACCTCTTTACAGTCCAACCTCTCAAACAATTCACCAAAGACCTTATCTTTAGCCTTTGCAACTGCTTTCTTCACCCTGCGCTTCTTCTCCTTGTATTACTAGGAACTTTCATCATCTCTCTGACTATCCCACGTCGCTAGCACTAGCGTCTCCTTCTGTATACACTCCTGAGCTTCTGAGTTCCACCACCAGGTTTCCTTATCCTCCTTCTTCAGTCCAGATGTCATACATTGTACTTTTCTTGCTGTCTGCCTTACCACTTTCGCAGTAATTGTGCAGCAATTTGGTATTTCTTCAACACCTCCCAGTGCTTGTGTTAAATTCTGCCTGAATTTCACCTTGCAGTCCTCCTTCTTCAACTTCCACCATTTGATCCTCGACTCTGCCCTCACTTTCCTCCTCTTCTTGACCTCCAAGGTCATCCTACAGCCCACCATCCTATGCTGTTTAGCTACACTCTCCCCTGTTACTACTTTGCATCGCCAATCTCCTTCAGACTGACCCTTCTGCAAAGGATATTAGGGGTCGCCACAGCAGATCAACTGTCTCCATTTCTTCTGGTCCTCTGCGTCTTCCTGCTTCAAACCGACCACCTAAATGTCCTCTATCACCACGTCCATAAACCTCCTCTTTGGTCTTCCTCTTCTCCTCTTTCCTGGCAGCTCCATCTTCAACATCCTCCTTCCAATATAATCCTCATCTCTTTTCTGGACATGTCCAAATCAAAGCAACCTTGCCTCTCTACCCTTGTCTCCAAGGTATCTAACCTGAGCTGTCCCTCTAATATACTCATTTCTAATTCTGTCCATTGTCGTCACACCCATCAAAAATCTCAGCATCTTTAACTCTGACACCTCCAGCTCCGCCTCCTGCCTTTTCATCAGTGCACCGTCTCCAACTCATACAACATAGCTGGTCTCACTACTGTCCTGTAAACCTTCCCTTTTACTATAGTTGGTACCCGTCTGTCACAAATCACTCCAGCCACTCTTCTCCTCCCATTCCAACCTGCCTGCACTTTCTTCTTCACCTCTCTTCCACACTCGCCTTTACACTGAACTGTTGACCCAGAGTATTTTAACTCCTCCACCTTTGTTACCTCCACTCCCTGCATTCTAACCACTCCACTTTCCTCCCTTTCATTCCTCTCCTCTCTAGAGCAGATCTCCATCTCTCCAGGTTCTCCTTAAGCTGCTCCCTACTCTCACTGCAGATCAAAATATCAGCAGCAAACATCATCGTCCACTGAGACTCCTGTCTAACCTCGTCCATCAGCCTGTCCATTACTATTGCAAACAAGAATGGGCTCAGTGCTGATCCTTGATGTAATCCAACCTCTACCTTAAATGCATCCGTCACTCCCACTGCAGATCTCACCAGATCTCCTGAACTACTTTCACATACTTCTCTGTAACACCAGACTTCCTCATACAAAACCATAACTCCTCTCTAGGCACCCTGTCATATGCTTTGTCCAAGTCCACAAAGGCACAATGCAACTCCTTCTGACCTTCTCTGTACTTCTCCATCAACACCTGAACATCAGAGCAAACATTGCATCTGTAGTGCTCTTTCTCAGCATAAAACCATACTGCTGTTCACTAATCCTCACCACTTTTCTTAACCTATCTTCCACTAGTCTTTCCCATAACTTCATGCTGTGGCTGATCAACTTTATCCCTCTATTGTTACTACAGCTCTGTCACCCTTATTCTTGAATGAGATGGCTCACTATTAATTGTTCAAATGACCAAAGTTTTATCCAGCAGTTGTAGTTTCATGTCCTTTTTTCTTTTTTTTAATGTTATTCTTTTCTATACATTTAGGATGATCTGCTCTTTTTCTGTAGGAAAACATTCTCAAAATCTATTTTTCATTCCTTAATCCAAACCTGTTGTAAAAATAAAAACTTAAAATGCAATTAAGGGTGAAATTGAATTCACTGTTGCGGTATGTCATAAAAACAACAATTTAACTAAAGTCTGCAGAGTCAGTCTTTCAAGTCAATAAAAAACCAATAAAAATTCCATATTCCAAATTCCAAAAATTCCAACCAATAAAAAACTGCACCTTTGGTAGATTAGGCCGAATATGAACAACAATCAACAATAAAACACAAAAATAATTCTTATGAAGTTAAAGTTATAAGTTAAAGTTATAGCCATGTAGGAAAGGAA
The DNA here is from genome assembly GCA_017165825.1 of Hepsetus odoe. Taxonomy (NCBI): domain Eukaryota; kingdom Metazoa; phylum Chordata; class Actinopteri; order Characiformes; family Hepsetidae; genus Hepsetus; species Hepsetus odoe. Next base: position 8,639,381 of record CM029371.1, read on the forward strand.
CCACATGTCGATATGAGTAAATGTTCAAGTTTAGCATTGTTGGATCAATCATAATGAAATGGAAGTGGCATCATAACACCCAGCCACTGCCTAAACAAGGTCATCCATTGTAAAATAAGCCACAGAATGATTACCTAAAGGCAGCTTCAGAGTTCAGTGGCTGAGATCAGAAAAAAAGTGAACTAGTCATACATCTCAGGAGCATAGAGCAGGTCTGAATGGGTGGTTAGATCAAAAGAAAATGGTACCGAAGTGATTAAGCTCTGAAACCTGGGGTATTTGTGGACAGATGAGAAAAAATATATAACTTAGTTCATAATGGACATTCATAGGACATTCATCTAACACTGTCCTTTTCTCAGCAAACACCATCCCAACTGTGAAGTATGGGATTGCAGTTTCATACTTTAGGCTGCTTTTCCACAGCAGGGTCACCTTATTAATGCTAAAGGGTGGATGGAAGATGTAGCAAGATCTGCTAGTACTATCCTGCTAAAAACTACAATATTTAGAGCAGCTTTCAGGAAGACAATAGTTCCAAGCACAAAGCCAAAGCATCCCAAGTGTGAATGTTCTACACCAACCAAGTTCAGATTTCAATCTAATAAAGAAACTGTGGCATTATTTGAAAGTTATGGTTCACAAGCATCATCCAACAAAACTGCAAAAGCTTTTCAAAGATGACAGAAGCTTATTTTAACAGATTTAAAGCTGGTGATAGAGCAACAGGTGCTTCTACAAGTACAATTAGTCAGAAGGGGTTAATATTTATGCAAAATAGTTCTGAAATTCAATGGCTCTGAAATGTACTTAAAGAGCATATTTGTCCGCAACAGAATTAGTGACTGGTGTAAATGTCATTGGAATTTCACACATATCTTCTGACTTGAAGGGAGATTAATACTTTTGCAAGGCACTGTAATACACACATCTCCATTGGCCCATGTAAAACTAATTTTCTCCAACAGTGAAGTTAATTCAGGGTCTGGAAAGGCAGGATGTGTTTTTAGATTTTTTAGATTTTTGGTGATGTTTGTGTTGTTTTGTGTTGCATGTACTTGAGATATGTACATAATATACAAACATAAAACTTCAAACATCACCAATAGATCCACTCAAACATTCCTTTTGTTGTATTTTTTTTAACATTGTATTTACTTTTGCAACATTACAAAATATGCCATGAAGCAATGTAACATTTCTGAAGACATACAGGAGAAACGGATGGCAGGGATGAACTTCCAGAGCAACTAAATAGGTGTTCAGGGTCAACAAGGAGAGACTGGCACCTTAAATAGGTTGAGAACTGCTATTTTAAGGAGCTTATGGGAAATGTAAATGGTGTGATCCATCTGATCATGCACTGTGACCCAATAGCATGCCTAAACCTGGCTTGTGGTAAACCATCTATGGTCATCCTGGTCTGATCTTTTTCCAAAGTCTTTGGCACATTTATGTCTACAATCTGATCAACGATTATATTAATTGTTGAAAAGTGCTTTTTCTGAATGAAAATGTGCTTTTCTTTTCTGTTCTTCCAAGATGGGTTTCCATGGCCTACCGAGTAATTTCATGTGTCTGAGCCCAATAGTGTATTTTTATGTGATGATTCAGCCACAGAATCGAAAATGGTGCAAACAAAATCAATTAAAAAAGACATGGAAATCAGTTCTGTTTGCCTAAAATAGAAGTTCTGTAGAAAAGGGCTGATAATGTCTACTGTTAATAATAATAATATATAGTACTGTGCAAAGGTTTTAGGCAGGTGTGAAAAAATGCTGTAAACAAAGAATGCTTTCAGAAATATAAATAATGATGGTTTATTTTTATCAATTTACAAAATACAAAGTGAGCGAACAAAAGAAAAATCTAAATCAGATCAATATTTGGTGTTACTACCTTTTGCCTTTAAACCAGCATCAGTTCTTCTGGCCCCCACAGAGCCCTGATCTCAACATCATCCAGTGTGTCTGGATTACATGAAGAGACAGAAGGATGTGAGGAAGCCTACATCCACAGAAGATCTGTGGTAAGTTCTCCAAGATGTTTGGAACAACCTACCAGCCGAGTTCCTTCAAACACTGTGTGCAAGTGTACCTAGAAGAACTGATGCTGTTTTGAAGGCAAAGGGTGGTCACACCAAATATTGATTTGATTTAGATTTCTCTTTTGTTCATTCACTACATTTTGTTGATTGATGAAAATTAATGATTAACACTTCCATTTCTGAAAGCATTCTTTATTTACAGCATTTTTTCCACACCTGCCTAAAACTTTTTCACAGTACTGTAATAATAATTTTTATGTATATAGCACCTTTCTCAAACCCAAGGTCACTTACAGAGCAGAAGATAAAGCAATATAAATTAAAACCGTTAACAAACAAACACAAAGACAGTGACGAACAAACAGCAGAATAAAGAAATCAAGAAAGAGGGGAAGTGGAACAGCACAGATTGAACAGATATGTTTTCAACTGAGTTTGGAAGAGAGACTGAGAGGACGTTAGGCATAGGTTTTGAAGGAATTCCAGAGTTTAGAGACAGCAACACTAAATGATCTACCACCCATGGTAGCTAACCTGAAAATAGGAACTGTGAGTAAACTGGTACTGGAGGAGCACAGTGAATGGGTGGGAGTGTATGAATGAAGTAATTCAGTGAGGTATGAAGGAGCAGATCCATGAAGGGCTTTAAACGTGATGAGAAGCAGCTTGTACGGAATACGATACGATATGGGCAGCCAGTGAAGTTTGTGGAGAATGGGAGTGATGTGTTCGGATTAACATTCTCATTCATCATGAGGCAGACCCAACTTTGCCCCCATAGACAGATTTCAGACCGGTAAAACTACGTATATTGTCGCTGTCACAATAAAGCCTCATATCTTACAAAAAAAAAAGGTACATTTACAGGAAAAGGAATAAAATGTTTAATTTTGAGTCTGAGCTGTAGATTTTTAGGATCATTTCTTTTTGACCTTTTATTGGGAGATTTTGATCTAAAGTGAGCGACAGCAAGAACCTTATCTGTTTATTATAAAGCAGACATGTATGTTTTACAAACATGTTTTCCATGCTGTAGATATTTATTATCTTCTCCATGCTGTATATATGTATTAATATAATAATAATATCATAATATTAAAACAACAAGATTTTCTGTACAAATATTGATGATATATTATGGCTTTCAAGCGAGTTCTTGTACAGCAGGCTGGCATAACAGAGATTTTGCATATTTTTGTGCCATAGTTACTCATAGATGCTACACAAGCCTAATTATATCTTGTCCTGTATAAGATTTGTGCAACACTTTTGTTGCGCTGCTTGAACACTAATGTGGGAAGCCCATAATACCTCTAGTTATCCTGTCTTGTCTTCTTGCGTGCAACACACACAAACAAGCCCCAGGGAGCAGAGATCGAGTTAACCTGAAATCCCATGAACATATTGTGTGTAGGCTTGCCAAGATCAGTCTCAGCAAGATGTTTTCCCACATAGATCGGGTCCAGTTTGAAAATGCCCTTATTGACCTGAGCTCACACAATTGCAAACTGACATGAATTGCTAAAGATTCAATGCAGTACTAATGTCTACTATCATACATAATTTATATAAGCTCCATGCTCTCTTTAATTGCAAGAAAATTGGATGACTTTGTTGACAAACTATGCCATAAGATGCATATTATGTTCATAACAAATATAACAAATTATAACAAATAACATCCAAAGTCCAGACAGTACATCCCCCATGTTAATGTATTAGGAAAATTTACATTTAGCCCAAAACCTTAATGTCAAATCAAAGGTAAAACAATGACTCAGGCATCAGGCAGCATAACCACAGCAAGTACAAAAAAGGGGGAAAAAAGTTTTTAGAGCTCTGGTTCCCTCAAAGGCCCCCGGGTGTCAAATTAAACAAAACTGTTTTAAATATTGAATTGATTTTTAAGTGCCAACTTGTCATTGTGAAACAGCACAACACACAGTGAACCACAACAAAATGCAGCCTCTGCATTTAACCCACACACACCTGTGCAGCAGGGGCCAGCTATTGAAAGCGTCCACGGAGCAGTAATGGAGATGGTACCTTGCTCAAGTACTAAAGGGCAACCTACTGCTGTAAGATATGTGTTCCATATTTATCCAAATATAAATTTAACTACATAGCATTAACTCATCTGAGAACAACCAAACTGTCAAGGACTAATGCTGCTCAGAGTAGCAAGATTATTATCTCTCACTCTCTCACTTTTTTTTTTAGGGATGGTACTGAAGCCTATCCCAGCTTTCCCAAGATGAAAGGCAGAGAAACACCCTGGACAGGTCATCAATCTATCACACAAACACACATACACACCTTATTATTATTAGAAGTAGTAATGTGTAATAAATATGATATTAAAATTCAAATCCCTTAATTCTGACAAGCTGTATATGCCGTTGTGTTATATGTAAAGTCAAGTCAAGTATGTTTTAATGCCTTTTGAACAGTAGACAGTGTAACAAAATGATATGTTGCTCAGTTGGAATAATAGCTAATACATTAATCAATAGTTTAATTGTGGCATAGGTACACTTGCTGTCTGTAGTGTTTGCTGTTATACAAGTGTAAGGATCAAATGGTTTTAGCTAGAATATCCCCAAAAACTGGAAAAAAAGATATTTAGGTCTGATTTAAGGTTAAACTGTAAATAGGCAGAGCAATGTGAGGGCACATCTGGTCCATGAGCAGGTAGTTTGAGATCCCACGATCACCAGCATTGACTCTCTGATAGGACACCTGGTTCCTATCAACACTGCTGTGAACAATTCTGAAGTTAAACAAAGATATCAAAGCTTTATCTGTTCACTGAAGTACCACTGTGCACGCAGCACTTGCATTTGTTCAAACTCAAAGTCTATGAAAAGTTTTTGGGATCAAAATTATTCATGATGAAGGGAATACTGGAGAATCTATACATGAACACTACATTTGTTTGTGTGAACATTTGTTCATGCAGTTGTGTACATGTGTGTGGTATTCTTAAAAAGTGAAATACAAAGGCATGCTAGCCTTTGTGCACCAGCACACACACACACAGAGGCACATAGAAGGCTGCATTCAGCCAGCCTCAGTTGAAAGGTTAAGTCCTTTGATTATGTTAAAGAGTAAGGCCATCCTTCATGACGTGTGTCGGACAGAGTGACATTTCCCGAGGCCAGTCTGTGGCTTGCTGGCATTTTAAACGTTGAATACCAGGCAATCCAGGGGTCCCACCACTGCAGTGGGCAACCTTAAAGACATCAGGTTACCTGAAAGTTTTGCAGAATCATATCGATTGCAGGGAAGTACACCGACATGTTTTCAGTTTGAAATCTTTCAGTGCAGTCCTGAAGAGGTTTCAGTATACATTTGCATTATATCTCAAATTCACTGAGACTTGGCCACCAGTCTGAAATACTAAAACTGTAGAAAGAACTTTTAAGAGATGGGTATTAAGGACTGATCTTATTTCAGATGTAATAATCGGAAATAATTGTATATTTCTTTGAGCAGCACAAAGCAAGATTCTTCTCAGGACACAGTCTATGCCAGATTCTTTATTTATTGATCCACTATGTCCTCTAGTGGTTCCTTTTGTTCATTACAGAATGTGGGTTGACTGGAAGTACCTGTGACCATTTCCTGCTATATAATTTTTGCTTATTTCCCCTAAATCATTTTTGCCATCTTAAAAATTATGTGCAATACTTGCAAGTCATCCCAGCATTTTGTCTACATTTATTAGTCATACCATTATGTGCAATTAGGAATGAACCAATCATCTTTTTAAAATGAAAAAGTATAAAAAGAGCTTCCAAAGCTCAACAGATGTAATTTGAATTGTGTATCATTGATCACATGATCTAAATTTTAAGACAAACACATTAGTCCAGTTATGAGCCTGTGATAATGATGTTTATCATTGGAGTTTAAGTTACACTTTTACACTGTTTGTAACAGCTTTAGACTTTTTGTCATCCTTTCCCTGGCAGTTTTGAATTTCAGAAAGTGTACAAGCAATTGCCAACAGGGTAAAAAGCCCACAAGAGTGGGGTCAAAATCCTACATTACTATACTGATCATAGCTCCCTCGGTTTCTGGTCATGAGTTGTTAGGCGATTCATATTTATTAGATATCAAATCGAATCAAAAGAATTTTCTGGCTGCATGCATTTGCCCCACAGATCCCTCCATTAAAGAAATCCACAAAAAGAACTGACCTAATCATGCCATACTAAAGAATGAAAGCTAACATTTCTTTTTTAAAAAAACATGTCAACATGAAGTACAAGTAAATTTTGCGAAAGGGGACACATCTGGGAAAACTTGCCAACTTGCTAACTCAAAACATGAAATCTAATATCCCTGTAGGGCAGTACAGTCTACAACAAATGCCCAAGGGTCCTTGAGAAGTGGAATAAGACAGGGTGTGAGACTGGGCTTCACACCAGCTAGGTGAAATTAAATTCCTTGTGCCGGGACACACACAACTTGAACAGTAAATTTGTCCTCTGCAAAAACACACCAGGAGCAGAAGCAGTGGGCTGCACCCGAGGAGCGGGTAATGAGGATGGTACCTCGATACTGGTCCGGGACACAAACCCATGACATTCCGATCAAGGGGCCTAGTATCTATTGGTCCAACACTACCTCATGTATCGCTATATAAAAGCTCCTACAAGGGCATGAAAGCAGGCAACAGGTATTTTGAGTGTACTGGGTGTGTTGAGCTATAACCCTGCAGGCTGGAACAGTAACTAAATAGTGTAGCTATTATCCTAAACTACTAGCATGCAGAGAAAATGTGCAGTTCATCTCAATTCCCTTAAATATAAAAAGTTGAAGGATCTGCAACAAAAGGGCTGAGGAGGTTCTTCCAGTATAATATGTGTGGTTTGTGATTCAAGTACTGTCATAACAGAGGTATTGTATAATACTAGAGTTGACCGAAAAGCATGTGTTCCAGTACTCAGCAGTGCACTTGAATATACATTAGATTAAATTTTTTAAAAACGTTTGGTTAATGAACTTTGTTTTAGACGGTTAATTTTGCTAAGAGACACTAAAGCGTTGTGTCTGATCAGGAGTTGTATGAGACTGACTGTGTCAGCATCTCTTTCTGACGTTTTTTAGCTATTTTTTGTCATTTTCAGTAAGCTGGTTTTACTAAGGAAACAATTATCAGCAAGCATGGATAAATATTAGAGTTATTAAAATCAATCAATCAATACTACGGCCTAGTGGTTAGGGACTTGGCCCAGAGATCTGAAGGTCATAGGTTTGAATCCCAGATCGGTCGATTGCAACCGTCCCCATCACGGCTCCCCGGGTGCTTTCAGTAGCTGCCCCCTGCTGCACGGTGTGTATGGGTAAAATGTTGCAGTTTGCTGTGTTTCACAATGACACATTGTCACTTTAACTTCACACACAGTACTGTGCAAAAGTCTTAGGCAGGTGTGAAAAAATGCTGTAAACATGGAAGTGTTCATCATTTATTATTTTCATCAATCAACAAAATGCAGTGAATGAACAAAAAAGAATCTAAATCAAATCAACATTTGGTGTGACCACCCTTTGCCTTCAAAACAGCATCAGTTCTTCTAGGTACACTTGCACACAGTTTTTGAAGGAACTCGGCTGGTAGGTTGTTCCAAACATGACTGTTTCTCCTCCATGTGACATTGATGATCATCAGCACCTGTTTGGTAAAACTGGTTGATCATACACCGACTATAATCCTACAAAATCCCTGACTTTGTGCGAGTGTACCTAGAAGAACTGATGCTGGTTTGAAGGCAAAAGGTAGTAACACCAAATATTGATTTGATTTAGATTTTTCTTTTGTTCGCTCACTTTGCATTTTGTAAATTGATAAATAATAAACAATCATTATTTATATTTCTGAAAGCATTCTTTGTTTACAGCATTTTTTCCACACCTGCCTAAAACTTTTGCACAGTACTGTACATTAACTATAAGGTACACACTGTTTTGATATGCTACACTGACTTTCCTGCGAGCAGCACACACTTGTCTTTAGGATCTGTTTTCAGTATCAAGCAATGTGGTTTGCAGATCACTGGGACCAAACTTCCAGAAATAACTTTTTCACTATGTGTGTTCTTCTCAACTGTGCACACACAAAGTCCTCTCCGCAGTCACAGCAAGGCCGACTGTGGCCACATTGCCGTGTATCTATGGCATGCTGCCCGTGTGAATGTACTTTGTGGTAGAAAGTTAACCACTAGCATTTTAAATGTCACTGAGGCCAACAGCAAAAACTCTTTCCCTTTTCTGCTGGTCGCAGTTTAGTTCAGTTATAAGGGGAAGAAACCTTTTTTTTTTCTCCTAGCGAAGCTTCCTGGAGAGAAAAACATGAGTGTGTAGGTATGCGTCTTTCAGCCTTAAATGGAAGCAGATGTGGGGAGTGGAGTGCAAGTTTACACAGAGCTGTAATCAGAGTAAGACCCGTTCTTTTATTCCTCTGCCTGATTTCCCCCTCTATTTTTCTCTGCGGATGAGGTGGCCGGGCTGGAGGACCGCAGGCTGCGCAGCTGAGAGTGATTAGCGTCGGCCGTACCGCTACAGCCGCAGGGCAGGCTATTCAAAGGCCAAGAGAGACAGACCACATTAATGTTGTATTGAAAGTTCACTGCTATTGCAATACAGTCATGTACTAAACAATTCAATAGTAAAACCTGTCATCTCCAGCCATCTTAATGTTGTGAATGTTTTATTTTGCATGCAGATTCAAACTGCATGTGTTAATTTGACTTGGATGGGCCGTTTTAATCAGCAGCAGTGACCTGATGCGGGGCAGCGGTTGCCTAGTGGTTAGGGAGTTCCCCCAGATCAGAAGATTGTGGGTTCGATTCCCTCACCAGTAGGTACCGTCCCCGTCACTGCTCCCCGGGCACTTTCGATAGCTGCCTCCTGTTGCACGTGTGTGTATGGGTGAAATGCAGAGATTGAATTTCGGTGTGTTGTGCTGTGATGCGTTTCACAATGATGAGGGTTGTCACTTTCACTTTTTCACTTTCACTGATGCTGCTAGAAACTGCTGCAGGTTTGAGTCTTCTTCTCAATACCCTTCAGAAAAGTTTGAAGCAGGGCATATTTACATTATTTACTCATTGATTCATCTATTTATCTCCCTTTTAATGCGTTTTGTATTTGAAATTTGAATCTTTCTGTCCGACCGATATATGAAACACTTTCATAAAGTGACAATTGCACATCCCTCACTCATTTGAAAGTAAGCTGGTGGACAGGTAAAGTCATGCAGGCCTTGAAAAGCCAGTGAATGACGTGCTTGGCCTGAAAAAAGGCCGCTGCATCATTTTGATATCAAACATCAAAGTCAGAATCAGCATCAAGGTGGAAATCTTGACAAACCTAGTCCAAACTACAATTATACTTTCTCAACCTCATAAACTCTTCGCCAAAATAGATAAGTACTAGTTGTAGCATGACCTCCCTCTGTGGAAAATGTTGCTGGCAAGAAGCAGTGGTATGTGTTTAATCGTGTACCCCCTCCCCTCCCCACACACACACACACACACACACACACACACACACACACACACACACACACAGACTCAAATGAGAAAACGGTTATATTTATGACTCAAAGCTTGTATCATCCCCTCCCTTAAACTCTTAAAATGAGGAGCTCTCCTTTCCCCTCTTCTGCTACTTTCTCTTCCACTCTGTAGATTATTCTCTCAATTAGTAAATGTAATGTTCATTTATTTCATTATGGTTTTGAAAGTTTACCCAACATGAAATTTTATTTAATTTTCTCCATTTCGATTTCTCAGGGACAAAAAGATAGAGGCAAATGCCAAAAAAGTCCAAATTAGACCCTTTCATGGGTCAATGGGGCAGCGGTGGCCTAGCGGTTAGGGCGTTAGCTGCATGATCGGAGGATCTGGGGTTCAAACCCCTTCCCAATAGGTTGCCCTGAGGTACCCTTGAGCAAGGTACCGTCCCCATCACTGCTCCCCGGGCGCTTTCAAAAGCTGCCCACTGCTGCACGGGTTTGAGTGTGCATGGGTTAAATGCAGAGGTCCAATTTCGTTGTGGTTCATGTGTGCTGTGCCGTGACCTCGCAATGACAAGGGTTGTCACTTTCACTTTCAGCAGTTTCTAGAAAATAATTTCAAACTAACATAATGGTTATTTAAAATGAAAGTGACTATTCTTGTCATTGTGAAACAGCACACAGTGAGCCACAGCAAAATTCACCCTCCGCATTTCACACACGTGCGGAAGGCAGCCGCTATTTAAAGCGCCCAGGGAGCAGTGATGGGGATGGTACCTTGTTCAAGGGTACTTCAGGGCAACCTACTGGTCTGGGATTTGAACCCACAACCTTCTGTTCCTGGGGCCAACTCCCTAACCACTAGGCCACCGCTGCCCCAATAGCTTAGATTTTGATCTTCCTAAAACCGAGGTCAGTTTTAGTAATAAAACTTGACCAAGGCCTTTATCGCATGCATTCAAGTGAAAAATCAATGCTGGGAGGTGAAATGTGCTCAAAGGCTGACAAAAAAAATCAGACTGACTTCTTTTTCATGAAGGTAGGCTGATTCTCCTTTCCTGCATTCAGAGGAAGAGTTGACTGCTGCAGGAAAACGTGAGCAACAATAAACTTAAAATGCAGAAATGGAGAGAACGATAACTCTCATATGTCCACATGGTGTTTTTATAGATATCTTCCTAGTTTTGACTGCAGTATTGATTGCTCAGTTGAGCACAGGCTGATGGACAGAATGGCATATCGATTTCCTGACTGACTAGCTTAAAATAATAAAAAACACAGCAAACCTACAGCGCATTAAATAATTTATGTCCACAATCATTAAATTCCCATTAAAGGTATTTTTACAGTGAATCTTGGCAGACAGAGAAAAAGGCATTAAGTACTTGTGGGATTAAGGAAGTTTCATGTGTGTGAAACTCAATAAGGTCTATATGTTTATATGTATCTGCAAAAAAATAGACACCCCACATCACAGCCAATCATGTCCTGTAGAGTGAGAGTGCCCAACTTGATCCCCAGCAAAAACCCCCTATTGATGATGTATCCTTGGTGAAACTGTTTTAGGGTGTTTTAGGGTTCGAGGTAAGCTGTTTTGATACATTACAGCTATTACAGCTAATTTTTAACCTGAGGGTTTGTTTCTATGACTGAAATAGTCCATTTCATACTGAACAGCAGAAGTGCACCCATGTTTTTACTTAAGTAGATCTACAGATATTTGTTGACAACTCTGGTAAAAGCAGAAGAACTGATTCAACTTCTTTATGGAGTAAAAGACACAGGATCTGAAATGAGTATAAAAGTATAAAGTAGCTCTCTGAAGGACATTTCTACTGTTTCTGTACAAACCTAACTGAACCTCATGCTGTGTTAATATAATTAAAGAGTATTAAACCATTTTGACTTCATTTACAATAAAAAGAATTTACTGAACATGATAAAAATTTGCTTGACAACTTCTCTTTCATCTTAGTCTCTGCTAGTCATCCCATCATAGGTTTAAAGTTCAACATCTGCCATTTCTCCTCGGTTAGCGCTGTCTTTATTCTGTTTAGTCTTTTCTGTTGTTTGCATCTTTTTTGTGTGTTCTTGCCCATTTAAGTAGAAACTGGTCCTGATTTTGTGCAATGATGCAAAAAGAAAGCAATGAATAATTCCACTTATTACTAAACTAAAGTAACGAGCCTTATTAAATATTTAAGAAGTGGAGAGCATAAACTTTGACATACAAATTACAGACTAAATGTAAAAAGACATCAACACAGCAAATACATGTATTACAGATACCTGAAAACTCCACTAACCAAGTACATTTTCACAGAACAATCATTTGTAAACTGTGTCCTCCTGAATGTCAAATCACTGTGTGTTTGAATCGGATTTTTTTTTTTCCATTTTTCATTTCAATCTTATGCCACACACACTGAATGTTTTAATAAAAGTAGTCCCATTGGTAAACCTGGACAATGTTCGTTCAATAACTCAATAACTGAACGACTGAGTAACAAAAATGTTTAAAGTACCCACTGCATGTATGTGTGAGGCTCTTAAGAACGTAGCCGCTCTAAAGTAACCTCACCATCTGAAGGTCACACAGCCTACTTCAGGCTTGGAAAAACTTATACATACCCGTCAGGGTGCCTCACTTTCTCTTTATGCTGCTGTAAGGAAGAAAGGGAGCTCAAATTAAACACAACCTCGTGTGTGATATTCAAAGGCTCTCCAAGCGCCCGGCCAGCCCGCCTACACTTCATTTTCACCAAGCAGCGCTTTCTTTAAGACTGACTCAAAGAAAAAAAATGCAACATCCTCGCACATCCGACGTCTACAGCTTTGCATAAACACTATTTAAAGAGTGATTACAATAGTGTGACAGCAACATGGGCTTCTGAGAAAACTCTGTTATTGTGCCTTGTGTAAGAACTATAAATGTAACGCCAACAAGTCTGTACAAATCAGCCAGGCCAAGTCCGCCCTCAAGTAAACAAGTAGCCTCTGATTCTGTAACAAGTATAGGACTAAAAAAAGATATGCCAGTTGGTATACACACTGTGATTTGTCAAATGTCCATTAAGAATTTTAGAGGCAACACACAGTTTCTATACAAGAACCCTAACCATGAGTGGAATTTAAAGAAAAGAGAGTTCATTTCTTCTTTAATGTATTTGAAATGTATTATTATACCTGGGGATGAACATATTCCTCACACCCAACAGCCGGACTGTAACAAGACTGTTATGAGGTTAGCATTAAGCAGGGCAACGTTCTCAGTCAGGAATCTGTAGGTATTTATATATAAGACGAATGCCATATGTGGTTGCCTTGGAATCCATTGGTTAAGCTGTGGAAAATCCTGTCAAAAACAAAATTGGCAAATTCCACAAGTTATTACTATGCTCGTAACAGGATTATAGATGGTGATGAGCAACAGGGTCCTGAGTTGATGAATAGAAAGATTATTCTTAAAGGGGTCACATCCTACATTTTCTTTCATTTTTATTTTTTCCTTGAAGCCTTCTTATAGTGTGATTATGAAAGACTGTGAGATATATTTTCAGTTGATTATTCGTGTGAATTAATTGGCCAATGATGGATTTGTAATAAAAAATTAATCAGCCCAAATGTGTAAATATGGACGCCTGCTCAACGTTTTAGCCTGTGTCAGTCTGAGGGTATTTCTACTTCTCTTGATGTGCTGTGTGTTAATAAATTCAAGAGGAGGAGTTGATGGGTTTTCTTTCTTGAGTAAACTATGTTAACAGAACGAGTACTTTAAGATAATGAATTATTTATTGTCAATGGCTTATATAGTCAAGTTTACCACCTTCACTTCTTTTTGAGCTTTCAGCAATACTTTTTTCTGTAGCTACCTGATTACATACACAGGGTGCAGCCCTATAGGTGACCTTCTGTTCTCTCCAGGTTTTCTCCATTATTTGCTCAGTTTTTGAATAATTTCATCTAAACCAACAGAAGATAAGGATCTAAGCATCCTCGGGTTTGTGATTGGAGCTACAGTACTGTGCAAAAGTTTTAGGCAGGTGTGAAAGAATGTTATAAACAAAGAATGCTTTCAGAAATATAAATAATGATTGTTTTTTTTATCAATTTACAAAATGCAAAGTGAGTGAACAAAAGAAAAATCTAAATCAAGTCAATATTTGGTGTTACTACCTTTTGCCTTCAAACGAGCATCAGTTCTTCTAGGTACACTTGCACAAAGTCAGGGATTCTGTAGGATTATAGTCGGTGTATGATCAACTAATTTTACCAAACAGGTACTGATGATCATCAATGTCACACGGAGGTTGAAACACAGTGATGTTTGGAACGACCTACCAGCCGAGTTCCTTCAAAAACTGTGTGCAAGTGTACCTAGAAGAACTGATGCTGTTTTGAAGGCAAAGGGTGGTCACACCAAATATTGATTTGATTTAGATTTCTCTTTTGTTCATTCACTGCATTTTGTTAATTGATGAAAATAAATGATGAACACTTCCATTTTTGAAAGCATTCTTTGTTTACAGCATTTTTTCACACCTGCCTAAAACTTTTGTACAGTACTGTATATAAATGAAATTTGTTGCAGTTGTTGTAGAAATCACAGAATTCTTCCCCTGCTGACTATGAGGCTGCACATTGTGAATTTTCAAACGTCTATTAAAATTTTTACAGCCAACACAGCTTCTATACAAGGTCCTTAACAGGCACACAGATGAAACAGTAGGTTCGTTTCAACTGCTCAGATGGCTCTCAGTAGTTTCAAATACAAACAAAAAACTGCTGTCAAAATGTGTCAGCAGTTTTTCAATTAAAGATTCAAAAGCTCACGAGTGCAACACAGGCAATCTCATCAGACATGCTTGAGTTTGTGAAAGGTGCTATATAAATTAGTCTGATAAGCCCTATTATCTTTGACATCATGAAGACAGCTGGGTATGTATGTGCTGTAAACTTGAGGAAGTGTTGGCACAGGGATGCACTGTGAGAAGTGAAAGTGACTATTTGTTACTATTCGTCATTGTGAAACAGCACACAGTGAAACACAACAAAATACGACCTCCTTTTCACTCAAACACACACGTGCAAAAGGGGCAGCTATATCCAGCAGTGATGGGGTGGTACCTTGCCCAAGAATCCCTCAGGGCAACCTACTGATCAGGGATTCAGAGCCATGACATTTCTGATCCTGGGGCTTTTTCCCTCAACACTAAGATACTGTTGCCCCAAAAATAAGGAACACTTCATGATTTTGTGTGTCAGAAGAAGACAAGCTGGTGGAGGGAATGTGATATTCTGGGCAATGAGCTAGATACGCTAAGAACCAACACCATATTAGGAAGCTGATGATAATTATTTGGCTCATTGTGGTATAAATGGCCTCTGACTGTTCTGTATTGTTCCTCATTCAAACGGCACTCTGACATCGATACAGAAACTCTCAAGAAAATATAAACATCCAGTATTTCTGAACGTTACAACAATGTAATATTAAAAATATAATTAATGTCAGTGGGGATATCCTGAAGAACAATGTTATGTAAATTCTGCTACAAAGTCTGAAATGTAAGCATTACAGAGCATTACCCTGCAGCCTGCATTTGACCTGCAAAGAAATATAATCATCAGCTGGAATAATTCCTGTATTCTGTTGATGTGAAGATCTGGTTTTACCACCTATTTTTTTTTCTAAACAATATGTTCGATATGTTTTATAACAGTGAATGATCCTCTATGCAAAAGCCAAAACAGCTTGTTAAATTGTGTAACTAACAGCACTTAAAATTGTGTAACTAACAGCACTTTTCTTAAGAACAGCTTTAGTATTACAACCTCTTCCCACGCTGTCATTAGTCACAATGAATGTCTTCTGAAAATCTCTGCAGTTTTTAACAGCCACCACAGTTACACTCTCTATGGACTGCTCTCTGATGAAGAATACTGTACACTCTTGCAAAGAATCTCATCAGACATCTCATCAAAAATCACTATACCCCAACCATACATTTTGTAAACTTCTTAACATATATCGTTGTGTGATATGTAAAAAACAACTATATCACAATATGGTGGCTGCACATGTGTATATGAGTTTAAAGCAGCTATATGGAGCAGCGGTGGCCTAGTGTATAGGGATTAGGCCCCTGGACCAGAAGGTCGTGGGTTCAAATCCAGGACCAGTAGGTTGCCCTGAGGTACCCTTGAGCAAGGTATCATCCCCATCACTGCTCCCTGAGCACTGGATATAGCTGCACCCAGCTGCACGTGTGTGTTAGTGTAAAACAGGTGTAAAATAGTCAATTTCACTTTTTCACAATTTTACTTACTGTTAAGGAATTTTTTTTTTCTGAAATTGATTAGATGTAGCATCCAGTGGTCACCTTTCTGACCTGTCCATTATATTAAAAAGGCATCCTGTAACGTATCACCATAAACATCGATTTTTTTCATTGGTCATGAGCTCAATATTGACATGAGCTCCAAGTGTGAAAAGTATAAACTTATTACAGATGATGACCCAAGATGATGTGTGCGGCTATTTGTGTAAAATACATGTTGGTGAACAGCAGTGACAGAAGGATGGGATGACTCAAAACATTTTTAAGGGTCAGCAGTTTGTAAAGTTACATCAGTGGTCGTGCTGGTGTTGAATCATCATGACCATGTTTTAATGATAATATCACATGCAGTTTTATAATGCTTATAATGCTTTGTACTGAATGATACTATATTAAAGTCACCCATAGTCATCACACCTAATCAAAGCAACATGCCTGGTTTGGTTTAGCCATGTTTCTTAATCCTGCTCCAGGAGGCCCACAGCTCAGCGCAGCTCTCCCGTCCGACACACGTCAGGCATGTTGAGGCAAGGTAACCGTGCAGTCTTGTAAGTTAAGAAATGCTGGCCTACAGCCTTAGGTTGCTGAATTAAGGTTGGTGTAAAGGCACAGTCCCAGGAAAAAACTAACAATAAAAAAACACTTTCATTGGCATAAAGCCTTTGCATTACTCGAAGGTTCTTCACAGTCAGGAATCCAATTTTCAAAAATTTTAAAGGAATCTTTTAACCTTTGGGCCTGGTTTTATCTTGAGCTCAGTCTAGTTCTTTGTTTTTTCTGTTCAATGTTCTTTGTGGTGTTCACCTTCATTGGCAAAAGAAGGACGGGCAGTTTTTTAAAGGCTGATGGTTGATCATCCATTGACCTAGACTGAGGAAGAGCATGTGTGCATGAGCAGAGGCTGAAGCTTGGTCAGACACATCTCCTGGCTCTGACTGATCCTTCTTATTGGGATTATATCTATGCTGATACTGGTATGAAAACAGGTGAAATACATACAAGTTAATTAATTTTATATTTTATGTTTGGAAATCAAGTTTCTCTTTAATAAATGTTTGCATTCTGGTGTCATTTAAAAAGAAGAAAATAGAAAATGATCAAAAACAAATTACTAGACATCATGTTCTTGTACAGAATATCAGGGAGCCTTGGCTCCTTAATTTGAACATATTGCGTATATATCATGAGGTGATAAAACATATTTTTAAATATATTTCAATATGCTGTTGATAAAATAGAAAAAATATTGAAAAATATTGTTATTTTAGCTTTTTAGATTTTCAGTGCAATGCCTAGTCTAGAGCCATTTATAGGCTTGGAGAATTTATGACAATCATTTCAGTAATATAAATCTGTTTTCCTACATTTATTCTATTTTATTTTTAATACATTTATTTTACATTTGAAAAAAAGTAAAAAAAAAAAGGCAAATATTTATGTCATTTAAGCTCTTTATATTGACAGGTCAGGTTTAGGCCAAATATTTCTTTAAAATCCCTCACCTGACTAATCAACAGGTCATTATATAGCTGCAGGTTGGGAAACACTCAAGCAATATTGCTGCGTATTGAGATACATATCAACAGATTATGAAACAATGTCAAGACTGTATCTCTGTCAGAGCTGTAAATGAGGCCACCAAAGCATGTGGGCATGTATTCTATCTTCCATCTGCTTTTCTGTATCTTCTCTCTGATCTGTCAAGTTTGCACTACATATCTATGATCCCCTTACAATTTAATTATGACTACTGTCATTGTGAGAACACACAGTGAACCACAACGAAAATGGACATCTGCATTTAACCCATGCACACACACCGTGAAGCAGGGGGCCCGGGGAGCAGTGACAGGGACGGTACTTTGCTCAAGGGTACCTCAGGCCAACCTACTGGTAAGGGGTTTGAACCCACAATCTTCTGATCCTGAACTCCCTAACCACTAGGCCACCGGTAAAAACATCACTTTCATTGATTCATTTGAAAAGTCTAGGTTCCCTTCACAACAACAAAAAACAGAATGGTGTTTTCTGTTTTCAAGAATTACAGATGTTTTTCCTATTTTATGTAAAGTTGTTTAAATGCTTCAGGCTAGCTAAATACACAATTGAATGTAGGCCAAAGACTTATATTCCCACTTTTTTCATTAGACACCAAGCTCTTACCGGCAGCGGTGGCCTAGTGGTTAGGGTGTTGGCCATGTGGTCGGAGGATCGGGGGTTCGAACCCCTTCCCAATGGGTTGCCCTGAGGTACCCTTGAGCAAGGTGCCGTCCCTGTCCCGCTCCTCCCTGCGATGGGCTGGCGACCTGTCCAGGGTGTGTCCCCCGTCCAGGGTGTGTCCCCTGTGCGCTGGGTTGGACGCCAGCACTCCCCCGCGACCCCGTTTGGGACAAGCGGCAGATGATGGATGGATGGATGGATGGATGGCCTTTACAAAGACACAAAGTCTTTACAAAGTCTAAAAATGGCTGACCAAGCTGCCCCTATGCCAACATATGGTTAGGGCGTTGGCCACATGATCGGAGGATCGGGGTTCCCCTTACCAATAGCTTTCCCTGAGGTACCCTTGAGCAAGGTGCTGTCCCTGTCACTGCTCCCGGTGCGCTTTCAATAGCTGCCCACTGCTGCATGGTGTTTGAGTGTGCATGGGTTAAAAGCAGAGGGCCAATTTTGTTGTGGTTCATTGTCTGCTGCTTTGACCTTGCAATGACA
Source organism: Hepsetus odoe (assembly GCA_017165825.1). Taxonomy (NCBI): domain Eukaryota; kingdom Metazoa; phylum Chordata; class Actinopteri; order Characiformes; family Hepsetidae; genus Hepsetus; species Hepsetus odoe. The sequence goes on from CM029371.1 coordinate 8,658,006, forward strand.
ATGGTTGTCACTTTCACGTTTATAGAAAAATCTCTTTAAGCTTCGAGCCAGTGGAACTCTAAGTGAAAGTGACTATTTGTCATTGTGAAACCCAGCACAGCGAAACACAACAAAATGCTTGTAGGGTGGTGGTCTAGTGGTAGGGTACTTGTCTATGGACCTATGGCTCAAAAGGTCCCAGGTTCAAATCCCACCTCTAGCACTACCATCACTGGGTCCCTGAGCAAGACCCTTAACCCTGAGTGTCTCCAGGGGGACTGTCCCTGTAAAAAGATTTGTCCCTGTAATTAGGACATGGAAGTCGCTCTGGATAAGAGCGTCTGTTAAATTCTGTAAATGCAACCTCTGCTTTTCACCCATACAGCAGCAGTGGGCAACTACATTTGGCACCCGGGGAGCAGTGATGGGGATCTACTGCTCTGGGATTCGAACCAATGACCTTCAAAATCCTGGGGCCTTGTACCAAACTACTAGGCCTCCACTACCCGCAGTCCTAAACTATATTTGGTAGGTCAGAAAAGATTTGGATTTTTCATATTGACTTAGGGCCAAATAAAATGACTCAAGCATTGAGCACTGACCATTTGTTGAGTTGAGCCAGAATGACCCAGCAGTAGAATATGAGCCCTTCTCACTGAATCAGTGTCATTAAGGGTCAAAATCTCTGTGATTCACCATTTCACTCTTACCCACTCTGAGCGACTGTGGAACTCCCTTCCCAGTACTATCCTGCTCTTTCCCCAGAAAAACTTCAACAGATGCATTCAACAGCAAGCGGTGAGGAGTGATTGTGCTCATTTTTCACTGTGATTCAACACTTATTGTGAATGAAACAGAAATGAAACAGACATGGACGAGTTGTCTTTAAATGCTTGAGACTGCAGTGTGAAGCAGCAGCTGCTTTCTGGCTGTGGCTGCCTGCTAGACTCACTGCGGGTGAAGCTTCAGGGGTGAGCCCCACTGATCCGGAGCAAATAGTCACACACACACACACACACACACACACACACACACTACTAATGATGCAGGCACAGCTCCAAAAGCCTGCACACGCTCATCACTGACACACATGTATGTAATCTTGCATTAGTCATGCAGACACACACACACACACACACTCACAAAGAAACTGAAACACACTAACGTGTAAACAGATGCAGTCACACACAGGTCTCACACACTCATACAAGCAGATACCCCGTACTGCGACAGCCAGTTGTGCAGGTCTGGCACCGCTGGGCAGATGAGATGACCTTTCTAATCCAGAAAGAAAAATATTGACAATATTGGCACTCAAGTGCCACATTTCCAGCACCTTCTTCCTAGAGAAATCTGAGGACAAGTGTTGAATTTATGATGTTCTTAATAGTATGTTCTTTCATTTAGTATCATAATGATCATTTTCACTGTGATTTTGGAAATTTGAAATTGGCAAAATATGTAGAAATCAGAAATGTAACTTATTTGATTTATTTATAGATAGATAGATAGATAGATAGATAGATAGATAGATAGATAGATAGATAGATAATTATATATTTCAGCAAGATAATCATTAAAAGAATTCTATATATATTCTATATAAATAATCTTTTTTTCATTATTTTACTCTTTATCTTGCTGAAATTATATATATGTGTGTGTGTGTGTGTGTGTGTGTGTGTGTGTGTGTACGCGCGCGCGTTTGTTTGCACTTGTTGAGGAAATTTAATAAACAAACAAATCAATAAAATCTCCCAAAACGTTGAGCGCCCTCTTTCGGTCAGAGACGGAATCACACCCTCCGCCACCAGCAGCACCGAGTTACCGGCTTTCTATTGGCCAGCCTCGGATTCCAATTTTCCGTTCCACCTTAAATGGTGCGGCAGTTCGCGCCAGAATGGAACTGCCGCACCATTTAAGGTGGAACGGAAAATCCGAAGCTGAGTCTGGCATATTGGAGAGCCGAGCCAGGACAACTTTTCTCCTTAAAGACCAGCAGGACCGTGTTTACTGCTGTGTGCTCCACCGGAGGGGTCTTCTGCAGCCCCCACCCCTCCATCCCACCCCTCCATCCCATCCCTCCACTCACCTCGTTATTTCGAAGCTGCAGCCCTTCCTGAGAAGATGGGCTCTCTTTCTCATGATGCCCGCTTTGTCCCGGCCCAGGTTCTCCCACTCCGAGCTCATGTTTTATTCTCTTATCTCAGGGGGAAGGAAGAAAAGTCAGGCAAGGCTTTAGAGCTGAACGAAGCGGAGATAAAAACAGGCTACGCTTGGACGGGGTTGAGGAAACACCTCCGAAACTCCATCCAGAGGTGGACGGTCCAGTCTGGAGCGCGTTAAAGCGCGTCGGAGCGAGCCGGACTGTGTGAGTGTCTGCTCTCCTCCTCTCTTCTGTCCGGAGCAGCGCCGGATCTGCGCGGTCCTAAAGGCTCCAGGAGCTCCTTCCCTCACACTCCTCCCTTCAGCCGGAGAAATAAACCGCCCTTCTCCCTGCAGGGTGGACGGAACCGGGCTCTGCTCGGTCCGGCGCTAAAAGAAAGCTTCTCAAGAAAACGGAGCCGCTTTAACTTCCACTCTCCCAACCTCCCACCAGCTACCACCAGAACCTCTCCCTCTCTCTCTCTCTCTCTCTCTCTCACTCTCTCTCTCTCTGCCTCTCTCTCTCTCTCTCTCTCTCTCTCTCTCACTCTCTCTCTCTGCCTCTCTCTCTCTCTCTGCCTCTCTCTCTCTCTCTCTCTCTCTCTCTCTCTGCCTCTCTCTCTCTGCCTCTCTCTCTCTCACTCTCTCTCTCTGCCTCTCTCTCTCTCTCTCTCTCTCTCACTCTCTCACCTCTCTCTCTCTCTCTGCCTCTCTCTCTCTCCTCTCTCTGCCTCTCTCTCTCTCTCTGCCTCTCTCTCTCTCTCTCTCTCTCTCTCTGCCTCTCTCTCTCTCTGCCTCTCTCTCTCTCTCTCTCTCTCTCTCTGCCTCTCTCTCCTCTCTCTGCCTCTCTCTCTCTCTCTCTCTCTCTCTCTCTCTCTCTCTGCCTCTCTCTCTCTCTCTCTCTGCCTCTCTCCCAGTCTCTCTCTCTCTCTCTCTCTCTCTCTCTCTCTCTCTCTCTCTCTCTCTCTCTCTCTCACTCTCTCTGCCTCTCTCTCTCTCTCTCTCCCAGTCTCTCTCTCTCTCTCTCTCTCTCTCTCTCTCTCTCTCTCTCTCTCTCTCCCAGTCTCTCCCAGTCTCTCTCTCTCTCTCTCTCTCTCACTCCTCTCTGCCTCTCTCTCTCTCTCTGCCTCTCTCTCTCTGCCTCTCTCTCTCTCTCTCTCTCTCTCTCTCTCTCTCTCTCTCTCTGCCTCTCTCTCTCTCTCTCTCTGCCTCTCTCCCAGTCTCTCTCTCTCTCTCTCTCTCTCTCTCTCTCTCTCTCTCTCACTCTCTCTCCTCTCTCTCTCTCTCTCTCTCTCTCTCCCAGTCTCTCTCTCTCTCTCTCTCTCTCCTAGTCTCTCTCTCTCTCTCCCAGTCTCTCTCCTCTCTCTCTCTCTCTCTCTCACTCTGCCTCTCTCTCTCTGCCTCTCTCTCTCTCTCTCTCTCTCTCTCTCTCTCAGATGGGGTGGTGAAAGCGAAGCTGTTTCTTTATGTTTGCAGAAATGTTCACTCCTTCATAACTGATGAAAACACATTGTTCAGTGCAGTAAATAAACCTTTCATATAAGCACGGTCTTTATTATTGGCATAAACTCACTAATTAAATATATAAATAACATAAAAACTGAAAAAAAACCCAAAGCCCTGTTTAATCTAACATGATTTTATATACAAATCCAGGGTAGCACAAGTGCTAATTTTCACCACCACAGTAGATCCACAGTGTTGAAACCGCACCGAGAAATGTTTGGTTATTTTCTTAAACAGGGAAATAAGCAAACATCTCCACAGCTTCAAAAACCCAACAAAACCGCTCAGCTTTAACATGGTCTTGAGTTAAATGCACTCTTGCACTCTTACACTCTCTCTCTCTCTCTCTCTCTCTCTCTCTCTCTCTCTCTCTCTCTCTCTCTCTTTCTTTCTCTTTCTCTCTCTCTCTTTCTCTCTCGCTCTCTCTCTTGCTGTCTCTCTCTCTCTCTCTCTCACTCTCACTCTGCTCTCTCACTCTCTCTCTCTTGCTCTCGCTCTCTCTCTCTCTCGCTCTCTCTCTCACTCTCTCATGGCTTATTGCAAGGCCACAGCTATGGAGTCAACACGGTATGAGGAGCTGTCAGCATCTGTTGAGGTAGATATTGCTGGGACATTGCAGCACATCTGTCCCACCTGTATATATTATGGCTGTAGCCTTGGCTTATTTTCAGTCTTAGCCATTGGTGGAGAAAGCCCATCCTGGCCCATCCTGAACTACCATTTGCTGAACAACCCAACCTGCTCTTCAGGGCTGCTTTCTAGTAGTGACTTTCAGGATTGACCCTGGACTGCAGTAAATACTCTACTCAGTAGATGATCTCGTAAGCGATGCAGAATCTACTCTGAAACCAATAAGCATGCTATCTTCAAACAGCATTTCATCTCCCCAAGTAAGGCTGAACCAGTTCAACCAGTAATGTCATACGCAATGTGCACCTACCGGTTCCAAATGATTCGAACAAAAAAAAGCTTTACTAGGTTCTATTCCAGCACTACCACTGCAAAGACGTCACGCTCATCTACGTCCAGCTTGTGTTTTACCATTATTCTCACAGTTTGTCGCTGAGTGACTCGCCAGGCATGGTGCCTAAAGACTCCAGCCAGAAGTTATTTTCAGTCATTCTGGAGACCTGCAGACATGTTGGATGTGTGTGTCCCTCTAGGACTCTATTTAACTCATCAATAGTACATTACACTTCAGGATGCACCTCATTAACACACAATTAAGGAAACTATTACCCTTTGCTTCAAAAATAGCTGCATGCAAGTTGGCCAGAAAACTCCAAGCACAACCCAGCCACTTGCATCCCGACAAAAAGTCAAATAAATTTGGTAAATTTGCTCTTTCTAGACGGTGGTGGTGCATTCTGGGAGAAGGTTCTGAGTTGAGTCCAGATAGTGAACTTCGTTAACGCCAGACTGAAAGTGACTAAACTTGTCATTGTGAAACACGGCGAGCGACAGCCGCGCATTTTCACCCATACACACGTCCAGCTATTCAAAAAGTGCAGCGATGGGGACGGTACCTTGCTAAAGGTACCTCAGGGCAACCTACTGGTCTGGGATTGAACCTACACGACCTTCTGATCCTGGGGCCTCGTCCTAATCACTAGGCCACAACTGCCATTTAATAGCGAGTAGTTTCTTTCATTTTTTTTCTATCCAAGCCCTTTTCAAGTCATTCTTTTAGACTTGAGCACTAAATGTAATGTGCCAGTCAGCCTGTTTGGCATTATTGGATTTTATTAAATCGAGTTTTCTCCCATGTTGGATAATGTCGGATTTAATTAATACTGTAGTCCTTGCTATTAATAAACTAATAAACTGCATGTTGTGATGTAAAAACTATTCATTGTTCCACTGTTTCACGCTACAGTCCGAAGACATGCAAGTGTGGGCGTGTGTGTGTGTATGTGTGTGTGTGTGCACGTGTGTGTCCGCCCTATGATGCACAGACGACCCAGCCAGGATTTTTCTCACCCTTTAACTCTATGAGCGCTAGATGGGCTGCAACACCCCTCCGTCCCTGCTTAAGATAAGAGGCTCAGATAATGGAAGAATGAATTAGATTTGAACCGTGATGCTCACAAACTATAAAACAATAACTGGAAATGAGACGAACACAGCTGAGGGGAATCTAATCTCCTGACGTGGAAACAATCAGATACAGAGGCGCGTTAAGTCACACCACTTAGCCAGCTGTGTGTTGAAGTGCCTCTCTGCCAAAAGTTGGTTCACATTCAAGTTGCTGTGATTCACCCAAATGAAATGCCAGACATATTCAAAAAAGTCCTCCCTCCTTCTCAAATAAGAGCGCTCCAGCACCTTTATGATGCTTTGAAGGTAAATGGTGCAATCACTTAGAAATTGAGATTAGTTTTGAATGCAGCTCGCGCTGCACTTAAGTGTATTTGCATTATGTAGATGTGAGGTGGAGAGATTCACACTGCACACTTCAGAGTTGTCTGCTTAGAAGGACAGATTGGCATGAGCAGCTCCTGTTACTTGATGTGTATCTTAGTGCTATTTAGTCATTTGTCCCTTTGACATCTGGGATCAGTCTCGCAGAGAATTCATGAGAACTGTAGTGATGCAGGATGATCATTTTGGATTGCATGTGAATTGCTGCCATGTTGAAAGTCTATAACATAACTCAAATTTTCAAGGCATCAATACATGCATTATTGTGTTAGAAGGAAAGTATTAACCTTATAGGCCAGTGAAGCCTTGGGCACAGTACAGTGAGTAGTGGTGACCTAGTGATAATAGGGTTGTGGATTTAAGTCCCGGACCAGTAGGTTATCCAGAGCAAGGTCTCGTCCCACAACACTGGATGCTGGATTTAAGGCTGCCCACTGCTCCACTCTGGTGGATGGGCAGTGCTGTGGTGTGTTCACAATGGCATATAGTCACTTTCATTTCATAATTTTTAAGAGTCAGATGGCATGTTTTACTAAAATATTCATCCGTTTCCATTTCTTCTGGTCCTCTGCATCTTCCTCCTTCAAACCAACCACCTGCATGTCCTCTCTCACCACGTCCATAAACCTCCTCTTTGATCTTCTTCTTCTTCTCTTTTCTCCATCTCCAGCTCCATCTTCCTCCTCCCAATATAATCCTCATCTCTCTCTGGACGTGTCCAAACCAGCGCAACCTTGCTTCTCGAACTGTCTCAAAATGTCCAACCTGAGCTTTCCCTCTAATATACTCATTTCTAATCCTGCCCATCCTCGTCACACCCAAGAAAATCTCAGCATCTTTAACTCCGACACCTCCAGCTCTGCATGTCTTTTCGTCAGTGCCACCATCTCCAAACCGTACACCATAGCTGGTCTCACTACTGTGTAAACCTTCTCTGTTACTCTCACTGGTACCCGTCTGTCATAAATCACTCCAGCCACTCTTCTCCACCCATTCCAACCTGCCTGGACTTTCTTCTTCACCTCTCTTCCACTTTCGCCATTACTCTGAACTGTTGATCCCAAGTATTTAAACTCCTCCACCTTTGTCACCTCTTCTCCCTCCCTAACCACTCCACTTTCCTCCCATTCATTCACACTCATGTATTCTGTCTTTATCCTCGTCTATATTCTAGAGCATATCTCCATCTCTCCAGGTTCTCCTCAAGCTGCTCCCCACTGTTGCTGCAGATCACAATATCATCAGAAATATTCATACATAGCAAGGCTTTTTTTTCTTTTCTTTTTTTTTTTGTCAGCTAGAAGAAAGTGATCCAAGTGGTTTATTTGCTGATTGCAGCCAAAAAAACAAGGAAAGAAAAGAATTTGAAAAAATTGGAGAATAGAAACTCCTCTTCCTGTTTCTCCTCATCATGCGTCTTGTGCTCTCATTGGCTTTAGCTAATGGCTGCACTCACCGACAGATTCGCACTTCAAGATTTACACGCACCCATAAGTCCTGACATTTAATCTGTTTGACATCTGTCTGAAGCTCAGCCCTAGGATGGCATCTTTGAACAGTTTAAACGTAGCTCTGAGGATATTTGCGTGTCTGAAGAGATGCAAATGTTTAAAAATTGCCACTGAGTAGAAGATGAAAGATAAAATTGCATAATATGGACTTAAACTGGTTAGAGAGGAAAACGACTCTGCCATATGTACACTAACTGTACAATCAATCACTTTTTGAATATCCCATCGGTGCCACAGGTGAACATCTTTCTTTCTTCCTTATTTCATGAAATATCAACATGGGAAACTATGACCTAGAAATGAAAGCAAATTAAAAAAATTTAAAAACACTTTTTTAGGCCAGGAATGGGCACCATTATGATTTTGTAGATTTTATTAATACTGTTAGTGCTTATTGCTGCCTACTGCTGCACAGTGTTTCCATGGGTTAAATGCAGAGGTGGATTGCGTTGTGGTTCACTTGTATTGCTGTGCTGTGACACTTTACAATGACACGAATAGTCATTTTCCTTTCCTTATTTGTACCAATGCTTCTTCATACTTACTTTAATTATACTACTCTTTATATATATATATATATATATATATATATATATATATATATATATATATATATATATATATATATATATATATATATATATATATATATACATACATACAAATACACTATCTAAGCAATATGTAGAAAATGTTTTCTTATATGTAAGAAAATATATACCAAAAATTAGCCATATTATAAAGAGTAGAGTCCTTTGGATGACTAGAGATCTTTAAATGTTTAAATGTTAAATGTTTCTTGAGATCTGTAAAGGTTAAATGCTTTTCTCCTAGAAATGAACCCGTCTAATCATCCCTTCTCCACTTTACGTTTAATCACTGTTGTGCCCTTCTCTCAAGAGAGGGCACATAAGAGTGTGAACAGGGAGAGGATAATAACAGCCAGACAAAGCAGCAGAAAAAGTCTTTTTCACACAGGAATTTACAGCACAAAGGCTTGAAAATGGTGGCGTTGTCTTAGATCATATAGTTTACCATCCCTACCGGATACCAGAAAGTTACAGAAATCCAGATGTTAATGCAATGTAAAAAAAACAAAAACAAAAATTACCAGGTTGTTTTAAATAGCAGGAAGTCTAACATTAAACAGTAATAACAGAATCTGTGCCTCACACTCACTTATTTGTTCAGTGAATTTGATGTGACTTTACAAACCATCCATCCTTCCATCCATTCTCTGTCCGCTTGTCCGAGGTTGGTCGCCGGGGGCAGCAGCTCCAGCTGGGATGCCCAGACTTCCCTCTCCCCCGGCCACTTCTTCCAGCTCCTCTGGGCAGATCCCAAGGTGTTCCCAGGCCAGCCGAGAGACATAGTCTCTCCAGCGTGTCCTGGGTCTTCCCCGGGGTCTCTTTCTGGTGGGGCGTGCCCGGAACACCTCACCAGGCCGCTTGTATTCACAATCTCGTTCTTTCAGTCACTACCCACAGCTCATGACCATAGGTGAGGGTGGGAGCGTAGATCAACCGCAACCGGTAAATTGAGAGCTTTGCCTTTTGACTCAGCTCCTTCTTCACCATGACCGGACAGCATGAGCCACGCATCACAGCAGTGACCCAATCCTGAGCCCACCAAACCGGAACCCCTCAACGCCCTGGCTGCATCTAGAAATTCTGTCCATAAAAATTATGAACAGGATTTGTGAAAAAGGGCAGCCCTGGCGCAGTCCAGCTCTCACCAGAAACAGGTCCGACTTACTGCTGGCAATGCGAACCAAGCTCCGACACCGGTTGTACAGGGACTGGACAGCCCTTAACAGGATGACCTTTGCTCTCTTTAGTGCTGGGTCTCTAGGGACCATGGTGAGTGCCTAAGTCCCTCAGCCATGATGTTAGCAGCTCAATGCCCTCCAGGACCCTGCCAGGGTGTAGAGCTGGTCCACTGTTCCACGACCTGGACAGAAACCACACTGCTCCTCCTGGCTATCTGATGGACCCTCCTTTCTAGGACCCCTGAGTAGACTTTCCCCGGGAGGCTGAGAAGTGTGATCCCTCTATAGTTGGAACACACCCTCCGGTCCCCTTTCTTAAAGAAGAAGAGAGGGACCACCACCCGGTTGTCAATCAGGGCACCGTCCATGCAATGTTGCAGAGGTGTGTCAGCCATGACAGTCCTACAACATCCAGAGCCTTGAGGAACTCCAGGCGGATCTCATCCACCCCCGGAGCCCTGCCACCAAGGAGCTTTTTGACCACCTCGGCAACCTCGGCCCCAGAGGTGGAAGAGTCCACCTCGATGTCCCCAGGCTCTGCTTCCTCCTCGGAAGGCATGTTGGTAGAATTAAGGAGGTCTTCGAAGTATTCCCCACACCAACCCACAACGTCCCGAGTCAAGGTCAGCAGCGCACCATCCCCACTATACATTGTGTTGACTGAGCACTGCTTTCCCCTCCTGAGACACCGGATGGTGGACCAGAATCTCCTCAAAGCCATCTGGAAGTCTTTCTCCATGGCCTCCTCCAAACTCCTCCCATGCCTGAGTTTTTGCCTTGGCTTTACATCAAGCCACATTCCACTTGGCCTGCCGAGGACCTATCAGCTGCCTCCGGGGCCCCACTGGCCAAAAAGGCCCAGTAGGTCTCCTTCTTCAGATAGGACACGTCGATCATCGAACTGCGGCCTAGGGTGTCCTGGTGCCAGGTGCACATGTGGACACCCTTATGCCTGAACATGGTGTTTGTTATGGACAATCCGTGTGGTAAAGTCCAATAACAAAACGCACGTCTGGATTTAGATCAGGGGCGTCATTCATCCCAATCACGCCCTTCCAGGTCTCACTGTCATTGCCCATGTGAGCATTGAAGTTCCCCAGCAGAACGATGGAGTCGACACACAAAAAAGGGTGGGTAGTCCAGACTGCTGGGAAGGGGGACAAGTTGTCTCTTGAGCTGTGCCGGCGGGCCATGGGTGAGCTTGACCACCAGGCGCTCGCCATCAGGCCACCTCCAGGCCTGGCTCCAGAGGGAGGCCCCGGTGACTAACGTCCGAAGGAAAAACGTTTCCCAAGGGTTGTACTCATCATAAGAGGTCTTCTGAACGCTCTTTGTCTCTTCCCTCACCTAGGACCTGTTTGTAGCCGTTTTTCAGTGACAAACCTGACAACATAGCTCCCAGGATCATTGGGACACGCAAATCCCTCCACCACAATAAGATGGCGGTTCCAGGAGGGCCTTTAAACAAACCTTTTTTTTTTAACAGTCTCACACATGGTTTCCCATACCCGGATGGTACACACATGGTCGCAGCACAATGATACCATTAGAGCAGCACTAAGACCTCATCATCTTGCAAAATGAAATGCAACTGGTTTGGGTGGCATATTTTTTGAATAGTCACTTTCACTTATATTGTAAAGGTCAGTAGTTAGGCCATGCAGTATTTCTTATAAATGAGGAAGATGCAAATTGTTTTATTTACAATAGAAGTCAATGGAAAGAGTTTTTTTTAATCAGTCATTTTTGAGCATGTTTATTAGTTCATTCATTATGCCAGGTCAAAACAATATAATGGGACACTGGCTGTGTTCAAATCACTCACTCCATTACTAATTTCATATACGCTTATTTTGATTAGGGCCCTGGGCGGTGCTGGAGCATTTCCCAGCTCTCACAGGGCGAAGGCAAACTACCTCACACCTGAGAGCAGTTTAACGTCTTCACTACACAAAACTTGCATGTTTTTGGATGATGGGAGGAAATCAGAGCACCCGCAGGAAATGTATGCAGACACGGGAAGAAGATGCAAACCCAACATGCACCAACATACTGCCCGTGTTCAAATTGTGTAGAAAAGATTTTTATTATGAGATGAATTATGTATCCACTTTATTCCTAGGAAAATGCAATTTTATGTTTTTTAATTGCTTGTGCATCGCACATCTTTATAACTGAAACAACAGACTTTCCATGTGTGCAGCAGATTTAAAGCTCTAAATGTACCAGCAGCCTTGAACCGGCGGCCCCAGGGATTTGGGGAAATGCACTGCAAAAAGCATTAGCAACAGTTCTGCGATGTCTCGATGTCAACTCTTTTACTGTTTGACTGTATTGTATGATAAACAGGAGGTGCTACATGTTCATCTGAAGTAGATGCAGGTTGTTTCCATGTTTATACTTATTGATCCTGTCTTACTGTTGATGATGCATTCTGTAGTTCGCACAGGCTTGTCCATGTTGACATAGTTATTTTTATTTTAAGATTATTTTTATCGCTAATGTATCTACATACACATACATATATACATAAAATATAAAACATATATATATATATATATATATATATATATATATATATATATATATATATATATATATATATATATATATATATATAAATATAAAACTTTTGCACAGTACTATATATATATAGTACTGTGCAAACCTTTTAGGCAGGTGTGAAAAAAGGCTGTAAACAAAGAATGCTTTCAGAAATATAAATAATTGTTTATTTTTATCAATTTACAAAATGCAAAGAGAGCGAACAAAAGAAAAATCTAAATCAAATCAATATTTGGTGTTACTACCTTTTGCCTTCAAACCAGCTTCAGTTCTTATAGGTACACTTGCACAAAGTCAGGGATTTTGTAGGATTATAGTCGGTGTATGATCAACCAGTTTTACCAAACAGGTGCTGATGATCATCAGTGTCACACGGAGGTTGAATCACAGTCATGTTTAGAACAACCTACCAGCCGAGTTCCTTCAAAAAGCTAGAAGTGTAGGTGTACCTAGAAGAATTTTTTCACACCTGCCTAAAACTTTTGACCAGTACTGTATATAGATAGATAGATAGATAGATAGATAGATAGATAGATATAAATATATAAAGAGAAAGAGAGAGAGAGACCTACTGCTTTGCCTTCTTGCATTGCACAGTCACCTCTGCACTCTATTGGACAGATGGCAATTTTGTATACATTGCAATCACTTACTTTGTGTGTGTGTGTGTGTGTGTGTGTGTGTGTGTGTGTGTGTGTGTGTGTGTGTGTGTATGTGTGTGTGTGAGAGAGAGATTTGGCAGGGCCAAATCATATGGAGTGCTGTGTATGGATACAGCAGGGAGGGATAAAAACAGGAAGATGGAGGAGGGGAATCCCTCTCACTCACCTCATCTTCTCTTGTTCTTTCTTTCCACTCTCGAATGAAAGCACTTTCACTTGTTTCATTGTTTGATATCCTGTAAGAAAATCTGATGCATGGTCATATTGTTCTTATACATTTAATATAGAGAGATGTGAAATGTCCTAACTCCTGAGGAAACAATAAGAGCTATTTCTGATGGCCTTTATAGGAAATAACACCAAAACTGGAAATGATGTGAAATTATGGACTATTTGAAATTACTTCAGCCCTATGAAATACATCTCATTCCAATGCATACATCTCTTAAGCACCTTTTTAAGCACTTATGGAGGAGAACCTATATCTTATAGCATGGGATGTTCACTGAAACAAAGATATAAACATGTGCCATGGCCCTGGCCATGATAAACCCTATTAAATCAAGGATAATAAAGAGTGGCTGAAAAAATCTGGTCTAAAATGGGTCATTTGCCTGTGAAGGTCACTCAGTTCCCCTAGTCCAACAGAATTTTCTTTTGCATTAATTAGACACCAGCAGACTCTTATGGTTCCTTTATAAAAAGAAAAACATCTACTGACTTTGGATAGGACAGAATTGCAAAGGATTTAATGTGAAAGTTTACTAATTTTTTGTATCAACTGATTTCTCAGGAGGAGGAGGGGATATAGCTCAGTGGAAGAGCATTTGACAGCAGCTCAAAAGGTCCCAGTTAAAATCTGGGTTACCCCTTAGGCTGTCCCTGCAAAATGCTCTGTTGTGGGGCAGTGGGTTAACAACAACCGTTACCAGTGCTGTTAGCCTAAAGGGTGTTGGTGGAAATTGGGAAATTGTTGGCCAAAGGAGAAGAAGAAGAAGAGGAGGAAAGCATGTCTGGAGGGAGGAGGAGAGAAGGAAGGGTAGGAGAGTGGAAGTGAGGGTAGGAACTTTAAATGTTGGCAGCATGACTGGTAAAGCAAGAGAATTAGCTGTTATGATGCAGAGAAGTTAGGTTGATATTTTATGTGTGCAAGAGACTAGATGAAAGGGTAGTAAGATCAGATGTATTGGAGGCAGTTTAAATAGTTCTACCATGGTGTGGATGGTAGGAGGAATGGTGTAGGTATTATCCTGAAGGAAGAGTAAGTGAAGAGTGTTTTGGAGGTGAAGAGGGTTTTTAGTGCTTATGCCCCACATGTTGGATATGTTGTGAGATGGAGAAAGAAAGAAAGAAAGAAAGAAAGAAAGAAAGAAAGAAAGAAAGAAAGAAAGAAAGAAAGAAAGAAAGAAAGAAGAATTCTGGAATGAGTTAAATGATGTGATGGAGAGTGTACCCAGGGGAGATTGTAATGGTCATGTTGGTGAAGGGAACAGAGGTGATGAGGAGGTGATGGCTAGGTATGGTGTCAAGGAGAGGAATGCTGAAGTTCATATAGTTGTAGATTTTGCAAAAAGGATTGAAATGACTGCAGTTAATACTTATTTTAAGAAGAGGGAAGAGCACAGGGGGACGTACAATACGTACAGTCTGAAGGAGACTGCAAAGTAGTGACAGAGGAGAATGTAGCTAAACAGCATAGGATGGTGGTCTGTAGGGTGACTTTGGAGGAGAAGAAAAGGAGAAAAGAGAGAGCAGAGTTGAGGATCAAGTGGTGGAAGCTGAAGAAGGAGGACTGCAAGGTGGAATTCAGGCACTGGGAGGTGTTAAAGAACTACCAGATTGCTGGCAAGCTACTGCAGAAGTGGTAAGGCAGACAGCTAGAAAGGTACTTTGTATGACATCTAGAAGGAATAAAGAGGATAAAGAAACCTGGTGGTGGAACCGAGAAGTCAAGGAGTGTATGCAGAAGAAGAGGCAGGCAAAGAAGAAGTGGGATAGTCAGAGAGATGAAGAAAGTAGACAGGTGTACAAGGAGATAAAACACGTAAAACACACAAGATGATGTGATTGGCTAGGCAGAGAAACAGAGCTGGGAAAGATGTGCAGCAGGTCAGGGCGACTGAAAATAGAAATGGAAATGTACTCACAAGTGAACAGAGCATGCTGAGCAGTTGGAAGGAGTACTTTGGGTGACTGATGAGTGAAGAGAATGAGAGAGAGAGAAGAGTGAATGATGTGAGGATAGTGAACCAGGAAAAAAGCAAGATGAAAGTAAGGGCAGTGATGAAGAGGATGAAGAATGGAAAGGCTGTTTGTCTGGATGAGTTTCTGACCAGATTGTTTAACATAATTGAAAGTGAGAGGATGCCTGAGGAGTGAAGACAAAGTGTACTGGTACTGATTTTTAAGAATGAGGGTGATGCACAGAGCTGTAGTAACTATAGAGGGATAAAGTTGATCAGCCACAGCATGAAGTTATGGGAAAGAGTAGTGGAAGCTAGATTAAGAAAAGAGGTGAGGATTAGTGAACAGCGGTATGGTTTTATGCCTATAAAGAGCAGCACAGATGCAATGTTTGCTCTGAGGATGCTGATGGAGAAGTACAGAGAAGGTCAGAAGGAGTTGCATTGTGCCTTTGTGGACTTGGAGAAAGCATAAGACAGGGTGGCTAGAGAGATGTTGTGGTTTTGTATGAGGAAGTAAGGTGTTATTGAGATATATATGAGAGTAGTTTAGGATATGTATGAGGGCAGTGTGACAGTGGTGAGATCTGCAGTAGGAGTAATGAATGCTTTTAAGGTAGAGGTTGGATTACAACAATGATCAGCACTGAGCCCATTATTGTTTGCAATAGTAATGGACAGGTTGACAGAAAAGGTTAGACAGGAGTCTCCGTGGACAATGATGTTTGCTGATGATCTTGAGATCTTTAACAAGAGTAGAAGCAGCTTGAGGAGAACCTGGAGAGATGGAGATATGGTCCAGAGATGAGATGAATGAAAGTGAGTAGAACAAAGACAGAATACATGAGTGTGAACAAAAGGGAGGAAAGCGGAGTGGTTAGGATGCAGGGAGTAGAGGTGACAAAGGTGGAGTAGTTTAAATACTTGGGATCATCAGTTCAGAGTAACGGCGAATGTGGAAGAGAGGTGAAGAAGAGAGTGCAGAAAGGCTAGAATGGGTGGAAAAGAGTGGCTGGAGTGATTTGTGACAGACGGGTACCAGCTAGAGTGAAAGAGAAGGTTTACAGGACAGTCATGAGACCATTGGACATTTTAGAGACAAAGTTAGAGAAGCAAGGTTGTGTTTGTTTGGACATGTTTAGAAGAGAGACGAGGATTATATTGGAAACTGTCTTGGAAATTGACCACATAGATTTGACAGATTTAACTTTACATTTTTTAAAAGTTGCACATTTGTTCTAATGCACATGGCTGTGGATACCTTATTTCAACATCTGTAAACAGGTTTTTGTTGCTTAGAGCATCTCATTGCACTCCAAAAAGAGTATTGTAGCTTACATCGCCCCAATTCATAATTTCTTTTACATTATTTCAACATTAATTCAGCATTAATTCAACATTATTTTGACATTACTTCAGCATTAATTAAACATTACTTTGGCGTTAATTTAGCATTTTTTCGACATTACTTTAACATTACTTTAACATTAATTCAGCATTAAATTAACATTACTTTAACATTACATCAGCATTAATTCAACATTACTTTAACAGTAACATTATTTAGCATAAATTTAGCATTACCTGTGTATTATCTTAGAGCTCCTTTAGCATAACTTTGTCATTAAAGTAACTTTTTGCAGTAAGAATGACATAAACAATTACATAAATATTTAAAGAAATAAATGCAAAAATACATGTTGGTCTAATAATGCAGAAAATAACAAGAAGTCTGTGTGTCTGCAGATGTATGTATAGGTGTGCGTGTGTGTGTGTGTGTGATCGCTCACAGTTTGGCAAGCACCGAGGTGAAATGGGAACAAGACTGACAGTGTGACAAATAGTGATACATCAGTGCTGTGTGTGTGTGTGTGTGTGTGTGTGTGTGTGTGTGTGTGTGTGTGTGTGTGATGAGTGGGTAGGAAAGGGATATGGTACAGCAATTATTTTTACTTTTTTAGATAAGGAAGAAAAAAAACATTAATTGGAACATCTTATCAACACACACACACAGAGTAAAATATTTTTTTGTGATCTAGTCTTTATTGAACCAAATGCTTACCTACTGTTATCCCTCTTAGTGATCTCTGCAGATATTATTGTCAGAACAAAATCTTGTATCTCCAAAAACCTATATATACAGCATATAACAGATGCTCTTATCCAGAGTGACTTCCATTTTTTATTACAGGGACAGTCCCCCATTTTGGGCATAAAGGTTTTGCTTAGTTTCAAATTTCAAACAATGTAAAAAACGAGTGCCATACAGTCAAATAAATCAATGCAAAATTAATCAACACATAACCAAAAAACAGCAACAATGTTATTCACCCAGCTTTTGCTTTTTTCTGTTACCATTTGGAGATAATTGTTTTACTTTAACAAGGACAATATCCATTTAGAAAAACTTTTCTTTTCATCTCTTGAGAAAATGTATACAAAGGAATAGACTCTGATTACTTAAACTTAGTGGATGGCATTTGGAGCAGGTAAAAGATTAAAATGTGTAGAGCACAGGAGCCTCCAGATCCGAAGATGAGAAACACTGTCATTGGGAAAGTAATCTTTCTTGATTACTGTAGTACATACTTTCAGTGAAATTAAAATCGAGAAACAGTGAATATAAGTGTAGCGTTTCAGCAAAATGAGGTCCATTTTATTCTACCATTCAAAAGTGAAAGAAAAGCAAATTAAAGTGTGGCAAGAGCGATATGTGGAGCGATAAAAGACTCTATAACAAAATATATATGAAGCCATAGACAACTGTACAACTAAGAAAGTTAAAGTCGTTTAACTTATAAATAAGTTCTGTAATCTAGAAAACCTTATTTCTGAAGAATCATAAAGCACAGAGTGAAAAAAGGGGCAAAGAAGATTTTATACATTATTCATTTTTTAATTAGAAATGAACTTTAGAAAACATTATTATAGAATAATTGTGTCATACATTTTAAATTATATCTTGGCCTCTTATTCACCTGATTACCATGTCTTTAATCATCCAATCCAACTGGCCTGTATGTGTTTGAACTTGGAAGGAAACTCAGACCTACACAGTCAATACACAAGCTCCCCTTGACAAGGACCCAGGCCATCCTTGCCAAGAATTAAACCCAGAAACTTCTCACTGCGTTAGAGCACAAAGCACTGCACCACATGTCTTAATCAACCCGGCATTTTAAAAAACACTGATATGGCAGAAGATATGTTGAAAGGTAGTGAATCATAATAATACAACAGTGCTGCATTTCAAGCTTTTGCCAGATCGTTCACACAGCACAAATACTCAAGCAGAATATCGATTGGTTTATAAAGCCATAAACCTGTCCTTTTTACTTCCACTGCTATTTGGTTTATGTAATTCATAGTCATGACTATGCCCGTCAAATAGGGGACAGGCAGAGGTCACTAGGCATGAAGCACCGTCCCCCCAGTTGGGAGGGAGGGTTGCCATGGATACATCAGGTGGTGATTGGGTGGGATCTGATAAGGTCATAAAGGAACACAGCGATGAGAAATGGGGAAATGTGGAGATTCTACTCTCAAATTCCAATTAGCTATAATGGATATGTCATCCCAGTGGTAATGGTATAATAGGCTTATTATAGTTAGTGCATGAACATGAGGAGACTGGGTTTAGAACGATAGTGCCACAGGGCCAGACACTTTGAGTTCCTCAGCGACAACTGGTTACTAGAAATTCTGCTTTTGGAATTGAATCTAGGGGCATCTGGTTGGCTGCAGTGGCTCCAGTCTTCTGTCTGTCAGCACAAACTCTTGTCCAACCTTTATGATTGCCCAGATAGTCTGTCTGTCAAACAAACCCCTGTAGCTAGAGTGGTTTGCTGAGCAGCCCAATAAAGCAGTTACCAGCAGTGAGAGCAAAATCTAAATTTGATTTGAATTATTATCATTTGCAGTCCTTTGAAATATGTTGAAAGAAATGCTGATTGAGAGATTTTAGAACATACTATATATATATTTTTTGGAAATAGAGGATACATCTAATTCTTTAATTCATTTTTTTTCTTAAAATATGATTGAAAAATGTTGCTTTGTGGGTGGTCCTGTTATGTGGAAAGTGTTAGAAAAGTGTACTTTTTGCACAAGTTTGTCATTGATTGGCATTAAATCAAAGGGAAAAGGTCAGTATATATACAGTATATATACTGTATATAAAGTATATATACAGTGTAAAGATGTAATGACACAATATAAAGATAATGTACAACAATATAAAGATAATGTACAACAATATAAATGTGTTTTGTATAAAAGCTTTTGTATAAATGGGGGGAGAGTATCAGCAGGAATTTTAATGTTTAAACAGATACAGGACTGCTAGTAACTTAAGCAACCAATGATGTCATACTTACAAACAGCTTTCATAGGACAGTACTAACAGAAGACCCACCTTACAGACTGGGGCTAGGGTTCTGAAATGCAGCCAAGATCAGCTTATATGACTCCAGTGGGCAAGTGCAGAAAAAGTGCCTGTGCACTGTTTTTCTAAAAAAAAAATTCTGTGCTACCCAATCATGCACACATACACACACATATACACACACACAGTTAATACACACACCATCCTTTCTGAATTCTCCTTGGAAGACTTTGTTTGTTGTTCTACTCAGGGTGGATCTTGTCATGAGCTTTTGAGGTTAATCCTCTGCACACACACACACACACACACACACACACACACACACAGACACAAACAGAGTTCATTGTGTCCCTGAACCAGAGGCATGAAAATAAGAAACATTAGTCTAATTAGACTCACATAAGTGGAGCACATTTTTAGGAATTTTATTCATTAGGCAATGGTTTATGTCCAAAAGCATGCAGACAGCCCTTTAATTAGTAACTCTACAGTGCTTAAATTACTAAAATGATACATTACTGAAAGAGTTTAATTGGGCAAAACTTAACTTTTAAAATTTCTATTGAAAAGCCAGTAGACTTCGCAATAGAAATTTTGAAAAAACATGGTTGGTATGGTTTTATTACACCGTCTGCCCGTCTGATGGTTATGACACAGTGTACACATCATATGATAAAAACTACCACTGGGTAGTTTACTGTACATCATTTCATCTATACTATATTGTATCCCCATTAAGGGGACAGGACAGTAACCCAGCCACTAGGAACACAAACCAGTGTATTTCTTTGTGCCGGTCTCAAGCACACATAAATGGGCAGGGTTACATCAGGAAGGGCATCTGGTGTAAAAATTTGCCAAATCAAATATGCTGACAACGAAACAGACTTCCACACTGGATCGGTCGAGGTCCGGATAACAACGGCCGCCACAATTGCTGTCAGCCTACAGGGTGCCTGTGGAAATTGGGTGAAGGAGAAGAAAAAGATGAGGAAGGCATATTCAGAGGTGAGTGAAAGTAGTGCTGGTGGTCTAGTGGTAGGATACTCATCTACAGACCAAGAGGTCTCAGGTTTGAATCCTACCTGCAGCACTACCACCGTTGGGTTCCTGAGCAAGACCCTTAACCCCAAGTTGCTCCAGGGGGACTGTCCCTGTAATCAGGAATTGGAAGTCGCTCTGGAAAACAGCATCTGCTAATTGCCATAAATGTAAAGTGAGGGTAAGAACTCTGAATGTTGAGAGCAAAATGGTAAAGGTAGAGAGAAGGAAGCTTGATATCATATGTGTGCAAGAAACTAGATGGAAGGGGAGTAAGGTCAGGTGTATTGGAGGAGGGTTTAAATAGCTTTACCAAGGTGTGGATGGAGGGAGAAATGGGGTAGGTGTGGCTGTGAAGGTAGAGTATGTCAAATGTGTTTTGGAGGTGAAGAGAGTGTCATATAGAGTGATGAGTTTGAAGCTGAAAGTTGAAGGTGTGATAATGAATGTTGTTAGTGCTTATGCCTAGCAAGTTGGTCGTGAGATGGAGGAGAAAGTAGAATTCTGGAGTGAGTTAGATGAAGTTATATAGAGTGTACCCAGGAGAGAGAAAGGGGTGATTAGTGCAGACTTTAATGGACATGTTGGTGAATGGAACAGAGGTGATGTGGAGGTGATGGGTAGGTAGAGTGTCAAGGAGAGGAGTGCTGAAGATCAGAAGGTTGTAGATTTTGCTAAAATGATGGAAGTGGCTGTAGTTAATACTTATTTTAAGGGTCAGTGAAGGACAATGGAGACTGCAAAGTAGTGACAGGGGACAGAGAAGAAGTTGGATAGCCAGGGAGATGAAGAAAGTGGACAGGATTACAAGGACATGAAGCACAGGACAAAGAAAGCAGTGACGAAGGCTAAAGATAAGGTGTATGGAGAATTTTATGAGATGCTGAACAGTAAGGATGGAAAAAAAGGACCCTTGAAGATTAGTTGGGAAAGCTGTGCAACAGGTCAGGATGATAAAGAATAGAAGTGGAAACATATTCATAAATGAGCAGAGTGTGTTGAGCAGATGGAAAGAGTACTTTGAGGGGCTGATGAATGAAGAGAATGAGAGAGAGAGAGAGAGAGAGAGAGAGAGAGAGAGACAGAGAGAGAGAGAGACAGAGAGAGAGAGAAAAGATTGGGTGATGTGAGCATAGGGAGCCAGGAAGTGCATGGAATTAGCATATAAGTAAGGAGTAAGGGCAGCGATGAAGAGGATGAAGAATGGAAAGGCTCTTAGTCCAGATGATAACCCTGTGGAAGCACAAAGGTGTTTAGGAGAGATGTAAAGTAGAGTTTCTAACCAGATAGTTTAACACAGTCATGGAAAGCGAAAAAGATGCCTGAGGAGTGGAGAACTGAACTAGTACCGATTTTCAAGAACAAGGTTGATGGGTAAAGCTGTAGTAACTATAGTTGGAAGTAAATCAACCATAGCATGAAGTTATGGGAAAGAGTCATGGTAGCCAGGTTAAGAAAAGAGGTGATGATTACTGAACAGCAGTAGGGTTTTATGCCGAGAAAGAGCACTACAGATGCAAAGTTTGCTCTGAGGGTGTTGATGGAGAAGTACAGAGAAGGTCAGAAGTTGCAGTGCCTTTGTGGACTTGGAAAAAGCTTATGACAGGGTGTCTAGAGAGGAGTTGTGGTTTTGTATGAGGAAGTCGGGTGTTGCAGAGAAGTATGTGAGAGTAGATCAGGATATGTATGAGGGCAGTGTGACAGTGGTGAGATCTGCAATAGGAATGACAGATGCATTTAAAGTAGAGGTGGAATAACATCAATGATCAGTGCTGAGCCCATTCTTGTTTGCAATAGTAATGAACAGGTTGACTGACAAGGTTAGACAGGAGCCCCTACATGAGCATGAATGAAAGGGAGGGAAGCGGAATGGTTAGGATGCAAAGAGTACATGTAGCAAGGTAGGAAGAATTTAAATACTTGGGATCAACAGTTCAGAGTAACAGAGTGTTGAAGAGAGGTGAAGAAGAGAGTTCAGGCAGGTTGGAATGGGTGGAGGCAAATGGCAGGAGTGATCTTTGACAGCTGGGTACCAGCAAGAGTGAAAGGAAAGGTTTAAAGGACAGTAGTGAGACCAGCTATGCTATAGCTGGGTTGGAGACAGTGGTGCTGACTAAAAGACAGGCAGCAGAACAGGAGGTGTCAGAGTACCCATTGGAGGTGGGATTTTCATTTTTTGTGATGAGCATGAACAGGATTAGAAATGAATATATTTCAGCTCAGGTTAGATGTTTTGGAGGCAATGCTAAAGAAGAAAGGTTGCGTTGGTTTGGACATGTCCAGAGGAGAGATGAAAATTATACTGGTAGGAGGATGGAGCAGCCAGGAAAGTGGAAACAAAGAAGGCCAAAGAGAGGTTTTATGGATGTGGTGAGAGGACATGCAGGCAGTTGGTTTGAAGGAGGAAGCTGCAGAGGACAATAAGAAATAGAGATGGTTGATCCACTGTGGCAACACCTAAACGGGAGCAGCCAAAAGAAGAAGACAATAACAGGAACAAGGCAGTGGTCTGCCTGCACTTGCTTAAAACACATTTTTTTTCTCTGCTCTGATGCACTCATGATCACCCACACACTCTTCACTGTACCCACTTCCATCAGCATGATCCTTCTTTTTTTTTGCAAGATGCTGAACTCCAATCACCAAATCAACCTCCAAGCCAAGGCAATCTTGGCATCAGGACCAGCATGCTAACCCAGACATTGACATGGTTAGTCAGAGAGCTCTGAGTGACTGAACTCTAACACCAGAGTCGGTTGGAAACACGCTTCAGTCTTTGATCGCTCCTTGAGCTGAATACATTCATATTTATGAGCACTAATTGGTGTGCATAAAGTAGCTGCTTACTTTGATTGAAATGGAACAGACTTAATGAATTACAACATTAGAGACAAAGAAAATGCTCTCAGGAATAAAAGAAAGCGATAAGCTTTGAAAGCCCCAAGACTAAACAAAGGCAAATTACCGATTCAGGCTATGAAAACAGTATTTGCTCAGAATCATTCTGTACACATGTACAAGCCAGGCTTCATTTGGCAGGGACTTTGCTTGGTAACAGGAATGGCACATGCTGATAATGCGAGTGCAGAATCATGCATTACTGAAATCTGTTGATGCTATCAAATTGATATATTGTATGACACCAGTATCTTCTAAAGGAAGTGTCTGGACAGCTATCTTTGATTTGAATCTCAAAAATAAAATAATGTGTCATGCAGCAGAACAATAACCCAAACAAGTCATTCTTCTAAATAATGGTAAAGGAAAAAGTGAATATTTCGGAATGGCCGAGTCAGAGTCCTGCCCTACTGATATTGTAGATATCATACTATAGTTGAAATCTTTAAAATTATGCATGAAGGTGACTACATTTGTCATTGTGAGACACAGCAAAGCAACCAGTGAAACACAACTTCTGCTTTTCACCCATGTACAACAGGGGCAGCTATATCTGGTGCCCAGGGAGCAGTGATGGGGACAGTACCTTGCTCAGGGGTATCTCTGGGCAACATATTGGTCTGGGATTTGAACTCACAACCTTCCAGTTCTGGGACATAGTCCCTAAGCACTAGGCTGCCACTGCTGCTGCATATGAATCCATTTCATGTGAAATCTGAGTTGAATATGCATATATGATTATTTCCTTGGTTCTAATGATAATGATATTCATTGCATGTTATCATTTTGCATTGTATATCTGAGACTACTTTTTAAAACAGTTTTTCCCTGCTTTCAGAAATAAAAAGCAAATCACTTTCTAAAACACATGTAGGAAGGCTTACAAGTTCATTTCTAACCACATTTTTTGGAAAGATTTCCTAATGTTTTGTTCATAAATTCACCAGCAAGACATTTCATAATAATATTGTTTTCTTGATTAAATGACCTAAAAAAAGCCTAAATGACTTAATGTAATTTGTTGTCTTTTTGTCATTTATATTGATAATAAATTCATAAACAATTACTCATGTTATGTTAATTATTAAAAATGTAATCAAATGTAGGAAGATAGTATCTCATTTGCATATGTAAATGTAACGCTTTCCAAAATATGAAATAATACAAAAAACATTTTTAAGAACCTCAGTAATCAACTGGAAAAACAATGATTCAAACAGTGAGGGCGGAAGGATGGATGGACCTGTGGATGACCAATTATGTGAAGACAAACAAACAGACAGAAGCATCAGCCTGAACAGAAGCACTCAGAGGTCACTTCATTTGCTTTAGATTTCTGGCTGGTAAAATGCATCGCATGTGCTCCTTCTTTGCCGGTTGCCTTGCTGTGCCTCAAAATAGCCAAATAATGACCTCCGTTTCTGCATAAATACAACCTGAAACATTATCAGATTTCCACACAAGTTCAGAAGCAAATCAAGAGAATCAAATGGTTCAGAAACATAATACTTTTCATTCATTTATTGAGGATGTGAAAGCTTTGTGAATCCGGTCAGCCATTTTCAATCATTGGGATGTAAATCAGGTGTGTTGGCATACTGTTTTATTTAAAGAACAGGGATCTTTCTAATTGGTTTACTTAGCTAAGTCAGCCACCATCAGTGAACACAAAGCAACAATAACAGTGATGGCAAATAGGTGATGGTGAGAAGATGGCAAAAAGGACATTACTGCCTATCTAGAGTTTGCTGAAAAAATTAAATAGGCAAGCCAGAAGGCTGTTGGAAAAATGCTTTGTGGACAGATGAGACTGAAATAGGACTTTTTGGGTTAAACAAGAAGTGTTATGTTTGGAGAAAGGAAAACTGTGAAATTCCAGCAAAAGAATGTCACACCATCTGTGAAATACTGGAGAAATCCAGCATCTAGGCCAGGATTGTTTGCCATCACTGATTAATTTTAAATTATCAAAGTGAATTTTAATATATTGGCTGAAAGATGATGAAGAGCTGCCTGGCAAGTGGAAAAGAGGAAGACCAAAGAGGAGGTTTATGGATGTGGTGAGAGAGGAGATGCAGGTGGTCGGTTTGAGTGAGGAAGATGCAGAGGACACAAAAAAATGGAAATGGATAATCCCTTGTGCTGACCCCTAAACGGGAGCAGCCGAAAGAAGAAGAAGAAGAAAGTGAATTTTAAAGGAAAATGCTGGGCCTTCTATCTTTGAACTAAATCTCAAGAGAAAGAAACCAAAATCACTTCCAGTTAATGCTTTGGAGGAGTCATTTTGTGAATGTTGTCCTGAAGGCTCATGTTAAGGACCAAGCAGTTTTGAAAACGAGATAATAAATCAAGAAAATACACACACACGAACATATCTACCAATATTTTATAACTAGGCCTATATAAAAGAGGTCAACAAAGCATAACAGAACTTGTGATGAGAAAACGTTAACTAAACAAACCAAGAGATGATGGAAAATATGAGTTTGCTGAAATCCAAAATAAGAAAGATTTGGGAAGGAAAATGAACACCAACTACGACTAAGCAAAGTAAATTGACAAAATAATATATAAATGGCCACATCCAACAATTCTGCAAGTATGTAACACTTGAGCTCTACCTAATTAGAACTAGATAATGACAGAGTGGGAACCAAACAAACTGATGGTACAGAAAAAGGAGCAGATAGCTCAAAAACAAGTAATCAGTGGTGTTTAATAAGTCATAAGTCATATTATCAAGTCATTTGGACGGATATCTAGACAGAGACAGATTAACAGTCGAAATGCAGTGACTCTAATACCCAGTTGCTGTTGCTGAATCAATAGCTTTGTCCTGAAATGGGGAAATACATTTGTTCTCCTTTGGAAATGTTACTACTGCTGAGGCTTTTATTCGTGAAAGCACGAGTCACATTTAGAAACCAAAGGAAGACTTTTTAAATTTCTAATATGCTCATTTACTTTGATCATAAACTCATATATGTATAGCTGAGTTGATTAAGTGAAAGTGCAAGTGACTGGTTGCTATTGTGAAACACAGTGGAACACAAAGAAATGCAACCTTTGCTTTTTTTTCACATGTGCAGCAGGGGGCATCTACATCCAGCACCCGGGGAGCAGTGATGGGGACAGTACCATGTTCAAGGGTAACTCAGGGCATCCTAATGATCTGGGATTAACCTCTTAAGCCCAGAGACTTCAAATGTAGGACCACAAAACGTGGCTGGCTAAATTCAATATTACTGAATTATAGGTGTAAGGATTAAAGATTAATAAAAAACCTGTAGTTAAACTTGTTAAAAATGGCTACTTTACCTTCAAGTATCATTTTATCTGTATTAAATATCTTCAGGGATTTTTGAATTAGCTGAATTAGTTTTGAGATTTTTAGATGATTAATGGAAAACCTGAAAACTACTCTTTATACAAGACCATTTTTTAAGAATAATATTGTGTTTAAGTTCTCACTAAAAGCTTTGTAATGGTCGACTGATGTTACAGTTTAGTCTTAACCCAAGAGACAGACCCTTAAAGTAAAAGTACCTTAACAGAAGTAAATATTATAATAAAATCAAATGTATGCAACTGTAGGGGTAATGAGACGTATGTTGAGTATAAGAAGAAGAGAAATAAAATTTAATTTTGAGCTTATAGAGTGACAGTATTTCACATATAACTTTACATGGGAAAAGTGTACAAAGCACATTGTCTTTTAATCACAAGAAAATGAGGCCACCTCTGACTTTTTTACAGCAGATACTGAATAAAGAACCTGCATTTAGAAGGTGTCAGTTAAAAAAGCTCCTGTTTTTCAGGCTTTATAAACGTTTTAGGTGGTGCAGGAGCACAGGTTAATGACAATTTAAAGATGGGCAGACAGATGGAAGATAGTTGTTGAAGAATGTGTGTTTGTGTGTGGGATGATGATGATGGTGATTTATCTAACCTTGTTTTTAAACCCACCTTTACAACAGGTTGACATTAATAGCCGGTGCTGTAGTCCTCTGATTGTATTGGAATCAATAACCTGGCAATACCCTTGTGTCAATACCCAGGTATCAAATTTTAGAAGTTGAACTATACTTCTGGTCACAAAGCGAACAAATAAATCACAATGAGCTGTCTTCTTGAAGGGGTGCTGGAGCTGGTGGGGTGGGTGCTGGTGTTGGACCAGGGACCAGCAATGAAAAGGGACCAGCGACCTCCTGAGGCATATCAAGCTGGTGTCAAACCTTAGAACAGTGATGAAGAAGAATCTGGAGCCAGTGCTGGACCTGAGGATGATGACCATGATGACAACACGCCTGGGGACCTTTCAAACATGGGCACTAGAAGCCCTGCAAGCTCTTCATCAGCACAGGGGGACCTGGAGCAGTCGCCACCAGTGGAGGCCGGCCATGTAAGGGGACAGTAGAGAGTTGGCCATGGAAAGGCACACTGGAGAGAAAGAGCCGACTGCGGGAAATTTAACCTGTTAAGGGCCACAGCAAGAGCCAGTAATGGAGAGCTGTCCTATCAAGTGGCAGGGGGTGCTGGCTGCACTGGAGTCTCCAGAGTCGAATGCGGCAGCTTTGGACCCACATCCACAAATGACTGTGACATTACCAGGGATCAAAGTCCCTTTCAGCTGAAAATAGAACCAATGAAGAACAATCATAATAAAATATTTACAATCATAATGACTGAAAGTCACTATTATCACATAAGAAACAAATTCAACCACACTTTTGTTATCATCGGTGAAAACTGTGACTTTCAGTCCCTGATTAGAATGAACAGTGATTGTAGATTTCACTATGATCATGTCTGAGTCACGGTTTACTCTACAAGAGCAGCTGTGTTTTATCCAACTATGTAAACTTCTGTGGTTTACCAGAACCTTCATGGAAGCCTTCAATACGAACATTTTAAAATGGGTCAATGTACCCACAGCCTGCTGGACAGGAATTTGTGATTCATTAAAGCACTTGCTTGCCGAACAGTGCTGTTTACTGTAGCTGCAGTGCTGCCAGTTTCAACACTGTTACTGGCAATTGGTATCCTGGAACAATCTCCCAGCAGTGTTTGCTGATCTTCAGTGTGTGCTGACGTTTCTCCAAGTCTTTCAAAACTTCTAAGTTGTTTAAAAGAGAACCCACCCAGAAGCTGTCATTTGATTAGTACCATTTAATGTAACAAAATAAAAACATAAACCATATTATTAAATGGAAGCCTTGAGAAAAACAGACATGAAGCTGTAGACCATCCAAACTCACAGAGCCAAAACCACTGAGTGTTGTAGATTGTAATGGGTATCCTCCAATGTGTAAGTTACTGCTGAGCTCCAAACCACCTCTGGAACAAATATCAACCCAAGAACTGTGCATGAAGAGCTTCATAGGTCTGCATTGCCAAGCAGCTGCACAAAAGCTTAGGATCACTATGGGAAATGGCCAGCAGCCAGTACTAGACTACTTCTTCTTTCGGCTGCTCCCGTTTAGGCCACCCGTCAGCAGTGGTGGCCTAGTGGTTAGGGAATAGATCCCCGGATTGGAAGATTGTAGGTTTGAATCTCAGACCAGTAGGTTGCCCTGAGGTACCCTTGAGCAAGGTACTGTCCCCATCACTTCCTGGGTGCTTTCAATAGCTGTCCCCTGCAGCACGGTGTTCCTTGGTTCAATGCATAGGCTGCATTTTATTATGGTTTACTTTGCGCTGTGCAAGGTTTCACAATGAAAAGTTGTCACTTCACTTTTTAGGAGTCACCACAATAGATTTCCATTTCTTATGGTCCTCTGCTTCTTCCTCAATCACACTAATTATGTCCTCTCTCACCATATCCATATACCTTCTCTTTGAAAGTTTAGTAACTGAAAAATCATAAAAAAATTTACTTGTGTCAAAACCCAAAATTAATATCACAAGTTGACTTCAGAGAGTAAAAAAGACTACAAGCAAATGCTGGAAATGGGTGCTCTGAAGGGCATCAATACTAGCTCTAACAATTTCTAAACACACAAAAGCAGATTCGTTTATACCGGTTTGAGTTGGCCTAAATTACCAGTATTAACCATGTGAGGTTAGATGCAGACATACACTCTTCTTAGATTATATTTTTGCTTAAAATGTGCTTTTGTAAATGAAGCCAGCATTTCGTTACTGGAAACCAGTTATTTGCTGAGGTTAACAAATAAATTAGTAAATACTAAGTCTTCCTCTTATCAGACAGCTTCATCTTCAGTGTCCTTTTCCTAGTATAATCCTCATCCCTCCTTCAAACCGCAAGGGGCAAACCATGATTGGTTTGTACATGTCCAAACCAATGCAATCTTGTATCTCCAAAACATCTAACCTGAGCTGTCCCTCTAATATACTCATTTCTGATCTTGTCCATCCTCATCACACCCAACGAAAATCTCAGCATCTTTAACTGATACCTTTTTTTAGCGCCACTGTCTCCAGTCATATAATAGAGCTGATCTAACTACTGTCCTGTAATCCTTCTCTCTTGCTCTCACTGGTACCCGTCTGTCACAGATCACCAATTTAAAAGTATAAGTTCCTTTACCTTTGTCACCTCTTCTCCCTGTTCTTAATCCTAACCACTCCACTTTCCTCCCTTTCATTCACACTCATGTACTCTGTCTTTGTCCTACTCACTTTCATTCCTCTCCTCTCTAGAGCATATCTCCATCTCTCCAGGGTCTCCTCAAGCTGCTCTCTATTCTCGCTATAGATCTCAACATCCAGTACTGGACTACTGAGCAGTGAAAATGTATTTTCTGAAGCAGTGAGTCATGCCTAACTTGTATGACTCTACTGGAATGCATTGTGCAGGTTTGGTGGAGGAGGGATCATGGGCTGAGGCTGTTTTTTTATTTGTTTGTTTTTTTTTGGCTCAGCCCTTTTGTTCCAGTGAAGGATAATGTTTAAAGCATAAAATGAAACAATAGAAACTTGTTAAATTCATATTCTTCCTATATTGTGGCAGCAGTCTAGGGAAAGTCCATTATTATTTGTTCGTAAACCTCACTGCAGCTCAAAAAGACATAATGGCAGACAGACACTAATTATTCAGACAATAATGAAAAGAGTCCAGCAGGGGTGTCTAAATGAGAAGTGAATGGATACACCTATAAGATTCCATTAGGCATGTGTTTGTGCTCTACTACGGCTAGATTGTCTAGTGGACTAAAATCTTATTTCATTATTTGCAAATTCATCAAAGTGGATTAAAAAGTCAGATACAGAACTAATAGAAATGAAAGAGAAAGTCTTGAAACAGAAAGTACAGACATATTGTTGTTCTATATGTTTAAGGCTGTAAATTATAGTCAGCAAACACAAAGAAGCACAGAAGGACAGCCCTTATGGTCTTTCCTTTGTCTGGTCGGCTCACACCTGCCAGGTAGGTAATTTCTGTATCTCAGTGTGAATGGTAGAGGCAGGATATCATTTGTCTTTATACGTACGCAAATATGATTTGGTCATATTTGTCATGATAACCTTCCATTTACCTTCACAGAAAGCACCGTGGAGCTGTGCATTTAAAAAAAATATATATATATATATCACAATTGATTTTTTTCACTTGATTACTGATTCTTGTTAGAACTTTATTTTTTGTGTGTTGGGAATTTAGACATGCATGTTGGTATATAAATATGCATGCATGTGCATATAAAAAAGCACTTTTTTCACTTTTTTTTCGAGGTGACCTTACATGTAGAATGTCATCATCTCTGACATAAACCGACTAATGCCAAGCCTGCTAGCTAGCTCCCTGCACACACTGACGTGAGGAATGAATAAGGTGTGTTAAAGTGGGAGAATACAAGAAAGTGCATTAAAATTCCTTTGGCTGGTCTTTTCAGTCAATTACATCTGTAAGACCTGCATGGCTATAATTTGCTCTTACTATAATTATGTGTTCACATTTTCAATCCAGAATAATTGAAGGGTTTTTGTTAACACCCCCTCACCACACACACACACACACACACAATGGAATGGAATGGGGTGTGTGTGTGTGTGTGTGTGAACATACAGTCCCCTCCAAAAGTATCGGAACAGTTAAAATGGTATGGAAGCCTCTTGAACAACTGCAGACCATCAAAAATCAGAGCAGATCCAATGAGTGTTGTAGTGTAACAGGTGTCCTCTTTTCAGCAGCCCAGTCCCTGTACCTCTTGCAGAATATCTGTCTGTCCTTGATGTTTTTCTTGAAGAGAAAGTTCTTCTTGACACCAGGTCATCCTCCAAAAGTCTTTACCTCACTGTGCGTGCAGATAGTCACACCTGTCTGTTGCCATTTCTAAACAGGCTCTGTACTGGTGGTGCCCCGATCCCACACCTGAATCAACTTTTGGAGATGGTTCTGGTGCTTGCTGGACTTTCTTGGGCTCCCTGAAGCGTCTTCACTACAATTGTACCTCTCTCCTTGAAGTTCTTGAACTGATAAATGATTGAATGAGGTGCAAAAATGAATAGTCATGTTTTTACAACCTGGCAAATGAAAATATGCTCAAACATCTTTGTCTTGCAGTGCCTGCAGATTTTTGTAATTAACATCATAAAGTCTTTTACGTGTTTAGAAACTGTAATTATATTCTGATTCAAACCATCTCTTGCTGACATCCTAAATCATGACATGGTTTGTGTCCGAGATAAAGAAAGACATGGAGTGTTTTGTACGCATTAGATGTCTGTAGTTTGTGTTCCTATTTGTATTCCTTGACCAATTCTTTAAAAAGTAAAATGTTTCTGGTATGCTTTTATAGATGGGGTGAAAGACAACTAAGCCACTTGGCGGTATCTGTATATGAGCTGAGTAGATGAATGGATGGATGAAGGAACAAATATAATAAGTGAAGAGGTTAAAGTTGTATAAAAATATTTATAAAACAGAAAATTTATTTCTTGTACTGTAATGTAATGTAATTGTGCGTTTTCATAAACTGTTATTAGGCAGCGGTGGCCTAGTGTTTAGGGAGTTGGCCCCAGGATTGAAGGTTGTGGGTTTCCCTGAGCTACCCTTGAGCAAAGCACTGTCCCAATCACTCCACCCCAGGCACTAAATGTAGCCGCCGCCTGCTGCACGTGGGTTCTCTTTTGTCGAGATTATTTTCCTGCAAAATTAGATTCTTCTTTGCCACACTGATGGCAAAATGCACCTGACAGAGAGTCCATCATGTAAGGCGGATGTTTGTTAAAGAAATATGTTAGGAGGCTAAACTCTATTCCACAGTAGCATCACCCTGGGCTTCTTTTGCTCATTAGCAGGGTGGGTCTTTCCCATGTTGCTTTAGCAAACAGAGAATTTGGCCATTGTCAGGGTTGCAGGGTTACCAAAGGTCAGATCTGAAAACATCCTTCAGTAGTGCTGTAGCATTTTTTTTAATTTGCCATTGATTTACGATCTTGACTGCTGTCTAATTCTGTCTCCTCTCACTTTTCTCACAACCATGTGATTTTTGTTTCCATCAGAGCACACAGCTCTGTAAAGTGAAAGAATTTTTAAATGAGACTCCGCTACCATGGTGCAGTTAAGGTGGCTCTTTTTGCCATCACTATTTGCGTAATTTGCACCAAATGTCTCTAAAAGCATATAGAACACTCTTACAATGACTGAAAAGCAAAAGAGAGGCATTTTGATCATCAAATCTTTCCCACTTCACTGCTGTGCTGTTTCAATGGTGGAAGGTGGAAGTCCTTTCTGTATGGAGTTTGTCCATTCTCACCATGCCTGCAGAGATTTTTTTAAGGAGCTCCCATTTAACCCACCAGTCCAACAATATGGGAGTTGCTAAATTGCCCATAGATGTTACCATGATGTTTTGTCTGTCAGTCTGCCCTGATAAACCTTTTTATTTATGAGCCCACTGATAAGCGCTTAGCATATTTTTATTCTTATTCGTTAAAATGTAAAAATCCCATCCATCCATCCATCCATTCTCTTCCACTTATCCAAGATCAGGTCATGGGGGCAGCTGCTTCAGCAGGGATGCCCAGACTTCCCTCTTCCTGGCCACTTCTTCCAGCTCCTCCGGGCGGATCCCAAGGCATTCCCAGGCCAGCCGAGAGACACAGTCTCTCCAGCATGTCCTGGGTCTTCCCCGGGGTCTCTTTCTGGTAGGGCGTGCCCAGAATACCTCACCAGGGAGGCGTCCAGGGGGCATCCTAATTAGATGTCCGAGCCACCTCATCTGGCTCCTCTCGATGCGGAGGAGCAGCGGCTCTACTCTGAGCCGGATGACTGAGCTTCTCACCCTATCTCTAAGGGAGAGCCCAGCCACCCTGTGGAGGAAACTCATTTCGGCCGCTTGTATTCGCGATCTCATTCTTTCAGTCACTACCTACAGCTCGTGACCATAGGTGAGGGTGGGAATGTAGATCGACCAGTAAATTGAGAGCTTTGCCTTTTGGCTCAGCTCCTTCTTCACCATGAAGGACCGACGCAGAGCCTGCATCACTGCAGATGCTCCCCCGATCCGCCTGTCGATCTCCCGCTCCATTCTACCCTCACTCGTGAACAAGATTCCGAGATACTTAAACTCCTCCACTTGGGGCAGGATCTCACTCCCAACCCTGAGTGAGAAGCTGAGGCTGCTGGGCCTGAACACCTCCCTCTGTAACTGGATCCTGGACTTCCTGACTGGGAGACCCCAGTCAGTCAGGATCAGTAGCAGCACCTCCAACACCATCACACTGAGCACAGGAGCCCCCCAGGGCTGTGTGCTCAGCCCACTGCTGTTCACACTGATGACCCACGACTGTGCAGCCAAGCACAGCTCGAACCACATCATCAAATTCGCTGATGATACAACCGTGGTGGGTCTGATCAGCGGTGGAGACGAGGCAGCTTACAGAGAGGAGATACAAGAGCTGATGTACTGGTACAGAACCAACAACCTGTCTCTGAACGTCGACAAGACTAAAGAGATGGTTGTTGACTTCAGGAGATCACGTCGGGACCACACTCCACTTATCATCAACACCTCACCTGTGGAGTTGGTCCAGAGCACCAAGTTTCTTGGTGTTCACATCACCAACAACCTCACGTGGTCCCTCAACACCAGCTCCATCACAAAGAAAGCCCAGCAGCGCCTCTACTTCCTGCGCAGACTGAGGAAAGCCCATCTCCCACCTTCCATCCTCACCATCTTCTACAGAGGAACCATCCAGAGCATCCTGTGCGGCTGCTTTACTGCCTGGTACGGGAATTGCAACATCTTAGACCGCAAGTCCCTACAACGGGTAGTGAGAACAGCTGAGAAGATCATCGGGGTCTCTCTGCCCTCTGTACAGGACATTTTCACCGCTCGCTGATCCCTCCCACCCTTCCCACACTCTCTTCTCCCTCCTGCCATCTGGGAAAAGGTTCTGCAGCATACGGGCCTCCACTTCCAGGATGGGAAATAGTTTCTTCCCCCTGGCCATCAGACTGTTGAACTCTGGAACCACCAATATCATGGACTCTTAAAACCCACCAATAGCTTGAACTCTTAAACCCACCACTTCACCCACCACTTCCTCCACTTTTCATTCTGTATTTATTTATTTATCTCGTGTTGCACTCTTGCACTTTAAATACAGTAACACCGCTCCACCACACTGCTACACCATAATGTGCCTGGGCTGCTTTGTTCCACAACACTGCAGCCTTCCACGGATGAATGTACTGTCTGTCGTGCCGTCTGTTGTTGTCTGTCTTGTCTGTCTTGTCCGCACTTGTTGCCCCGTGTTGTGTCTTATGTTGTCTTGTGTTTGTCTTGTGTCTTGTCTTGTGTGTAGCACCAGGGTCCTGGAGGAACGTTATTTCGTTTCACTGTGTACTGTGTATATGGCTGAAATGACAATAAAATCCTACTTGACTTGACTACTTGACTTGACTTGAGAGGGCACATCACCCTTTTCTGGCTGAGGACCATGGCCTCAGATTTGGAGGTGCTGGTTCTCATCCCAGCCGCTTCACACTCGGCTACAAACCGATCCAATGAGAGCTGAAGTTCACGGCCTGATGAGGCCAACAGGACAACGTCATCTGCAAAAAGCAGTGACCCAATCCCGAGCCCACCAAACCAGACCCCCTCAACGCCCTGGCTGCGCCTAGAAATCCTGTCCATAAAAATTATGAACAGCATTGGTGACAAAAAGGGCAGCCCTGGCGGAGTCCAACTCTCACCAGAAACAGGTCCGACTTACTGCCGGCAATGCAGACCAAGCTCTGACACCGGCTTTACAGGGACCGGACGGCCCTTAACAGGGAATCCGATACCCCATACTCTCGGAGTACCCCCCACAGGACTCCCTGAGGGACACGGTCGAATGCCTTCTCCAAGTCCACAAAGCACATGCAAATTGGTTGGGCAAACTCCCATGCCCCCTCCAGGACCCTGCCAAGGGTGTAGAGCTAGTACACCGTTCCACGACCTGGATGGAAACCACACTGCTCCTCCTGAATCCGAGGTTCGGCTATCCAACAGACCCTCCTTTCCAGGACCCCTGAGTAGACTTTCCCGGGGAGGCTGAGAAGTGTGATCCCTCTATAGTTGGAACACACCCTCCGGTCTCCTTTCTTAAAGAGGGGGACCACCGCCCCGGTTTGCCAATCCAGGGGCACTGTCACCGATGTCCATGCAATGTTGCAGAGGCGTGTCAACCATGACAGTCCTACAACATCTAGTGCCTTGAGGAACTCTGGACGGATCTCATCCACCCCCGGAGCCCCGCCGCCTCTATGTCCCTAGGCCTCTATGTCCCTACCGTGACAGGCACTGACCACCTTACGGCCACAGCTCCAGTCAGCCGCCTCGACAATGGAGGCACTGAGCATAGTCCATTCAGACTCAATGTCCCCCACCTCCCCTGGGACGTGGTTAAAGCTTTGCCGGAGGTGGGAGTTGAAGCTTGTCCTGACAGGGGACTCTGCCAGACGTTCCCAGCAGACCCTCACAATACGTTTGGGTCTACCAGGCCTGACCGGCATCCTCCCCCACCAACAAAGCCAACTCACCACCAGGTGATGATCAGTTGACAGCTCCGCCCCTCTCTTCATCCGAGTGTCCAAGACATGTGGCCGTAAGTCCGACAACACGACCACAATTCGATCATCAAACTGCAACCTAGGGTGTCCCGGTGCCAGGTTCACATGTGGAAACCCTTATGCCTGAACATGGTGTTTCTTATGGACAATCCGTGATGAGCACAAAAGTCCAATAACAAAACACTCTGGTTCAGATCAGGGGGGGCATTCATCCCAATCACGCCCTTCCAGGTCTCACTGTCATTGCCCACGTGAGCATTGAAGTCCCCCAGCAGAACGATGGAGTCCCCAGCAGGGACGCTATCTAGTGCCCCCCTCCAGAGACCCCAAAAATGGTGGGTAGTCCAGACTGCTGTTTGCCGCATAAGCGCAGACAACACTAAGGGACCATCCCCCAGCCCGAAGGCGAAGGGAGGCCACCCTCTCCTCCACCGGGGTAAACCCCAATGTACTGGCCCCAAGCCTGGGGGCAATAAGTATGCTCGGCGCCTCTCACCGGTGGCAACTCCAGAGTAGAAAAGAGTCCAGCCCCTCTCAAGGAGACTGGTTCCAGAGTCCAAGTTGTGCGTCGAGGTGAGTCCAATTATATCTTGCTGGAACTTCTCAACCTCACGCACTAGCACAGGCTCCTTCCCCACCAGAGAGGTGCCATTCCACGTCCCTAGAGCCAGTTTCTGCAGCCGAGGATCAGACCGCCAAGGCCCCTGTCTTCGGCCACCGCCCAGCTCACTCTGCACCCGACCACTTTGGCCCCTGCTACAGCTGGTGAGCCCATAGAAAGGGGGACCCACCTCTTCGGGCTGTGCCCACCCGGGCCCCCTCGCCATCGAGCCCCACCTCCAGGCCTGGCTCCAGAGGGAGGCCCCGGTGACCCACATCCGGGCGAGGGAAAACATTTTCCAAGGATTTTATTCATCATAAGAGGTCCTCTGAACCGCTCTTTGTCCCTTCCCTCACCTAGGACCTGTTTGCCTTGGGTGCCCCTACCAGGGGCATAAACCTGACAACATAGCTCCCAGGATCATTGGGACACGCAAACCCCTCCACAACGATAAGGTGGCGGTTCGAGGAGGGGTGTAAATAATCCCCCCCCCCCCTAAAAAAAAAAAAATCCCAAAAAATAAAAAAATTAAAATACGGTCAGCAGTGGGAGAAGTTTAATCTACAGCTAGTGCTGTACATAGACTAGGAAAAGAAGAGGAGACATTTAGAGAAAAGGGGGCTGAATAAACGACTGTACGTTACGTCCTTGTCCCAGTGCTTAAATAATAGGTGCAGCGTTAAGCAGTTCAGTGGCGATAGTAGCAGCCTATACGCACTCACAGCATTATCAGGGCAAACATGATCTTGTTAACTTAACCTTGTTAGGTCTAAAGGTAGCATGGTTGGCGTGTATGTGTGTGTATGTATGTTTGTGTGCTTGTATGCCACATATTCTGTATTAAGCATTTGTAGGATGGGTATTTGTGATACATGGCAATTTGGTTTTCATCCCTTTACAGTGCATTTTTACATTTCATTCCTTCTTAATCACACATTTATGAGTGCGAAGCATTAGCTGGAAATAAAGATGGCATTGCGCTTTTTAGGATTTAGGATTAGGACATGAGGCAAGTGTTCAGTAAAAATATAAATACGCTTGTGTCGCTTCGTTATTTCCATTTTTTCTTCTCAAAGGATTCTGAAGAGTGTGAGAAAATGTGACATGCATATCCTTGCACTTCTACCATACTGTGCATTGAAACCTTAAAAACAGCATTTCTGAGATCATCATTAAAAAGAATGATTTTTATTATCAATAGCTCTATTATTCGTTTTCTTTACACAGTGCTTTTCTAAAGCTCAAGGTCACTTTACAGAACATCCAAATTACGCCCCATTCCATGCAGCTTAATGTAGTAGTTGGCTCTCATGATTGTTACTATAGATATTTTATCAGCGGCAGACCTCAGAAAGAGTTCTGATTGGCTGTTCAGACAAGCAAACCAGCATGTTAACAGAATGAAAGATGAGAGAATGAGTTTTAGAGCTTGTCTGTATTCAGCTTTGCCTCTCTTGGATGCATGATTTTGAGCTATATACCACAGATTTCCTGGTATTTACATCTAGATATATGTTAAACTACAGAGCACCTTGGTATCTGGCCAACCAAGTAAGCAAAAGTATTGAAACAGAAAGAACTGTTTGCCAGTGCATCAAAATGCATTCTGAATCATGTTTCATCATCAGCAAAGATTTCTGGGGTTGTTCCTGTTCTAGTAGTTGCAATGCAAGTAGACCCAAAGCAACAGCACTACCTCCACTGTGCTTCATAGATGAGCTCATAGGTTTGGGATCATGGGCATATCCTTTCTTTCTCCACACTTGGGCCTTTACATCACTTATGTAAAGATGAAACTTTGTCATGTCAGTCCATAAAACTGTTGGTTTAAAAAATCAGACACTTATGTTGAAGTATTTTTGTTCAGTTGAAAAACTGGTTGGAAAGATACACGGTGGCCTAGTGGTTAGGGAGTTGCCCCACATCGGAAGATTGTGGGTTTGATTCCATCACGAGTAGGTTGCTCTTAGGTACCCTTGAGCAAGATACCCTCCCTGTCACTGCTCCCTGGGCGCTTTCAATAGCTGCCCACTGCTGCACGGTGTTTGTGTGCATGGGTTAAATGCAGAGGTCCAATTTTGTTGTGGTTTACTGTGTGCTGTGCTGTGACCTTGCAATGACAAGGGTTGTCACTTTCACTTTCAATGGACGCCATTTTCTATGTAAATTATCATCATTTCAAGACGTAAATAGCAGGAAGATGAAAAGATGAAAATAAGAACTCATTATGATGTAGTTTTTTCAAGTCTCCCACTTTAATAATGACCTGAAATTGCACATTTAAAAAGTCTTAAAAGTTAAGTAATACATTTTTCCTTTTTTTGGATACAAATCAAGACTATTGGTGCCTCATGATCAAGAGCGTTGTCTCCTTTCACACACATGCAAAAGGTTCATTGTTCCTTTGCTGCTTCTTCAACTGGTTTTCTGAGAAATTGTGATACAGCACACCCAAGAGATTATCCAAGAGATTAGCATTTTAAAGTCTGACCTATGATTAGCAAAAGATAATCAGCTAAAATCTTAGCCTGGGCAAAAAAGGTCTTCAGGGGAACGTTATCTTTACACAGAGCTCTATAAAACTACAAGAAGGTCAGCTTGATTTTTTGGTACAGCAGCCTCCGTTTAATAAACGTCAATTACAGAAATAGCTTTTTTACAAGTATTGTCTGGCCTGATCTCAGTAACATGAAATAGGAAGAAAGGCAAAACTGGAAATGAGCATTAGATGACTATATAAGTAACAGCACAATACCTGATCAGTGCATTTACTGGATTAAACAGCCAATGAAGAATCTGATAGATGTTCATATGAAGACTTATTGAACGGTTGTATTGCCCCTACTACTTGATTTGCAGAATGACACACAAAGCCAATTTTCTCATGATGCCCCCCAACTGTCAACCCCAATGACTACTGGCAAAAATAAGTTAAATTGACATACTTGCATCCACGAAATCCCTGTTAATTGAATTATTTTTAGCATTCATTTTAAACATCCATCAGAAGCAACCATTAAGTGACAACTATTGCATTCAATTGTGTTTTATCTTCAAATGTTAATGTTATTCCTGTAAGATTTACTGACTAGAGCTGACAGAAAATAAATTGTGCTCTATATTAAATAATAGAAATACTTTCCTCCTTTAGAATATGCAATATTTTCTAATTTTTCTAATCTTGTTGCTTTCTAGAGATGCACCCTTCCACTACTCTTGGTTATTAATAGACCTGACTGCTGCAGCTGACAGCTTCTCCCTGTGTCTTCCTAGGACTGCTTCTTTAATGAGAAGCTATGGGTCTGTTAAGCTAATTTAGAAGCCAGATCCTGGTCATAAATTAAGACTGATTGTTGTTTTAAGTAGTGAGTCTACGAACAAATTCTCTGGTTGTTTTGAATAAGTTCAGCTGGGTTAAGAACTGTATTTTATATTTTTCTTCATAAACATACATTTTTGTGTGTTAGAAAACTGAAGTTAGAACATTATTTGGAGTCAAAAAATGAGTGACTCACAACCAGAATGTATTAATGTATTGAAATAGCTGTCAGATAGCCCAGAATTTCTCTTGCCATAGTGTTCACTAATGTGACCATCTCTTCCCGGATATGTGCAGAGTTCAACTCTAATCCAAAGTTGCAGGTCTGAATCAAGCCAATTAAGCCTGTTGAAGATTTTTACTTCTTGGGATCAGCTACTCAGGGACAATATTACTGAACCGATCAAGAAATATTTCCA
This sequence comes from Hepsetus odoe, assembly GCA_017165825.1. Taxonomy (NCBI): domain Eukaryota; kingdom Metazoa; phylum Chordata; class Actinopteri; order Characiformes; family Hepsetidae; genus Hepsetus; species Hepsetus odoe. Next base: position 8,698,435 of record CM029371.1, read on the forward strand.
GAAGATCTCCCAAGGGCTGCATACTGTCACTAAATAAGGTGCATCCACATCCTCAGCATTACAGACCTTAGCGAAAGGGGTAAAGCAGAAAGCTTTTGTGCCAATTAAAACTATTCCTTGTGTTTTACGCTTCTTAGAAACCTTTCAAAGGGGTGTTGCAAATGCAGGGACACATTGAGGCTTTAAAGCAAATGTACCTTCCTATTTTTTCCCTTTTAAGTCTGTAGATGATGGGATTGAAGCTGACAGCTAAAAAGGCCCTTTCTTGAAATGGCAACTAAAGGTTGGTACTCTTTGTGTAGTTCTGACAGCGCGTATCAAAGGGCCTGTCTGAAAATGTCCTGACATGACTAACTTCTTTGTCAACTTCATCCGGTCTGCTGCAGAGGCCATTTTTTTTTAAGACTCATTTAGTGTTGTAGCAAATTATGGATGAAAGTGACTATTCTTGCCATTGCGAGGTCACAGCACAGCACACAGTGAACCACAATGAAAACTCCTGTGGCCAACTCTCTAACCACTAGGCCACCGGTAAAAATATCACTTTCATTGATTCATCTGAAAAGTCTAGGTTCCCTTCACAACAACAAATCAACAGATCAACAGTTTACAGGTGTTAAAGTAGTTCTAAATGAAATTGGTCAGTTCTGAACTTGTAACTGGCAAAGAAGCTGAATCTTTGCCATTTTTATGATGGTTAGCAGATCACCTGGCAGTGTAAACATTCCCAAGCAGCCCTACAGGTGGGCAAAGAAGTGAAGCTGGTATATCCTGACTTTAGGCATTGCTCCAAGCTTTGACCCTGAGCCATATGCCCTGATGGAAAAGATCTCGGCCCTAACAATCCAGATGCTTAGCAGGCGGAACCAAATCTTGGGTTTCAGAAGTAAAGCTGTACCAGAAATGCATGTTTTCACTGAAACAGCCTTGCTATTCCATCAATTCTTCCAATTTTGCACCAGACTCCTTCTCTCTACGGAAAGCTGTTTCGAGGTCACCCCAGTGTTGCTCTTAAAGTGAAAGTGACTATTTGTCAATGTGAAACATAGCGAAACATGAGAAACAACTTCTGCTTTTCATCTGTACAAACAATTGTAGCAGGGCACAGCTATTTAAAGCTGCTTGGGGAGCAGTGATGGGGATGGTACCTTGCTGGTGGGTGACTTTTGATTTGTGGTTTTCTTTGATTTAGACAGCCCTGAATGGAAGTATGTGAAGTAATGTTACTTGCATCTCCTTCTGCTTGCGTTTGTCATCATGAAACACGGCAGAGAGCAGTGATGGGGACGGTACGTTGCTCAAGGGTAACTCCTATTCCCTAACCACCAGGCCACTGCTGCCCCTCTTGGTGTTGTTTGCTTCCACGTCACATAAACATCCACAAATGTGATATAAACATAAAAGATGGAGAAACTAAAAACCTTGATGTCACTCAGTAAACTCAGAATTTGTTCAGCCAGAATGGGAATCATACAAGCTTGTGTTATAATGCATCCCCTGAAATCTCTGATGCTGGAAAATGATAGAAGGTTCCTGATCCTCCAAGATCTGATTATAGTACATGAGCGCAAAGATCATTAAACTTTTTCTTTAGGCATTTGGCCAAATCTTTATGCTGAAAGATCAATGGTGTTTGAAGAGATTCCGGTTCACTTATCAAAAAGACAAGATAAGAGATTCTTTAAATAGAAAAGAAAGGAAGAGATGGAGTCAGATAGATAAAGACAGAAAAAAAGGGACCTCTGTAGCAATGATCAAGTAAAATAATGACAAGGCACAGTATTAAAGCTACAGCTAAAGAACAGTTGGAAAACTTTAAGGAATAAACTAAGGTTGATGACATGAAAAATACCATGAAAATGAATGGGTTTGTAAAACTCCAAAAATATAAATAAATATTATTTATTTATTTATTCTTTGTACAGATACCAGCCATCCCTATAAGGCAGAAGTGCCTAAAATCTTTCCAATGGAGGGCCAAGTATTAATCTGGATTGAGTGCTGTGGGCCAAAAATAAATGTTGATGTTATGCGCAATTATATTACAATAAATGATATTTTATGAAAAAAACGTACATTCTCGTTTATCATAGCTATGATAAGCAGATGGATAAAACAGAGGAAAGAGAGCAGGAAGGACAGAACATTAATATCCCTTTTTTGTCATGAGCTTTGCACCAGAAAAAAGTACAAAAACAACAAAAAATAAATCGGGTAGCTATACTATAAACTTTACTCTGGACTACACCCAACATTGTACTGGTAGAGATTAAACATTTTGTGAACAACTCTTGAAACATGCTCTTGAAAATCTTCTTTGGCAAAATGAAGGTCAGTTTCCACTGGCATCCACCTTGTCAGAGGTTTGTTGGAACTTGTTAGGTTCTCTCCCTGCCAGACAGGAAATCCCTTTAAAGAGCAATGAGAATTCAAGCCATTCACTCCATCAACCTCACTCAGGCTCTCCCTCTTTCCTTTCTTTTCCTCTCCTCACCAGGCCAAGCTAATGTGTATTGATGGACTCTTGAGCATGTCAATAGGAAGAGGATCCGAGTGGGAGGATAGGGCATGGGGTGAACCTGGAGTGGGGGTTAACATGATCCTCTACATCGATTGGATGTAGAGAGAATCTCCATATCTTTCTATGCCACTCTTGGCCAAAGGGAACAGCCCTTTCTCTTCAGTTCTTATGAGGGATTCCCTACATTTCCTTTAGGTTGGTGCACAAAAAAGTCACATTTCTTGCTGATCAGGCTCTGGGCTACAGGAAGAAAGATGAAGAGCACACCTATTTACCTGGACTTAGTTAGAGCGTATCACCTATTTACCTGGACTTAGAGCTTATGGGGAAAGTACACATAATATTCATGTGCAGTTTTTCTAAAAAAGAAAAACTGTACTCCTCAGCACGGTCAAGCTGCATGGGCAGAGCAATAATTCAAAAGGAATATTGTGGGGAGGGTTCAGGCCTCAAACACGACAAGAGTATTCCTGAAACCGTAGGCAGAATTTCACAGACAAATTAGCATGTATTTGGAAATAAAGTTTTATTTATGCTATTTCACTCAAGATTCTTTTTTATTCATTTAATTCACTTTCATTGGTAGAGTGTAAATCTATTGCTTCAGTTTAATTCAATTCAGTTGTGCCTGTAATGCACCCTTCAAAAAGACCACAAGAGCGTTACAGTGCTGCTGCATGTTCTCTTCACACCTCCTTCTTCTCTACCTCCAGCTCCTTCATTCCCACCCCTTCTGTCCTGGGGTGACAGGCAGGCTGGTATCAGCCCTAAGCACCTGCTCACCAAATGCTCCTCCATTAATCCCTCCTTTTTCATTTTACCAACCACTGTCCTCCTTGATTTCCCTCTTCGTTTCTTCCCTCCTGACACCTCTTCATTATGTTTCCTTTCATCTGTGCACAGACCTAGCCTTTTTGTTTGTGTGCCAAATGTCATTTTAGGAAAGAACCTTTGTTTTTTTTTCATGCTTATTTCACAGTTTTAGGTCAGAAGTATTTTTCCACATACAGTGACAGCAGTACAGTGCTGTGTTCAACGCAATGAAAAAGTCTTATTTAAGAGTGCATCTTCAGTCAACAGAATGCCACAGTGTTATTTGTACCACTCACAGTGAAAAGGATGATAGAAAATAATATTCTCAACCGATTTAACTTGCCTTTGTTTGATTGATCCAATCGAATATCAGGATTTAGTAGAAGTGAAGGGTTTGCCAGCTTGGCTAAACGTGAAACGAACTTTTTTTCCAGACTGAGATGCTGCACTGAACAGAAAGGGAGAAGCTGGGACAAGAGCTGACATTTATGGGAAGTAGCTACAAGTGCCGTTGAATCGACTCACTGCTGAGAAGCGGTTAAACCCCTCCCACCACATCTTTAATTCTTTTCTCTCTTTCTTTATACCACCCTCCCTTCACAGGAAGAATGTAGTGAGAATGATCCTGCCGGAATTTCCCCAACAACGATATATAAGAGGTGTTATCAAGGAGACTTATCTTTGTCCAAAACTCCATTTATGGTTTCATTCACACACCCTCTAGTTACTTTTCATCCTTCCTTTCTTTCTTTGAACCAAACCATTATGACAATTTACTCATGTGAATCTAAAACCGAGCCCCCCTTACTCTTCCACACGCATTCCTTCTGCGCATTTCAGCACTTCTATTTCTTTTAAGCAGCTTTTGCATTCCCAGCAGAAGCGTCAGCTTTTCCCAACATGATTGTTGTCCCACACCAAATTGCTTGTTGATGTTTTCTTGTTAATTTTCCATTCCAGTTATGCTTTCCATTGGGCAAGCAAAGGACCTCACATTGTGCCTTTGTTCAACTTAAAACAATAAAAAATAGCAGCTAATAAAGGTCTATTTTCTAACACTTTAATCACTCCTTTTCTAAGTGGATAGCAATGCAATCTATGCATCTGCACCTGTTACGGTCTAAAAATAACATCTACTCATTTTCGTTCTAAAAATAGTTCTATCTATCCAGTGCACGGTACTCCAGACAATGCCATTAATTCTTTCTCCACTGAATTTGCACAGGAAAAATGTTCAAGGATATTGCAGACAATATTGCAGGTGCTTTTGTCTTACAAGGTCAAAAGCATCCATGTTGATGTCAATCATGATGGCAGGGAAAAAAGACAATGCTGTATCGATTTGCAATTTTGGCACTATATGACGACAGCACAGTATGTACAAATGACTCTAAATTGAGAAGCCTGTTCAACCTGGAGTAGTTTTACCCAGGGAGGTACTAATACTACAAGATACAGCACTTAATTCAGTCGGTAGTTTTATCATTTAGTGTTGCACCGGTACCAGTACAATACTAGTAATGGCACTCGTGTTGGTATTGGCAAATAAAGTTAGCATAAAACATGCATGTTTGCCACTGAGAAATGCCTGAAACAATTGAGTTTTGCTCAAACAGTTTTTTTGTCTACATCAACTTCTGCTACTAATATTAAAACTAGCTTCATATTAATCCTAAAGGGGTATTTCTGACTTTTCTATGCATCTGAAATTAAATGGCACATCTGTGCATTGTACTATTGTTCTGGTACTTTCTGATTCTGAAAAGATAATCAGGCCACTCTGTTATAGTTTGGGAAAAATGACATATGCAACCAATAAAATCACTTACAGAAAACATTTTAAAACCTTCACTGGTAAAACTTAAACCAGCTCAAATATTGCTTTAGGGAAGCAATGGGACTTTCTTGTCCTTCATATGTGACAGAACAGAGTAAGGGACTACAGCTAGGCCACAACTCTTAACTCTCAAGCGGTGCATTGTTGTCACAAATGGCGTCCTCCAGCAGCTCGTCCTCGCTCAAGCTGATGTGAAGGCAGGTCTCGTTAACAGGCGAAGAAAACAGAAGTGTGTGCTCATAGCTGAGGGGTGTGGCCAGATTGGGCGGGGTACCGGTAAAGAGGCGGTCCTCTGGTAAACTGCTGCAGGTACTGGAGGTGGACATGAGCACAGAGCTGCGGTCCTCAAACATGTCCTCCCCAGGCTGTGGGGACGTGAGGGACTTGTTGTCTGAGCGGACGCCTGAATCGTCACTGACCGAACAAGAGGTGCTGCCACCATTGCTGAGGACCAAGTCGCCAGGAGATACGGTACAGGAAATGATGCTGGGGAAGGAGGCGCCATTGGTCTCGGAGCCTGGAGAAAAAGTTCTGTTTGGTCGCTTTCGGTTGACTGGCGCAGGGGGAGGGTCCAGCTTAGGAATGATTTGCTTAAACCTGTGGAGCAGAACATAAAACAAGATCATTTTCAAAGGGTGGCAGAAGAAAACACAAGCTCTGGCAGTTCCAGGTCTCAAATTCTATGCTGTGTATGTGCGTGTGAGCCCTATGGGTCTGTGAGTGTGTGTGTACACTGATCTCTTTCCCAAAGATGAGGGAGGATTATAAGAAAGCAAAAGTGAATAAGAAAGAGAAGAAAAAAATAACAGTGACTAAACGTTTAGGTGTTAGATGCCGATTTACTTACAATGCAGATACAGACCGCCAAACAAATAGCATGAAAGAACAAAAATGCATGCACACACACTTACACACGCACACACACACACACACACACACACACACGACTCCTAAAGCAACATAATCAGATGAAGAACATTACATCTTTGGTTATGGCTCATCAGCCGAGCTAGGTCTATAATTCCTTCTCTCTCTCTCTCTCTTTGTCCTTTCTCTCCTTCTGTCTCCTCTTCATTAGCATAAGTCTCGAGTCAGCGATGTTGTTCAGTGGCACATGGCAGTCTACCCCCCCCCCCACCGACCCCCTTCTCTCTCTCTCTCTCCGATATGTTTATCTTCTCCTGTCAATAAATGAAAGCTGCCATAAAGAACACTGTATTTCAAGCAACCCCAGCCTGACATTTAATGTATCTGCTCCACATGCTGTATGCGGCCTTCTGTAAATATCAGCCACTAATAATTTAAAGCCTTTTGTAATTCCATAATTTCAGCCTCTTACTTTTCTGATTCATACTGTTCACAAACTTATCTTGAACTGGATCAGTTTTATCTGGGCAGGTACTGTAGTTTAAGGGGTTATGACGAGATATGCATCTATATATTCATACATACAGTTCTGTACAAACGTTTTAGGCAGGTGTGAAAAAATGCTGTAAACAAAGAACGCTTTCAGAAAAATAAGTAATGATTGTTTATTTTTTTATCGATTTACAGAATGCAAAGTGAGCGAACAAAAGAAAAATCTAAATCAAATCAATATTTGGTGTAACCACCTTTTGCCTTCAAACCAGCATCAGTTCTTCTAGGTACACTTGCACAAAGTCAGGGATTGTGTAGGATTATAGTCGGTGTATGATCAACCAGTTTTACCAAACAGGTGCTGATGATCATCGATGTCACACGGAGGTTGAAACACAGTCATGTTTGGAATAACCGACCAGCCGAGTTCCTTCAGAAACTGTGTGCAAGTGTACCTAGAAGAACTGATGCTGTTTTGAAGGCAAAGGGTGGTCACACCAAATATTGATTTGATTTAAATTTCTCTTTTGTTCATTCACTGCATTTTGTTGATTGATGAAAATAAATGATTAACGCGTCCATTTCTGAAAGCATTCTTTGTTTACAGCATTTTTTCACACCTGCCTAAAACTTTTGCACAGTACTGTATATAATTTATGAATTTATATATTACAAGTATGACAATTATCACTCTGCACTGTATAGCCTTCTTTAGGAACATTTCTTTTGAACAAACAGCAAAAACAAAAACTGGAAAAGAAACGGTATCTGTGTGGCAGCTGTCATGTACTGCTTATGTGCTCAAATCTTTTTTCCCCCATGGCCATGCGAACATAGCATTGAGGGAGAGAATCTGCTGAGGTTAAAGAGGTGGGAGTCTGTGGAGATGCATTATACACTTCCTCTCGAACTGCTCCCAGAGGGAGCCTGAGAGATGGGGAAAAGAAAGAGAGTGATAAACACAGTGACAGAATAAGATACACTGAGAGTGGAAATAAATTAGTAGAAGAGGCCATGAGAAATGAAAGAGATGGAGAGATCAAAAGAAATAGAATGAATGAGAGAGCAAGAAAAACACCAGGGTGAAAATGAACAAAAAGATTAAAGCTTGTGATATAGACAAAAAATCCTTATTACGATTATACTGATACATAGTTTGATGGAAATTATATACATATACATACGACACATAGACACACACACACACACACGCAGACGCACACACCATAGAACTGTCCAAGGACCACTAAAAGTGGACAGGGCAGTGGCATGGTAGTGTATGGTATTATAGGTAAGTGTGTCTTGTGTGTGTATATGCAGGCACTGCACAAAGAATACACACACCTGCAGCTTTTTTTGTTTTTCTGTTCCCCAAAAACACTGTCTACTCACTTGACTTTACAACTAGCAGGTTAGATGAACTGTAATAAAGTAGCCTTGCAGTTATAAGGTTCATGATTGTAGTTCAAGAGCAGCACTCCTGCAGATGATCCACTCTGCTGTACGTGACAGTCCATCAAATGATGCTGACAAACTGCCTGTAACTAACTTCCAGGTTAGGGGTCGCCACAGCAAATCATCCGTTTCCATTTCTTCACATGTTCTGCATCTTCCTCCTTCAAACCTACCACCTGCATATCCTCTCTCAACACATCCATAAACCTCCTCTTTGGTCTTCCTCTTATCCTCTTTCCTGGCAGCTCCATCTTCAACATCCTCCTCATCTCTCCATTGGACATGTCCAAACCAGTACAACCTTGCCTCTCTAACTTTGTCTCCAAAACATCCAACCTGTGCTGTCCCTCTAATATATTCATTTCTAATCCTGTCCATCTTTGTCACACCCAACAAAAATCCCAGCATCTTTAACTCTGACACCTCCAGCTCTGCCTCCTGTCTTTCCGTCAGTGCCACAGACTCCAATCCATTCAGCATAGCTGGTCTCACTACTGTCCTTTAAAGCTTCCCTTTTACTCTTGCTGGTACCCGTCTGTCACAAATCACTCCAGCCACTCTTCTCCACCCATTCCAACCTGCCTGCACTCTCTTCTTCACCGCTCTTCCACACTCGCCGTTACACTGAACTGTTGATCCCAAGTATTTAAACTCCTCCACCTTTGTTACTTCTAGGCACCCTGTCATATGCTTTCTCCAAGTCCACAGAGTCACAATGCAACTCCTTCTGACCTTCTCTGTACTTCTCCATCAACACCCTCAGAGCAAACATTGCATCTGTGGTGCTCTTTTGTGGCATGAAACCATACCGCTGTTCACTGATCCTCACCTCTTTTCTTAACCTAGCTTCCACTACTCTTTCCCATAACTTCATGCTGTGGCTGATCAATTTTATCCCTCTATAGTTACTACAGCTCTGTGCATCACCCTTATTCTTGAAAATCGGTTCACTTCTCCTCCACTCAGGCATCCTCTCACTTTCCAAGATTGTGGTAAACAATCTGGTCAGAAACTCAACTGCCATCTCCCCTAACACCTCCATGCTTCCACTGGTATGTTATCTGGACCAACAGTCTTTCCTTTCTTACACGGCATCTTTAGCCTTCACCTCTGCTTTCTTCACCCTGCATTTTATCTGCTTGTACACCTGTATAGAAATACAGGGACACGTCATCTTGTGGTTTGAGATTGGCCTGCGTTATTTTGGACCAAAGACTCTCATTTGTTGAAGCATGAATGTTTTGATAAACTACACAATAGCATGTGATTAGGGACCATGCTCAAAGCATCCAATAATATGTGGTGATTAAAGGTGAAAGGAAGAAGAAAAAATATAAAGCACCTGATTAACAGTTTGCATAAACATAATTACAGCTGCAACAAATGTTCAGCTGATCTACTATCAATTTACAAAGGATTAAATCTTTCAGTGAATAAAAAAAGCACATGCTGCCCATTTTGCATGTCTGCTCTGACTACACAGTTAAGAGTAAAATATAATTATATAATATATAATTATATATATATATATATAATATATATATATATATATTTGTATGTATAAAAACACTATTTTTGGAAATGACCTGTTATGCATGTATGTTCACAGACACTACACCGTGCTGCATAGAGATATAAGAGAAGAAAAGATAAAGGCAATGAAAGATAAAAGCAAAAGAAAAAGATTACAGAAAAGGAACAAGTGACATTAAAAGATTAAGAAAAAAAATGAGGGGGGGCTGATAATCTGATGGGGAAGGGGGGACAAGGGTGTTTATGTTTGTTTTCAGGAGAGAGAGAGAGAGAGAGAGAGAGAGAGAGAGAGAGAGAGAGAGAGAGAGAAAAGGGTGTTAATGTTTGACTGTGCTCTCATCTGGAAATATTTCACAACAGAAGAGAAAACACACACACACACACACACACACACACACACACACACACACCACTTCAGTTCATTAATCAAATATGTTGAAGTTTCAATATGTCAAGCTCCCTAAATCAACCCTCACACACACACAGCAAACCTTCAGTACTTCACTCTATGTACTCTCTCCCTTTCAGTGTTATATTAATTCTCCTACACACACATCAGACCATTCATGCTCTATTAGCATGCTGACGTGCTTCAAAAAACAACTTAATTATACTCACAGAAGGTTGGAAAAGTGGAGAGGGGAGAAGGGTAGAGAGGCATATATGGATGTAATTGATAAGAAAACAGGCTGAACTGAGAATGAAGGAAAATAAGAAAACAAAAAATGTGCGAAGAAACATTAAAGTTAAAGAAGAAAGAGGATGACCAACAGGGGAGGTTCTTCACAGGTGCACCTGAATAGAGAGAAACAAATATAAAAACCAACACTCTCAAAGATACTAGTTAAAATAAGAATTGCCTGGAATTGCCAATCTCGACGATTATAAAATGTGTCTGGGCATTTCCATTTCAACTACTTTTGCTATAGCAACTATATCATTTAAAGCAAATCCTCTTTAACGTATACCCAGTACACAAAATGTGTGTTTCTTTATAAGAATTGAAAGCAAGAATGGTTTAACTTAGATATATCAGATGCAGGCTGCTGATCTGTACCAGTTCGGCTGCGGTTCAACTGCCAATTTAAGCAAACCGTAACTGAATATTTCTGCTGAATTTAGTTACCTTTCATGTCAGACATTGCGCCACCTGGGAAAGCGGGCAGAGCTAAAATGTGCAATATGAAATGGACACAGATATTCAAGCAGGACATGACCAGTGTTAAAGGGTGGATTCAATAGGGCATCTTAGTTTAAAACACTGATACCTGCTTCTTTTATAGCTACACTTACACTTTAGTTCACTGGATGAGACCCAACATCAGCTGCTGGCATCTCGGTATTTTCAGCGATACTATGTTACTTAAATTTTATTCATATAGATCTTCTATTAAAGTTATAAGCCAGAATAAATATTAAATATTTAAAGAATATTTAAAAAAACATAAAACATATAGAAATGATGAAGCATCCTTAACGTAAACATGAATGGGGGGAAATGGACATACAATGCACATTCTCAAAGTCTAAGGAATAAGAATCATCTTTTAGACTTTAAAAGTGGCAGAAGATTTAGATTGTTCCATAGCTTAGAGGCATTTCACAATTTCTACTTAAATTCTTTTGTTTTAAAACTGCTTCAAATCATTGGCCACCTCCTGGTAATAACATATGAGTTTATCAGTTCAAATATATATGTCCATCCATCCATTATCTGCCGCTTGTCCCAAACGGGGTCGCGGGGGAGTGCTGGTGTCCAAACCATGTTGATATTGCGTGGCGCAGGACGGGGACGATTCCTGATAGGTCGCCAGCCCATCGCAGGGAGTGAGCGGACGGACGGCACTTTGCCCTAAGGGTACCTCTTCAGGCGCAACCTAGCTGGAAGGGTTCGAACCCCATCCTCCGATCATGGCCGACGCCTATATATATATAGAGATAAAGATAAAGAGTAAAGATATATATATATATATATATATAAACAACTGAGTGTGTAGAGACATATATATATATATATATATATATATATATAAAACAACTGAGGTTAATTCAAAACAATAAAAGACCTTAAAACAGTGAATTAAGAAACCAAGAAGAATCATTTACAGAGAACAAAACTGGACCAAGAATTGACCCTATGGCACCCCACAGGTAGAGACAAAAGTACGAGTCAACTTTATTCACTAGAAAGTTTCAGTGTCTATTTGAAGCAAGACAAAAATCCTGACGTCCCAAACCACTAAGTCTGTTCATTAATACATCCTGGTGAACTGGCTTCCCACATAACATGCAACTCTAAAATAGCCTTCACTGAGACAGCAGACACGCAGGTTATTTAAAATTCTCATAAAAGCCTTTTCATTATGGTTCATGCTTAAAACAGGACTGAAACTTACAACACAATAACCTTTAGCTTATAATAAAAATGCACTTTTGAAATAGGTCTCATTCAAATAGATACTACAATAGGTCAACGTTCTAAAATTTGAAAACATTGAACATTGAAATTAGATAGTAATGGCTGGTTTTCTTTTACATGAGTATCTATGATTCAAGAAACAGATTGCAGATCTCCTTCAGTCATCCAAATATTTAGCAGGATGAATCTCCATATATGTAACCGAGAAATAATCTAAATTTAGCCGTGTAATTAACGCAAAGTATGGCCTTGTTTTTAAAATCAAGAGTGTCTAATAAAAAGCTAGATTCATTTATAGTTTAAATAAATAACCATTTGAAACTAATACAAAACCACCTCTATCCAGTTACACAGGTCCAGAGTAAAAATCTAATCCAATGTATGATCGTCCTTGTGATTAGGGCAAGAGTCATGTTGCAAAGTTCCAAAAATTTCAGTGACGTTTTAATAGCTCTATAGTAAAACTAAAAAGTAAAAAAGAAAGCAAAAAAACCTACAATATAGCACTTTATCATGATTAGCTAATGGAAGACGCGGCTTTGCAAAGACATCTATGAACCCAACACACAAAAACACGTGGTACAAAGTGTGAACTTTAAAAGCCACATTTCAAATCCTAAAAACCAACCTGATAAACCAAAGAGCCATCAAAAATCTTTTAAAAAAGAGCCAGACTACCACTACAACCAGTCATGTATGGTTCTCTTAAACCTCAGTCCAGGTTTCAGTTAATAAAACATAATTTCTTAGGGTAACAAAGGCACAGTAGCATTTGGCTACTGAGAAATGTAGACATACTGTTCTTCTAGTGGACGCTGTGCAACAACACGGCCAAATTGTCTGAGAATGCTTGCAACCAAAGGGATGTGACCCCTTGATTTGCAGGACAAACACAGTTGCAGAGTAAACAGTCTTCATCATCTGAAGAAAAGCATCTGCTCTTCTCCTGCATTTCTTGCAGCATGATTTCCTCCAGTAAGAAAGATGTCCACAGAAGTAAAGGCAACAAAGGAGATAGGAGGACGGGAATAATAATCTTTACCCACAACAGGTACAAACTACAAGAATTATTATGTGATTACTACGCCTTATTCGAGTACCCATCTCTGTCATCTAATCACTAAGACTGAGTGTTTGTTGAACCCAAGCCGGATCCTACAGAAAAAAGCATCATCATCTTTTAGCAGCTCAAGTTTAGGGGTTGCCACAGCGGACCTTCCATTTTTTTTTCTTCTAGTCTTCTGCATCTTCATTACATTTACGGCATTTAACAGATGCTCTTATCCAGAGCGACTTCCATGTCCTACTTACAGGGACAGTCTTCCTGGAGCAACTCAGGGTTCAGGGTCTTACTCAGGGACCCAGTGGTGGTAGTGCCAGAGGTGGGATTCGAACCTGGAACCTCTTGATCCATAGGTCCATACCCAAGTACCCTACCACTAGACCACCACCACCCTAACATCTTCCTCGTTCAAGACACCCTGCATGTCCCTCCTACATCCATAAACCTCCTCTTTGGTCTTCCTCTTCTCCTCTGGCCAGTCAACATCCTTCTTCAACAACCTCTCTCCTCTGGACATGTCCAATCCAATGCAACCTTGCTTCTCCAACTTTGTCTCCAAAATGTCTAGCCTGAGCTGTCCTTCTAATATACTCATTTCCAATCCTGTCCATCCTCGTCACACTCAACTCTCAGCATCTTTAACTCTGACGCTTCCGATTCTGCTGCCAGCCTTTTCGTCAGTGCTACCGTTTCCAACCCATGTAGCACAGCTGGTCCCACTACCAGTGTAATGCGATAAGATGTTGCAGACTGTGCTTTTTGATTAGTAAATATCTTGATTATCTTTAATGTACAGAAATAGTTAATGGCATCATGATTAGTGGCTCGTGTTTACAGATGGGTATGTGTGTCTATGAAGATCCATTAAAACTGATTTTTATTAGAGAGAGGGAGAAAACGAAGGATCATCACATTAAGATCTGATCTCCACTTCAGCTAGTCAGTCCTGACTGGATGCACTTGATTCACATCTCTCGATTCACTCTTTTCTTTCATGCATACACACAAGCACAAGGTGAATGTGTGAGGAACATTTAGAGCTGTACAACATACCCTTTGTTAGTCTTTACTGCAATATTGACTTTTACAATATCGATATTGTAGAAGGCTGCAAAATGCAAATGAAGTATTTGAATTTTTTTTTTTTTTTGAGCCTCTTGATGCTGTGAACCATAGTACCTAATGCTTGTCTGTGTTCAGATGAATCAAGATATTCATAATCATGGTTAAAAGTGATCCAACAGAAGTGAATATACTGATAGTTAGTTTTTTGTATATATTGTACAGTTCCAGTCAAAAAAGAAGCACAAAGAGAAACAGCATGAAACTGATTGTGGGAGTGGGGCTGGAAAACACATGCTGTGAATTAGGGTCTCGCAGAGCTGAAGTCTGTTGCATCGCAATTCAGCAGAGACTAAGTCAGGAAAGAGTGATGAGGCAGAGGGACCAGAGCAGAAAAGAAAGAAGCATGATGGAAGAAAAGCTTGCTCGGTGCAAAGTGAAACAGAGCAAAACAGTAGAAGAGAAAAAAGGACAAGGGATGAATAAACGCTGATGGGACAAAAGATGGACGTCTTTTGCTTTTTCGCATTTGTCTGAGAATCTGCATGGAGAATGAACAAGCGGATGAACCGGGATTAAGAAAGAGAGACATAAAAATTCTCAAAATTCTGTCTCACCTATAAATAGTCCAGTTCCTCTGCTTGATTCTACACTTGATGTTTATTCATTCAAAGCTTTACATGTATAGATGAGACTAAGGCTATGCAAAATACTAGTTTTTTTATTTGGTGTGGTTCAACACACAACAATGCTTCTGCACTAGGCTCCGAGGATCCCCCCACAAAAATACAGTGGTGGCATGCTGACGGCAATGTTGAGCATGTGACCTATAATGGTGAATTTTAAAAACATTAAGAGAATTTTTTATACCCCTCCTTTTCCTAATTTATTGGCTGCCAATTGCCAGGCCTTGCACGGCTCCTGGGAAGCGGTGTGTGGGACGGAACCTGCTCATTTGGAACCCCAAACCTTTGTGTGTGATCGCTGCTTGCATTGATCCCTGAGCTGCCACTATATAATCTGCTGCAAGCTTTACTTTTAAGAATCGTAGAAATATACACTTTTTCATATATTGCTATGTAGAGTATGTTGAGTGTAAATAAAGAATCATACATACTATTATCACTTTGTTAAGCCCTAGATGTGAAATATTTATTCATGTGAAAAGGATGAATTAATCAAGTGAATGTAATACGTGTCCGTGTGTGTGTGTGTGTGTGGGCATATGCGTTTGCCATAGGAGATGGATCATCTTGTGCTGAGTGAGGTATGAGTCACTGGCAAGTTTTACTTTGAAAGTGGACAACGTGTGCAGACATGGGGTGTGTGTGTGTGTGTGTGTGTGTGTGTGTGTGTGTTTAGCAATAGTTCTAAACAGGCCATAGTCGACAGACATAAGATCTCTCTCAGTGTTTATAATTATAGTTTTAGTGTTAGTGAGAAACATCTGGGTTTATAAAAAATTTTGCTACTAATTGCCAAAGCGTTTGAGGATCACTTGACCTTATTTTTCATTCAGTATTTACAACAATGTTGCGTTTACTTTCAGTTTTGTTATATACACAGTTTTTCTATGGCTCATGAGTCATAGCAACAATCACAGAATCCTTGTAAAGCAATGTCAGTAGAACATTACTTCGAATACTATCACTATTCTGTTTAAAATAGCACATAAGAGTGCAAACACTTATACTTATGTTTATACATAACTTTAGTAGTTCATTTCAGCATCACCGAGAAACATTAGAGTTACAAAATGAGTCAAGTGAGTAGAAAGGATGTATGAATGTAGGAATTTGAAATTTAATCAAATCTAAATGACTATTTTTTTAACCAATACAGTTCTGCTCAGACCACTTCAGATCAGAAGTGATCAGCTGTCCGGAACTCCAGAAATCCAGAATTCATGGTGAAACCATAAGCAACCTAGAGCTCTTCAGGGAGTGACTTTCAATAAAACTGGTGAAATTGTGTGAAAGTGGGAAATTTTCCCCAAATTTACCCCCGATGCAAAAAGAAACTTAAGTGAAAGTGGAAAAAAGTGAAAGTGACTATTCTTGTCATTGTGAGGTCACAGCACAGCACACAGTGAACCACGACAAAATTGAACCTCTGCATTTAACCCATGCAAACCCCGTGCAGTAGGGGGCACCTATGAAAGCGCCCGGGGAGCAGTGATGGGGACAGTACCTTGCTCAAGGGTACCTCAGAACACACCCCTCTGGTAAGGGGTTTGAACCCACAATCTTCCGATCCTGTTATTATTATTATTATTATTATTACTAATAAAAGCAGCTCAAAACATCTGCCCTAAATTGTGTTATTATGCATCTTCATTCTTCTGCATATATTTTAGTGCTAATAGTAGTCATGGAGTTATGACATTGGGAACAGCCATAAAATCTTTAACTTCATCTTATAATAAAAAAGGTTTGGTTTGCGTTCCTCGCTTTATCGAAAATGATTAGTATAGTATGCCTACATGGTTAAAGTGTCAGCTTCATACAGTCTTTTACTTCACCTCTTAATAAAAAAGGTTTGGTTTAGTTAAAGTGTCAAAAAAAAAAAAATGCTTCCTACTGTGGTTTATCTGCCTGCTTGGCTATTTAAGCAAAGCAGTGAGTTCTACTGTTTTCAGTTTGATTTCAAAGCTTCAGGTGATCTCCAATCATGACCATCCAGTGTTTTTACCCCCACCTCTAGCCCTCCAAGCTTCAATACTGTGTTGGACCGTTCTTAACCCAATATTAGTAGTTTCAGCAGCTTCTTCTCTTTGCTTGATGGAGGCGGATAATGTGACCTTTCTTAAACAGAGTAACAAATTTTACAAAACTGGTTATGCCTTTCAACTTGGCGTTAAGACTGCAGCAGTTGGGGTTAAATAAATAACAGCTGAAACATATCAATCACTACTGTACTTATCCAAAGGAAGGCTCTTACCTATTTACTTTAGGAAATCCATTTTTAAGGGCCTGGTAGTGCATATTTACCGCATACACAGGGATTAACAGGGATTAACAGGAGACGGAACTGGAGGTGGCAGAGTTATAAGGATGTGATAAGGGTTGACAGCACTGGGAACAAGTATATTAAAAGAACCGCTCAGGTTGGACGGCTTGGAGACAAAGTCAGAAAGGTGAGATTTCGCTGGATTGGAGGTGTGCAGAGGAGAGACAAGGGTTATATTAAGAGAAGGATGTGGATGGAGCTGTCAGGCAAGAGGAGAAGAGGAAAGGCAAAGAGGAGGTTTATGGATGTGGTGAGAGAGGACATGCAGGTAGTCAGTTTAAAAGTGGAAGATGCAGAGTACTGGATGAAATGGAGATCCTTAATACCGTCAAAAGAAGAAGACACGAAGAGGGGGTTGAAATGTTTTTGCTGAAAATGTATCACGACTGTTTTTGTTACACGTCCGGATGATTATTATAAGCGGACTATTATAAGTAAAACATAAAGATGTGGAATATGGGAACCACGTGGAAAAAGGAACGCCGCTGAAGTCCAAGTGTTGCAGCAACTGTCCATTTCCAATCCACAGGTTTACTGCTTTAAGATAGAGATTAGGGTAAGAAGTGTTGGAGCAGTCCTATGCTAAACTAAAATTATGAACAGTACAATGTAGTTTTACACATGTTTTCAAGAAATGTGTGTAGTTAAGACATCAGTTTAAGTGTCAGTTGGTGAAGTCATTGTCTGATAATGCAAAAGGGATTAGCTTTACAATGTCTGGGGGAGAAGCTATCAGAGAGACAAGTTTTGCTTTAAAAATAGTCCTTTGCACGCACTCTTTTTCTAATCACTACCACACTAAATATCAAACCCTTGAGGAAAAAGCAGCAAGGTGAAAAATCAAGCCAATAAGAACATCTTGTCAGGCTTTAAAACAGAAGGCAGGTGTCTGGTGCACATAGAAACAGAAGAGATTGTTCTATAGCTTTTTACTTTTTCACAAACCCACTCACAGTAATCAATCCTCAGACGGTCAAATTTTTCCATCACCGGATGAATATCACTCTTTCTCTCCATCTCTTTCTATAAATATATCCATATTTATATTATGAGTGAGCAGAGTGGGAGGGCGTTGGTTTCTTATAGACTTTCATTAGTTTTGTTTGCATTTCTGCAACGCAATATCCATCTCTACCCGTCTGCTGTCTGGGTGGAAAGATGGAAACAGAAAAGAAGGAAAGAGGGCATGACGATTAAAAAAAAGTGTCAAAATAAAACAAAGCACTATCTAATATGGAGTTGATGCTGAGAGCAGGTCTCGTATCTCATGATCATATCATAATATTGTGTGCAGCATAATTCATAATCCTAAAACTAACCATAGTGAATGATGTTTTAGTGCTCATGCTAAGATCCGCATTGTGAGTGACAGATGGACAGAAGGACAGTTCAGTTTGGTCAATTTGGAGATAAAGAAGCAAGACTGCACTGGTTTGGACATGCACAGAGGCGAGGGAAGGGTTAAATCGGGAGAAGGATGTTGAGGATGGAGCTGCCAGGAAAGAGGAGAAGAGGAAGGACAAAGAGGAGGATTACAGATGTAGCACAGGAGGAGATGGACGGTTTAAATGAGGAAGATGCAGAAAATTAGAAGAAATGGAACAGGACGATCTGCATTTTATCATCCGACCACCATGCTATCCATTTAAAGACCAGATATTATTTGGGTGGAGGACAAGTCCCAGAACAGCGATGATGGTAAAGGGTGTTGCCTTGGTATGACCCAATGACAAACAGAAACAAACAGTAACTTCAAACTCCCATCAGCTGTGGCCAACTTAATCCTGTGGCTTTTTTTTTCCTTTTTGTCTTGCATTGGTTTTGACCTGCTCTGCTTCACAAAGCCATGCTTTTATTCTCAGCAGATGTAGGAGCTTGAGTTTCAGAAAGCAAAGCTGCTATTGGTTATGAATCAGTTCGGCAGGAAGTGGTAAACATTTACTCACAGTCGCACGCAGAACACAGAAACACGCAGACTGTTCATGCATACGAAGTGTGTGCCCAAAAGAAACTGCATGCACAGAAATTTTACATACCGTTGGTCCAGTGCGTCTGAATTCTGCCGAGCGAGATCACTGCTTGTAGTGTCCAATTCTTTGTCCCTTCCTACATCTGCTGGCTTGCCGATGGTTGAGGCTGCAGGGGGTCCACCCTGTTTGAGCAGGCTGAGGTAGGACTCGCTGCAATCCACCGTGCTTGTGATTGAGGGGCAGTTTTGTCCATCGCCTGCCAGTGTAGAGGCCATGGGCTGGTCTGAGCTCGGAGTGTAGTGGTTCTTCAGGTTGAGAGAGAGAGAGTGGGCAGAAATGCCTCGCCATGCTGTCTCTTCATCTGCAGGATGGAAGATTTTGGCATTCAAAAATTAATTTAAAGAAATAAAAAATGGTAGGCCCAGGCATTCACCTTCTCAGAAAACACAATGAGCAGCACTGATAACATAAGTGCTGTATATTTCAAAATAAATGAATCGTAACTGCCGGAAGGGCAAATGATAAAATGTTTATAATGATTTGAATTGAATGTGTTAACATTCTAAAAGAAACATTATTTTATGCCTGTCTAGGCAGCGGTGGCCTAGTGGTTAGGGAGTTGGCCCAGGATTGGAAGATTGTGGGTTCGATTCCCTCACCAGTAGGTTACCCCTGAGGTACCCTTGAGCAAGGTACCGTCCCCGTCACTGCTCCCCGGGCGCTTTTAATAGCTGCCCCCTGCTGCATGTGTGTGTATGGGTGAAAATGCAGAGGTTGAATTTTGTTGTGTTGTGCTGCGTTTCACAATGACGAGGGTTGTCATTTTCACTTTCACTTGCATTTCTTCCAATCCAGAAAAAACAGATGATATGAACCTGTCAATCCAGAATGTAAATCCAGCATAAACATCACTGCATTACTTTCTTTGCCAAACACACACATACACACACACTCTCAGTGTTTGGCAGTTGTCCCAGTGTTGATGCACTAGTGGACTCTGTTTTGTGGATTAGTGCAGACAGACAGCCTCCATAACCCCATTACATTCTAGCCAATTAAATCCCAGCCGTGTGTCTGTAGTGTATGTATGTGTGATCTTGCTTCTGTAATTGAATCCAATCTCTGTCTGCCCCATTCACTAATTCTGTCTTTGCCGTGACTACAGGCCCACATCCTTGATGCCATATTGCTGACACAGCATTTGTACATAAGGCATGCAAAAGAAAAGTGGTCTAAACACAGTAAATCCATATATCTGCTGCAAAAGACTTCATTAGAGATACTGCATCGCATCTTCGCTCACCCTCTTTTTTTTTTTTTTTTTTTTTTTTTTTTAAATCCACTGGCCATACATATTCATTTCTTATTACAGACTCGAGTCCATCTACAGTTCGGTTCTCTGCATCATCTGCTAGCTGGTTTTACCCTGCTGATCAATGCTCAGGACCCCAACGGTTATTCATTTGGCCGGTGGCTCACTCTCAGCACAGCGGCGCTAGGCTAAGAATCGTCCACCAAACCAAATCATCCGAGCAACAGTGTCTTGTGTCCATAAAATGACCACTTATGAAGGACTAGAGGATAATGAACTCAAACTGTGTAGCATCAGAGGATCTGTTATCAATAACTTTGAAACATGGACAAAGAGATTAGTTGTAAACTAATAGGGCTGGAAGTAAGGAGATGATGTTTAAAGAAAACTCCAATAGCACTGCAGTGGCAGACACACTCTTATCACCACTACATGCAACTACCACATAAGTGCCACTACTACATTGGTGCCACCAATGTTTCTAAAAGAAACATTATTTTATGTATGTCTAGGCAGCGGTGGCCTAGTGGTTAGGGAGTTGGCCCCAGAATCGGAAGGTAGTGGCCATTAGGTTTCCTTGAGGTTCCCTTGAGCAAGGTACCATCTCCATCACTGCTCCCTGGGCGCTTTAAATAGCTGTCTCCTGCTGCACGTGTATATATGGGTCGAATGCAGAGGAAGCATTTTGTTGTGTCTTGCTGTGCTGTGTTTCACAGTTAGTCACTTTCCCTTCACTTCCACTTCATATGTGAGTGTATCTTACATTGTGAAGTGCCGTTGACTTTGGACTCCAGCTCACTGACGTGTTTGACCAGCAGCGATATGTGTTGAAGTAGGTCTCGATTCTGCAACAGTAGTTGGTGTGTCCTGGCCTGAGCCTCCATCCTTCCAGCAGTCTCTGCTGCCATCTGGTCTTTCAGAAGCTGTACCTGCACAGGAGGGGCATTGAGTGTCCATTAAAAGAAGAAAAAAATGTTTTAAAAAAATCAAGCTTTCCACACCATTTCTAGCAGGGCTGATGAATAAAACATGAGCTTCTTTTTCAAAATGTCAGTTTTGTCCTTTGAAAATTGACTGATTCACACAGATCTAACTATTACTAAAAAAATCTTTTGTTTTTTATTGCTTCCCAATACGCCATGACATTTGGTAGGCAGACTGGTTTTTGTGTGTGTGTGTGTGTGTGTGTGTGTGTGTGGGTTAGGAGAAGAGTACAGTTTACGAATACCTGAAACAAACAGTTTCCATGCACTATAATGGAACAGCCGGTCACTTCTGCAAATCTCAGCTGCCACGGTTTCTGAGAGCAAATTCTATTACTCCCCCTCAAGAGTGAACGTTACATTTATGAGCATAATCATGATGTCAATGTGCATTACTCCAAACAAGGCCAGAGGAGATGGCCCAGTTCCACAGAGAGACGATTTCCCAACCCTACTATTAGACACCATTAGATCACACAGTTGTTTGCCTTTCACGCCTTAGAAAAGCATATTTATTAACCATGTGCACGTGAGCAATCTGAGAACTGAAAAGGGCTTTTTTGTAAGAATTCTCTTACTGAAACATCTGCATATAGAGATCAATTAAGATGCTTCTGATGAAGTTTCACTGCGGACTGTAAGCACTCCCTAGTGGTGTAACAGTGGGTGACTCTTTAGCATTAGATGATTGGTGTACTAGGTAGGCAAATTACTATTCTCTTTTGCTAGGAGCAACAGGATCGTCATTAGTGTCAAATTAGAACGTGTCTTACTTGTGCTACAGCGACCTGGGCTTGCTGTTGCTGCTGTAGTAGCTGCTGCTGCAGCAACTGCAGATGGTAGTGGGCAGCCAATGGCGTGAGAGGTGTAGAGAAAGGGCTGCATGGAGAAAGAGTGTAGAGAGACACGCCCTCCAAGTCCTGCAGAAAGATGGAATTTTATTAAAGACAGATGGAATTGTTTTCCTCATATGTTAAAAAGGCCAGGCAGTAACAACACTCAATACTCAGCACATGGATCAGAAAAAGTTTTAAACAGTGCTGATCTTGGCTTTAGGAGTTTTCCTCATAAATATGCTCAGTTTTAACCTATAGGCTGGGTTAGCCCTAACAAGTGGATAGTCCGTTAAGAAAGTCCAGTAAAGACGGCATCGTTTGAAATGACCTTTCCCACTTTATTCTTAGAGATGTAAAAATAAATATGTTCATTTAATGCAGGGAAATGCCATGCAGGTGGAAATCAAAGTTCATGGATCATTCATTTAACATCAGTTTGTGCCCTTCTCTTCCCAACAATGTGGAGCATGAAGACAACTTCGAAGATGCTCACAAGCACACAAGCATTCCATATACAGCATGGACAAGGCAAGTAGACACTTTCATTTTTGCTGTTTAATACGTCCAGAGCATCCATCCATATTAAATATCCCTGCTGTAGGAAACCCCCACACCAAGCTGAGAATATAAAACAAAGCAGTAATATTTACGTAATATAAATCCTCATTTCCAACATTGGAAAGGGAAAACATGACGTTATTTCCATAACATGCACTGCTTTAGCACAGTATGTAAATTAAAATCCAGTATTTGTGATCTTTTGCCTCCATTCCCGAGCAGACCTTGTATCTTCTAGTATCTAAGAGCCATATATTATATCAACTTAAAATAAAATCTATTCAACCATTCATCTTTTTTTTCAGAAAAATCCAGAGAATCCATAAGAAGTTATTTTACTTAATTTTTACATAAAAATAATGAATAAAAATGCATATTTGTTTCTGCCACAGTGGTCAAAGGAAACGCTTAGTCGATCTGGAAAAGGCATCGAGAATTCTTACGGCACAAAAGTCTTTTATTATATACTTTATTCTGAGCATAGTTACAGATTTTTTTAGTCTATTTAAACATGAAAATCCTAGACAAACACACACACACATACTCCATGGGAGAAACTAATTTTGTCTAAGTAGCTTGCTTAGCCTGGGGACTAAACTGAGACTGGTCTTTGGGGATTGAAAGACAAAATGCTGTTTCCCCTTTTCCAGTGCAGCGCTTACAGACAATTACAGCAATTATTTTCTCTCCCTCAGGCCTGGAAGAACACTTTGCAAAAATCTGTAGTCATTTCTTCCTTGTAAAGTTAACTGCTGTAGGTGGATGCTGGAAAAAACAAGGCAAATACAAGGTGAAAAACAAGGGATGGAGGGACATGACAGCAAAAACCCAAAGCAAGCTTTAAAAAAAGAAAAAAAATCCTCAAATCTTCACATAGCACACTGACGAGTCTGAAACGTAATGCTCGAAATCCATTCATTGTGCATTTCAAACCATATTTAAAAAAAAAAATCTTCCTTGCAGCAAAAGAATGCGACTGATGCCTTTGAGCCCTGCTGTGGTTTGGCAGAAATATAGGTTCGTTAGTTTGTGTAACAGGCAGCTTGAGAAGTTTGTGGTACGTGATCGACATGTGAAAGCCTTTTAGTGTCTTCACTTTGCACACCGCATGTCAAAGATTTATCCATCCATCCATTTTCTGCCACTTGTCCCGAATAGGGTCACGTGGGGGTGCTGGAGTCCAAACCAGCGCACACAGGGCGAGGACGGGGGACGCACCCTGGACAGGTCGCCAGCCCATCGCAGGGAGGAGCTGGACGGGGTCGGCACCTTGCTCAAGGGTACCTCAGGGCAACCTACTGGGAAGGGGTTCGAACCCCCGATCCTCCGATCATGTGGCCAACACCGTACCCACTAGGCCACCGCTGCCCCGTCAAGGATTTAATGGTGAAAAAATTATCGCGGGCCCAAAATGCTTTTTTCGGGCATTCAGTATTTGTTGTTAACTTAACAAACTTTCTCAAGGTCATCTCTAAAGAGTAATGTTCACATCTGATAAAATTTTGCTACAGTTCAAAAGCAGGATCCGCAGTAGAGCCTATCAACATTCAGCCGTAGCTCATGTTGCTTTAGAAGCTACAGTTGTAGCGTCTCTTTAAAAAACACTTTTAGGATTCACACAGAAATCAGAAGGATCTTCCCACCATTATTTTAGTGTTGGCTATTTTTATCTATACTGTAAGTTCCTTTGGATTTTTCTCCCTCTCTATTTTTTAATCTGAAAGTTGCAGTGAAGGGAACATGCAGGCTAAGCTTAGTGCAATCATAGCTACAGAGATCTGAGTGGAGGAATATATTTTTAGAGTCCTGTCTGATTGTGAGGAAGACCAGCATAGATTTTGGAGCAGAAGCAACAGTGCTGTTGTTCCCGTCCTCATCCGAAGAAAGAACACACACACATACACACACACACGCACACACACACCTTATACTCTGTAAACATTTCTGGATTCTGGAAGATCTTAGTCAAAGTGCAGATAAAACACTTTAACATAAACTAATGTAGGATATAAATTAATGTTTTATGTATTGTAATATTTTTCATATGTGTGTAATTTATGCATTAATTTTTTTACCTGTTATCATCCCTTCAAATTTAACAGGCTGCTTTTGGTGCTGTGTAAAGGAGTTCTGTTCTGATTGGCTGCCCTGTGTTGTGCAGTTCTGCAGTCCAGTCTGAGTTTGATCACAGATTCTAAACTCAAACAGAGCTTTGAGCGGTAATGTTTTATCTACACGGGGAAAAGGCCAGATCTAGGATTTTAATGTTCAGCAGTCAGAAGTACACAGCATGCCCCGTCTACACAGTAGCCTTTTTCAGACAAACAAGTTTTACTTATTTAAAAATGACATTTTGGATTTTAAAAGTACACTGAAGGAGGATGTGAAAGTGACTTCCCTTGTCATTGTGAAACGCAGCACAGCACAACACAACGAAATTCAACCTCTGCGTTTCACCCATACACACATGTGTAGCAGGGGGCAGCTACTGAAAGTGCCCAGGGAGCAGTGATGGGGACGGTACCTTGCTCAAGGGTACCTCAAGACAACCTACTGGTGAAGGAATCGAACCAACAACCTTCCGATCCGGGGCAACACCCTAACCACTAGGACACTAGGTAACTGGTACCGGAAGAGTGCAACTCCCTAACCACTAAGCCACCGCTTATGTGGTCCCGTAAGACGTCACACACCGTCCGGAATTTAGGTGTTGTATTTGGTCCCGCTCTATCATTTGACTCTCACATAAACACAGTTGTCAAAAATGCATTCTTTCACCTCCGAAACATCTCACAGGGCAGCGGTGGCCTAGTGGTTAGGGTGTTAGGGTGGCGGTGGTGTAGTGGTAGGGTACTTGCCTACGGACCTCTGGATCAAGAGGTCCCCGGTTCGAATCCCACCTCTAGCACTACCACCACTGGGTCCCTGAGCAAGACCCTTAACCCTGAGGTGCTCCAGGGGGACTGTCCCTGTAATTAGGACTTGTAAGTCGCTCTGGATAAGAGCGTCTGCTAAATGCCGTAAATGTAAATGTAAATGTAAATGTTAGCCGCACGATCGGAGGATCAGGGGTTCAAACCCCTTCCTGATAGGTTGCCCTGAGGTACCCTTGAGCAAGGTGCCGTCCCTGTCACTGCTCCCCGGGCGCTTTCAATAGCTGCCCACTGCTGCAAGGTGTTTGAGTGTGCATGGGTTAAATGCAGAGGTCCAATTTCGTTGTGGTTCACTGTCTGCTGTGCTGTGACCTTGCAATGACAATGTCACTTTCACTTTTCATCTCCACTCATCACTCTCACTGAAGCACGCAGAAACACTTATTAGTGCTTTTATAACTTCTCGTCTCCATTAATGTAACGCTTTAATCTTTGAACTCCCAACTTGGACATTAACCAGGCTCCAGTATCTACAGAACTCTGCAGCTCATGTTCTCACATTCTCCAAAAAATCCAAACACATCACTGCCATTCTCCACAAACTTCACTGGCTGCCCAGATCAGACCGTATTCAGTACAAGCTGCTTCTCAACACGTTTAAAGCCCTTCATGGATCTGTCGCTCCATACCTCGCTGAATTACTACATTCATACACTCCAACCTGTTCACTGTGCTCCTCCGGTACCGGTTACTTACAGTTCCTAAATTCAGGTTAGCTACCATGGGTGGTAGATCATTTAGTGTTGCTGCCTCTAAACTCTGGAATTCCCTCAAAACCTACGCCTAACGTCCTCTCTGTCTCAGGTGAAAACATACCTATTCAGTCATACCTATTCAGTTGTGCTGTTCCACTACTCCCCATTCTTGATTTCTTAATTCTGTTGTTTGTTTCGTCATTGTTTTTTGTGTTTGTTAACTGTTTTGATTTACATTGTTTTATCTTTTGCTCTCTAAAGTGAGAAAGTGGTTTGAGAAAGGCTCTATATAAATAAAAATTCTTATTATTATTATTAATTTGTTTATTTGTTTGTTTAATTATAAGACAAGCATGAGGTGAAGCTTTAAATCTCACTCAGTCTGTAAAAGAATAACTTTTACAAGCCAAAGATTCACAGCTCCTTTCATTTGCAACAACGAACTGTGTCCACTAGAGAGGGCCAAAGGATTAGATTACACCAGCCCTCTTTCAAAGGCTGCTCCTAGAAATGCTCCTAGAAATTCCCTACACCTACAAACCTGATCCAGTGAATTAGTTGATTATCAAACCCTTCCTGTGCAAGACAAAAAATGAACACTGAAATATTATGATCTGAGGTATTCCAACGCATAGAAACCATCTTTATAACTGAGAAAATAAGAGGAAGTATTAAAATAATGAAATCTTTTGTCCATCTCAAAGTACTTATTTTACAAATCAGCAGCAGCAACTCCTAAAATCTGGATCCCAAAATCCATCCCTCTCTCTCTCTCTCCCTCTTCTTATCTCTCTGGTAGTACAGCATGACTTGCATCCAAAATCATACTGAACATCCAAGATTTGGGATTAGGTGGACTCCCTCTAAAGCCGAGCAAGTCAGCCTCTCTTTTTGTCCTGCTGCTTTTATGTCCCCATAACCTTCTGATCCTGGGATTAACTCCCTAAACACTAGGTCACACCCCCTTGGGAAAAAAAAATATTAACCATTATCATGATAAATTAAATGACAAAATTATCTTTCTGAGCATGTTAGTAGTATGATATTGCTTCTAACAGACTCCATGGAACAAATACATTTTTTCAACACCTCTATAAACCTATGTCTGGGTTTTCACACCCACCTATTAACAAATAAGGAATCTATACATTGCAGCCTCACTATAATATCCGTCTCCATGTGGCTGTGAATGGAACGTTCCTGCTGGAAGTTTATTTATGTTCAGCATTTTAAATCTTATTCATCTGAGAAAGAGTAGATCTTCCTCTTTTCCTTACATCGCATGAATGCTTGAGCACCATGGCCATTAAACGTTCAGTTTATCAAGGATTTCCCCACAGACCTAAATCCAGATCTCACGCTAGTCGCCGCTCCAGCTGTAACCTGCCAACCGTCCTGCCATCTCTGCCAAAATCAACACTCTTTCAAAGCCACAGACATCTTAGTTCCAAATGAATGTAACAGAGTCTGCTACACATTTTTACATGCTGTAACCCCACAAATCTTTCACAGTCATTCATACTTCTCTCATCGTGTCAATTTCATTGTCCACTGTATACAAGTATCGGCACATCATTACGATTCCATGGGTTTTATGGACCTCGGTGTCCAAGTCCAGCTCTGCAGAGCAGCTTTACTGTCCTGTCTCAGTGAAGCAACGCAATTTGTTTTTGCTTCATTTGTTCATTATGTTCAGGCAGCTGAGGTCAGATGTGCCGCTACCACTTAAGGCCAAAAGAAATTGCATGTTTCCATGCCTAAGGCAAGAAAACAGCATCAAATAACAACCTGAGGTGAGGAGCGAAGGAGGAGGCGTCCTCTGAAGGAGGAGATTAAGCATAATGACGGATTGCTCTTTAAGTCTTCCCTTTCACTATTAAAACAAGATTTCAGAAAGACATGTTTGTGTTAGAGTGTAAGGTCGGGATCTCTTTTACATTATTGAGTCAAACTCCCTCATGCATCGATGCTCAAACCGGAAATAATCTTGTCCTACACAGATATTCTCACCTGGAGGGTTTGTCCTGGTTTGACCATGTTGAGATTTGAGAGGCTCCGAAGAACTTCGTTCACAGCTTGCTCATACACACCGGTAGACTGAGACTCTGCCCCTACATCCATGCCATTACTCTGCTCGGTTCCAGTCAGCTGACGCCCTGTGAGAAACATTAATGTGTTGGAGATGCTATAGTGCTTACACCTTAAATACAACTAGTAAATGTTGTCACAATGATCTGAATAATCAATCTTTTTTAGATCTTTAAAAAAAAATCTCATTCTTTCAAAATTTTGAGGGATAGCTGGTGAGGGATTGTTTAACCTGATTTGTTTGCACGATTCTGGAAAGCCCTGCAGAATTTTATTTACAAATTTTTGTACTGGGACTGAAGTATTTGCTAATGTCTTTATTATTATAGACCTACTCGGCATGATCCAGGCTTTAAAACAGAACTTCTTGTCCAAGTTCAAATATGGCTGTTTGAAAACTGGATAAAAAAAAAATGAAACTAAGAGGACTCAAGTTCAAATAAGGCAGAACAGAATGACTGGTGAAGGTAATGTGTAAAGCTACTGTCTCACCTTCTTTAGTGGGCTCCTCCACAGACTTATCACTTTCTCCGTCTGCAGGGCTGTCCAGCTGCCCGTCCCCATTCTGTTCAGCATGCTGTAAACTCAGCTTATGGCACACCTCAAAGGCCTGGCCAACAGTCCTTACTATATGCATAGCCTGGCTCTGAGACACAAAATTCTTCACTTACTTACTGTATAATATTAAATATCTAGTAGGGATGCTCAGTTGTCATGTGCAGACCAAATATATGATTTTTGTTTTATCGGTGTTACAGCCTTACGAGGAACACAGTGTGGTAGCACAGTTGGAATTGACCAAAATGAGCCAACAACCTATTTTTATGTTAAAAATGTGAACTGGAAATGGAAAAATTCAGAACGAAGGACTATTTTGTAAACAGCAGGCCAGGAACCCCATGATGTATTTGAAAGCTGCTGCCACATCTTTACCAAATCATTACTTGACACTGCTAGTGCTGTTATGTTTCTTGAACTGATTTAGTCACTAATGCAAGAGCTTCAGGTTGAATACTATTTAAATACTATTTTGTAAAAAAAATTATTTATACATGCATGTACATGCAAATACATGCTCTCTGTATCCTAACATAAAAAAAAAATTTTATTCCAAGACGTCAATATTGCAGCAATGATATAACAATGGTTACACTGCGCAGCCCTTCCATGTACTACTGCAATTTGTATGATGGGTACCATCATGGTTTATACATTTGCTGCCAGTTTTTTCATTTTGTCAATCATAAGAGCAATAAATACAACAGTTAAAAACAGAAGACAAAGAGAGAGGAAAAAAAGAAGACACAAGTCTAGAAAAATTTATTCCTTCTCATCCAAAGTCATCCTAAGCTTCACTGTGATCAAAGAGGCGATTAAGTTAAAAGGGAATATGATGAGGCCTGAAACCTGAGAGCCAAAGGGATAAAGATAAAGATAAAGAAAAAGAAAAAGAAAAAGAAAAAGTGATCACCCCATGTCTTTACAGACAGCAATTCTACCTTTTTTTTGGACTTGAAGACGTTGCATCTGAAAGTATTGCTGGATCCGTCCCTAGCAATGTAGCTAAAAATCTTTAGATCCTGTGAGTCATGCGACACGTAGAAGATCCTGAGAAAAAAAGGAAGCAAAACTGTTAAGATTTTTTGCATGCTGGAATACGATTCTCAAAAGGTTAGGTGTTCATTGCACAGGCCAGATTTGCCAAATTTACTGCAGTTTCCTGTCATTACCAACTGCTTAAACACGTTCTTCAAATTATATAAACGAAATGCAAGCTCTGTATTTAACCCATACACACCGTGTATATCCAAGGCCTGGGGAGCAGTGCTGGGAACAGTACCTTGCTCAAGAATACCTCAGGGCAACCTTCTGGTCCAGGATTTGAACCCAAAACCTTCCGGTCCTTTGGCCTAATTCCCAAACCACTAAGACACCACCGCCCAGTGTTCATTCTCTAAGCAGCATTTTATTGTTTTCTCTACATATTTCCAAATACTAGGACAGACACACACACACACACACACACACACAGCTCAAAAAAATTAAAGGAACACTTTTTAATCAGAGTTTAGTATCAAGTCAGTTAATTTTCTTGGATATTGATCTGGTCATTTAAGTAGCAGAGGGGGTTGTTAATCAGTGTCGGCTATTTTGGTGTTATTGAAATTGCAGGTGGAGGCCACAGACATTTTTTCCCTCCTCATCTTTTCAGTAGTTTTGCATTTGACTAGGGTCAGTGTCACTACTGGTAGCATGAGGCGATACCTGGACCCTACAGAGGTTGCACAGGCAGTTCAACTCCACCAGGATGGCACATCAATATGTGCCATTGTCAGAAGGTTTGCTGTGTTTCCCAGCACAGTCTTAGGAGCATGAAGGAGATTCCAGGAGACAGGCAGTTAGGAGAGCTCTAGGAGAGCTGGACAGGGCCGTAGGAGGTCCTTAACCCATCAGCAGGACCAGTACCTGATCCTTTGTGCAAGGAGGAACAGGATGAGAACTGCCAGAGCCCAACAAAGTGACCTCCAGTGGGACCCTGATGTGAATGTCTCTGGCCTAACCATTAAAAAACAGACTTCATAGGGTCGCCTAAGGGTCCGACGTCCTCTAGTGGGCCCTGTGCTCACTGCCTGGCACCGTGAAGCTTAACTGACATTTGCTAGAGAACACCAGAATTGACAGGTCCGGCACTGGCACCCTGCGCTTTTCACAGAGGAGAGCAGGTTCACTTTGAGCTCATGTGACAGATGTGAAATGGTCTGAAGCCGCGGTGAATGTTATGCTGCCTGCAACATTGTTTAGCATGATCGGTTTGGTGGTGGGTCAGTGTTGGTTTGGGGAGGCATATCCATGGAGGGACGCAGACCTGTACAGGATAAACGATGGCACTCTGACTGCAATTAGGTATCGGGATTAAATCCTTAGACCCATTGTTAGACCCTTCGCTGGTGCAGTGGGTCCTGGGTTCCTCCTGGTGCAGGATAATGCCCGGCCTCATGTGGCAAGAGTATGCAGGCAGTTCCTGGAGGATGAAGGAATTGATACTGTTGACTGGCCTCCATGCTCGCCTGACCTAAATTCAATAGAACATCTCTGGGACATGTTCAGGTCCATCCAACGCTGCAAGGTTGCACCTCAGACTGTCCAGGAGCTCATTGATGCCCTGGTCAGCATCTGGGAAAAGATACCCCAGGACACCATCCGTCATCTCATAAGGAGCCCTGACATTGTCAGGCATGCATGCAAGCACGCGGGGGTCATACAAACTACTGAGAACCATTTTGAGCTGCTGCAATGACATTGCAGCAAATTGGAAAAGCCTGCCGCATCAGTTTTTCAGTTTAAATTGACTTTGAATGAAGTCCTCTGTAGGTTGATCATTTTCATTTTCATCAAATCATGTGGCCTCCTTTTGTTTTTAACACATCACCCATTCCATATTCAGCATGATTCCCAATTGAGATCTGATGTTTTTTCAAAGTGTTCCTTTTCAAGTATTATATATATATATATATATATATATATATATATATATATATATATATATATATATATATATATATATATATATAAAACACAGAGACTGAAGTGACAAAATGCATTTTCTTCTTGCAAGAGTCATCGTTTTATTGTATGATTCCACTACAAGAAATTACAGTGATAGAAAATGAATAAAAATCGAGTAACAGAAGATGGTAGACATTAAAGACATTGTTAGTCCACATTATATAATCGCCCACTGTATAGAAGTCTGAATTACTATGTTTATCTAAAAGGGTGGATGCTGTATCCTTTTCAGAGCATGAAGGTGGTTTTATGGAAGTGTCAACGTTTACTAAAAAGTAGAAATTATAGGATGAATATCCAAAGAAACGTTGAAACCGTGGAAAACTACAAAGGTTCTGAGAATTCTCAAATGCAATCCTGACGCTCTTTTGAAAGGTCCAACTTTAGGAAATGTTAGCTTGTTTATAAATGTTAACATAATGCTAAAATACAAAAACCAACAGAGAAGAGAAGCCACTGTTCTGTAAAATGTTACACTATTGGACATCATTTAAATATACATCTGTGAACAGGTGGAAAAAAAATAGGAGCAGCTACCAGTGCAGGAAAATGTAAAAATGGCTCACCTATAAATAGGGTCATGCATAACCAGCATTTTACTTTCATCCCAAGTCCACTCTTTTCTCTGGGTGAAGGAAAAATCAGGTAAAGACAGATTCATCCTCACATCATTGTTTCAGCACCATTAGACCCATTTTTATAAAATACTATAGAATTTGCTTAATCAGTAAAACTCATCATCATCATGAGAAAGGGAAAGACTGAACCTACCTTTTGTTTCTTTCGTAGTACCACTTTCACTCCATCCACTGAGACCACTATGTTAACTTTCTTCTTTTTAATGTTTTTTGCCTTAAATTCATACTGCAAGACAAAAACAAGTCCAGTTGATGAATCCTGAGGATCCAGTTCTCTAACTAACACCTGAAATGGCAATATAGGAGCAAAATGCTTTCAAAATACAACAATGCCCACGTCTACCCTGCTCTGCAGAATCCCATCTATTTTTTTGATGGGTACAAACGATCTTTTCAATTTGTAAGAGTCATAACAAACTGAAATGCAGTACAAGGAAATTTAATCCAGTTTCTTCATATTTTCTCTTTCATATTTTTGCTTTTGCTCTTTTATGCCGAACAGCACGCTCAAATTTGCAATCACAGTTAACATTTTTACAGCCTTGAACATTTACATAATAAAGATGTTATTTAGAAGTTTTATTCTGTACTTTAAACGTTCAGTATTTTAAATGTTTGGTGATAAAAAGGGTTTTTTGTTGCATCTAAATGACTCCTAGAGTGCTTTGTTGTTTGCCTAGACTGCTGGACTATCTGGAGGTAAATGAGGCAGAAGCTTTGGATTCCTCCCAAGTATGTGAGCGGAATGTTATCTACTAAGCGTTGCAAACCCAAGCATCTTGGGACCCATAAACACTGACTCCATGAAATTCAGTTGGAGAATAGATACAAGCCGATTCTGCTATTCAGACATGATGTTGTGAGCTTCTAACTTCAGTAACGCTCGACAAAGGAGTAACTGTAACATGGCTTTAATGCTCAGGCTCACAAGCCAGCTTTCTGCTCTCATGTTGAGAACAAATATGCTGTATTTTGTAGCCATAAACCATTAATGATGTTTAAAAACCCCTGTGGAAAACTAACCTTCGGCATCTTAAATGAAACCCAGAACATTTCTACACATCAAGTCCAGTCTTATAGCCAGTGATTCATAAACCAATTACTGAAAGACCAAAAGAACACAAATGGTTATAGATATCACCAGTAGCTAATTGAAAGCCTTAATGGTAAAAGTAAACTATGTTTATCTCTCAAAAGCTAATGTCTTTGTAACTTAGAGAAGAACAAGTTGATGAATCTTTTGAGCCTAAGGGACTAGATCTCCCATCTGGATCACTTTCCTTTTGGCTGTATCTGTCAGAAAATAAGGTCCTATGAGCAATAACTGAATCATTTTCTGGAGACGAATCATTTTCTGCTAAAAGACTAAAGGAATTCATTATTAAAGCCAGGTCCTCGTGTGAACCATGCCAGGCTCTCTTCTTCACAGGCATACAATGCTGATCTGTCTATCTTTTATAAGCTGGAAGGGAGCAGGGGAGGGAAAGGGGGAATATTAAAGAGTGTACAAGGCAGGCTGCAAGAACAGGACATGACAGCCGCATGGATCGTGCGCAATGGATGACAAACTCCTGGCCTTGTTGTGGTATATGAGAGTGTGTATGAGTGCTTCATGGGTTCACGTGGCACAAAATGGAGAGGAAAAAAAAAAAAAAGAAAAAGAAACAACCCACCCCGTCAACTTTGTTTTGTATCAGTAGAACACAAGTTCTCACCAAGGCTGCCCTCAATGTCCCACTGATCCATGCAACTTTTAAAGCAACCCTTTCTTTATTCTTTTTTTTTTTTCTAGACTTGACCGTATACTGTAGAAATATCAACAGCACAGTGAAAAGGTCAGCGTGCGATTAAACAAGAAATATCTTCAAGGAATAGCAAAATGATAAATGATTCAGTGTTACCTGGATCAATGTTTCAGTAGTCAATAGGATTGATGATTTAAATTGAGTGAAAAAAAATGTAAAAATGGCTGAGACAATAAGCAAATAAAAAAAATGTAAAACATTTAGTCACACATTATATTTAGGATTTACATTTACATTCATGGCATTTAGCACGCGCTCCTTTCCAGAGCGACTTCCACGTCCTGATTACAGGGACGGTCCCCCTGGAGCAACTCCGGGTTAAGGGTCTTGCTCAGGAACCCAATAGTGGTAGTGCTAGAAGTGGGATTTGAACCTGCAACCTCTTGATCCATAGGTTTGTAGGCAAGTAGCCACCTCTACACCACTGCCACCCTATGGACAGTTGCTATATCCGCCAAATGGAAGGCAACAAAGCCAACATGCCCTTGTACACAGAGGTTGTCCCAATATTTATAAGGCTCGCTCAGTCTGAATAGAACAAATGTGGCAGCTGGGTCACAATTAAATCCTACTACCAAAAGCAACAAATACAAAGAATTGCTCAACATTTCAAGTACAATACTCCGCTAAATCCACTCAATAAGAGTGAATGTAGTGGGATGCATGCATGTTCATGTGCATGTTAAGCCAAAAATGAATCAAAAAGTGGGTTGCTCATGTGTATGAAATCAAATAAAACTATGAAATCCATGTAATGTTTTCATGGTTTGGATATTATTCATATTCCTGAGCCTGCTTCCTATAATACCACTGAAACAGGAAACACATGCAGTATTAAGAGCACTATCTTACCAAGAAGGGAGACTCAATTATATTTATGAGCCTATCTTGTGGGGAGGGAATGATCTGACTATGGTTGCACTCCTGGGGTCTCTTGGATTTAGTGCCTTGCTCAAGGGCACACCGACAGAGTCTGGGAGCCTGCAGGGCTGCCAGCAGCAATAACAGCTACCTACTGCACTAAAGCATGAGAATGCTTGAGCTACAAACTGGGTCAGAAGCTTATTTCTAATATTTCAGGCCACTTCATGTGACTTGGTGCAAAAAATGTATTTCTAATAATAATTGTAAAATAAATTAGATTTTGTTGACTTTTAAAAGATGTATTTAAAGTCTAAAAAGCTGAGAGGCATATATTTAAAAAAATGAATAAATAAATAAATACACCTAATAATCTGAATCTGACTCATCTGAAATGCACTACATTTGTTTTCAGTTAGCTGGCCTACTTTTGTGTTTTGCATTTTGGTCTTTCTTTAGGTCTGAAACATCATTTTAACAGGAAAGTGAACCTGCTTATTTTAAAGTGCAATTTTGATCAAGTGGAACATTTCAATCCCTTGATAAAAATTATTTACACAGTGTCAAATTTCACAGATAACAGTGAGAACAATAATGGAATATCAAAACATGGAATTTCTTGGGCGTGAAAGGTTTTATGTACGTGCAGTGCAGAATTAGTCCTCCCTTAGGCATCCAGTCCTAGTGAGAATATTTAAATATATAGCAGCATGATGCTGCTGAGGCTGATTGCAGAAAAGACATGTTTATGCATCAAAGGCAGGGCAAGTAACCATTTCTGACTGAGGAATATATGCAGTATGCCTTGCTGTGAAATGTCAGAAATGTTTATCCAAAAGCGAAACTGGCCTACGGTGGGCAGCGGTGGCCTAGTGGTTAGGGAGTTGTCCCCGCATCGGAAGATTGTGGGTTCGATTCCCCTCTCCAGTAGGTTGCCCTGAGGTACCCTTGAGCAAGGTACCGTCCCCGTCACTGCTCCCTGGGCGCTTTCAATAGCTGCCCACTGCTGCACGGTGTTTGTGTGCATGGGTTAAATGCAGAGGTCCAATTTCACTGTGGTTCACTGTGTGCTGGGCTGTGACCTCGCAATGACAAAAGGGTTGTCATTTTCACTTTTTTCACTACTGGTTAGGGATTAAGCCCCAGACCATTAGGTTGCCCTGAGTTACACTTGAGCAAGGTACCGTCCCTGGTACCGTCACTGCTCCCCTGGGTGCTTTAAATAGCTGCCCCCAACTGCACGTGTGTGTGGCATTTCATTGTGGTACACTGTGTGCCGTGCTGTGTTTCATAATGGCAGTTAGTCACTTTCACTTCCATTTAAATGAGTTTATTATTAGGTTGCTATAAATATCTGCACATAGTATGTGGTCAGATGGGAGTTCTGCATTTAAAAATTTAATCTTTTCATTCCTCAAGTGCAAGCGTGTTAAAATATTTAGGATTTAATGCACTCCCACTGTTCTGTGTTCTTTTATAAACATCTCAGTAAACAATTAAAAGGTGCATGCGCGCTCACACATTCTCTGAAAGCGCTCGGAAAGGTTAGGGCCCACTGGAAGCAACATTTCACATTTAATAATTAAATAACTACAAAGGAAGTCAAAATCTTAATCTCTAACTTCAATCACCTTAATGGTAGCTTGGCGTAGGGTGCACAGAAGAGCGGAATAGCAGAATGTGATCAACGTTCAGCTCCGTAATCGACCCATGACTACAGCGGAATCTAAATGATTTATAGAAGCTTGCTATGTGCTAGCTTACTGGGGAAGAAAAAAAAAACAACAACGACAAAAAAAAACCACTACCTTTCTGCTCAACAGGAGGCAACTTTTTAAACTGCCCAGGGAGCAGTGATGGGGACGGTACCTTACTCAAGGGTACCTCGGGGCAACCTACTGGTCTGGGTTTTGTTCCCCATGACCTTCCGTTACTGGGGCCTAGCCCACCGCTGCCCCTTTATATCCGAGATGGAATACAAACCTCTTCACACAAAGTTCTGAGAGGACAACCCCCCCTCCAAAAGATTGTTTTTTCATCAGTGCAGCTGTTTATTTGTTTGTTGAATCTCAAAAAAATATGAATAAAAACAGCAGACTCAATGTGAACTATTGCGTGTGCCATTAAATCACCTCAGTCTGAAATGCAATCCTCGCAAATGACTAAATATTTCAAATAGAAGGACACAATCTGATAACAGGAAAACGAGAATGGTCACAGTAGTAATTTCTTTATGAGGGCAGGTCAATTTCTTTGTATATACAGCATTTTTTCCTACTTCATATCAATTTATGAAGCATAACCTCACCACGACGACAAAAACCTCTACAGAGTCCCTTTTTGCTTTATCTATTGCTACTCCCTAGCTATAGTACCGAAATAAGCATTCAGTCCCCCCCAGCCCACCCGCCCCAGATGCAGATGCAGTTTCTGCACATACACGATTTAGTAAAATATCAGATATTACAATAAGGCTATAAATGAGTAACACAGTTAAAACAGCCAATAAAACGATCAGTTAAGGAACTACATTTTTAAGAAGGGAATGAATGGAACTGCATTTTATTATGCATTTTAAAAAATATTAAGACTGAGATCTTTAAGGTATAAAGCCCATTTCTGCAAAAACTTCCTTTGGGTAGCAACCTTGTACTGGTCATGCTGCATGGGCTTGCGTGTAACACAGAGCTGTCTCAGGCTTGTCTGCATGACTGGGATTTCCGCTTGACTTCAATCAAATGGATACCGAAAGCCATTCTAACAGTCCACTCTATGGTGCGATTGTGTGTGTGTGAGTGTGTGAGTGAGTGAGAGAGAGAGAGTGAGAGAGAGAAAATCTGAGTCTGAAAATCGTATGAATGCTAATAGTGCTTTGGTTTTTTTTACTTCTAAACATCTTTCTTGGCAACTAAGGGTCTATAGACCTGCTGAGAGAGGGGCAAGGGCCAGTTGGTCAGGCCTGCACCATTGACGAGGAATCTCTTTCAGAATGAAATCTGAGGTTTACTGCTTAATGCAGAAGCATTTTGAGGTATTCACTCACTCTTGTACCAGTGCACTTTATAGTGACTCAATGCCAATAAAGGAGGGTGTTCTTTTTTGCTCCTATTCCCCTTCCCCCATCTGTCTTCCCCTCCGATTTCTCACCACATGAACAAACACAGCATTCAGGTCTAACCGTATCAGATGGCTAAAGACAGTGGGTCCAAATACTGAAATCACTTTAGATTTGACTGCACTGCATTTCAGGCATTTGGGTTTGAGATCAAAAGATAAACGTGAGATGAGGGATTTTCAGACTTTCAGCTTTTATATCCTGCCATTTATATCAAGGGATGTTAACTTACATGCACTGTTTTGCCTTGTGTATCTGAATACCAAGGTTCTTAAGTTGGCAAAAGTACTAAGAACATGAACGGCAGACACAGACGTGTCCGATTATGTTGACGCTGAAATCTCTCAGCTGAAGTGCTGGATTTCACCAGTGAAGACTGCATCTGATGTTAAAAAGAGGGAAAAACCAACATGAAGGCCAGAGAGCTGTCTATGGGGGAAAATGTTCCATTTTCAAACAGAAAAGAGAAGGAAAGGGAATTAGAAGCATAGCCAGTACAATTAAGTAAAAACAAGTAAAAGTATTGGGAAATACATAAATAAATAAGTAAATAATATACTGAGCGACAGTAATTCAACTGGTAGAAAGAGGAGAACCACAGCAGATGAGTTGTGAGAGTGGAAAAGAAAAACCATAAAATACTAGTAAGTGATATGAAGAACAACTTCTACAAGGTAGGGGTGGAGTTCTCATGAAGATTCTGAGAGCAGAAAGTAAGAGGTGGTAACATCAGACAGCACAATCATCAGTTATGAAGGAGGGGGGGGGGGGGGTATTCAAAAGTTTCTGGAAGTAAAGTTTTATGGACTGAAAAGAGAACGATGAATCACTACCAAAGTGTGGAGAAAAAAAACATAGATAATATAATCCAAAACACCAAGCTCAGCTGTGAAGCACGGTGAAGGTAGGGTCATGGTTCGGGCTTGCATGGCTGCTTCTGGAAAAGGCTCAGTGACCTTTATTGATGGTTTAACTCACAATGGCAGCACCAGAATGAATTCAGATACATTTTGTCCAGAGAGAACTGCACGCAAACTAATAATTGCTCAAGGTACCGTCATGGCAACCTATTGGTCTGGGATTCAAAGCTTCTGATTCTGGGGAAGAGTCCCTAAACAATAGGCCACTGATGTGGATGGACATCTGAACATCTGCTGTTCAAAGCTAATGCCAATTTGAGCTGTGCCAGAAACTGACACTAACAGCACCAATAATATGGTGAAAACATCAAGACTAACACTGTGGCTTTGACAGACTGTCAGTGTTTACAGATGCAGCTCATCACCGTTGAACAGACAAAAAAGCAAATAAGGAATCTGCTAATGCACCCATCCATGTACACATTGTCCTTCCAGAGATACGGAGGGTAAGAAAGCAATGTGCTTTGTCGAGAAGCTGATGAATTACATGCAGAAAGGAACTCCCTGAGGAGCACAGGACATCTACAAATACTGACCCTGGCTTTGACATGAGTGACTGTCTGTGAGTCTGTCTGTGTGGACGGTGTGGAAAATGGTGTTTTTTTTTTTTTTTATTTTACTACTAAACAACAGTTTCTGTTGTTCTCTCAGTGCACCTCAGTGAATCCAATCTTTTAAACTGCAGTATGCAAACAACTGACCCAAACACTATAAAATGGGACTGTAACTAGATATCTAAAAAACAAAAAAAAAGTTGAAATATGCTACAGAAAAAGCAATGACAGAACACTTAAACTCACAAAAATGGGGGGGGGGGGGAAGTCCTGTAATCCTGCAGGCCTACTTGTGGCCATAGACTATTCTAAAATATTCTATTTCAAATTCAGGGCTGAATTGAGGAACCTCCTAAGGGCTGAAATGTCATACTGTGGCTTTGTTAAAATTAGGGTTATTAAACTATGTTTTCTCGGGCTTTGAATGTCCTTACACACCAGACAATTCCAAGGACAATTAGTTAGACTTTGTCTGCATAATGGGTGCACGTTTATATGATTATCATATAGGCCTACATGAACGGTCCAATTCTCAGAGGCACCATCTGTCCTGTGATGGCTATGAAAGAGTGTGTGTAGGTCAGTTTTAAACCTGAGCAACAATGGCCCAAGCTTTGTATTCACTTGCAGATTAAATAAAGGCTTGTGATCCCAGGATTAAGGCCAAGTATATAAGAATTTGAAGCAAACAAACAACCCTGCTGACTGTCGTCCTTTCTGACACAAGCAGCACTTTTTTATTTTTCGAACTGTGCTTTATTTTTTGATTTAAATAAAGCTTTGTGAAAGCTTGACATTATTAGCACTGTCCCCTCACAGCGAGAAGGGCCTGGGTTCGATTCCCAGGTGGGGCGGTCCGGGTCCTTTCTGTTGGGAGTTTGCATGTTCTCCCCGTGTCTTTGTGGGTCCCCTTTGGATGGTGGGAGGAAACCAGAGCTCCCACAAAGACATGCAGGTCAGGTGGATTGTAGATGCTAAATTGCCTGTAGGTCTGTGTGTCTGCCCTGCAATGGACTGGCGACCTGTCCAGGACATTTCCCCACCTTTCACCCTGTAAGAGCTGGGATAGACTTCAGCACCACCCTCGAACCTACCCAGGATAAGCTGCTAAGAAAATGAGTAAGTGAGCGTTCTCATTTACCATTTCGGTACTTTTGGCTGCTAAATTAGAAATAAAAAAAAAAAAAAAAGCAGAAATTATAAAATACGGAGTGAAGAATGGTGGGGCAGTGGTGTCCTAGTGGTTAGGGCGTCGGCC
Source organism: Hepsetus odoe (assembly GCA_017165825.1). Lineage (NCBI taxonomy): Eukaryota > Metazoa > Chordata > Actinopteri > Characiformes > Hepsetidae > Hepsetus > Hepsetus odoe. The sequence continues at coordinate 8,739,599 of CM029371.1, forward strand.
ACATGATCGGAGGATCGGGGGTTCGAACCCCTTCCCAATAGGCTGCCCTGAGGTACCCTTGAGCAAGGTGTCGTCCCCGTCCCCCCTCCTCCCTGCGATGGGCTGGCGACCTGTCCAGGGTGCGTCCCCCGTCCTCGCCCTGTGTGCGCTGGGTTGGACACCAGCACTCCCCCGCGACCCCGTTTGGGACAAGCGGCAGAAAATGGATGGATGGAGTAAAGGAGGCCTTTTTTTCTTCCAGTTTTTTGCAGACAATAAATGCACTTGAGGTTAAAATGCAAAAAACTAGACTGCCATGGCCAGTTGGCAAACTTCTAAAAATCTCTTAGAAATTGTATTTGCACATACTTAAGAGCTCGGCTCTGCACTTTTAAGTAAGAGTTTTTTATTTTTTTATTTATTTTTTTTTTTAAGGTGCCATGTTTGTGGCTATAAGAGTGGCTAGTTATGTTTGGGCAGCATTAAAACTGCACCCTTTTACCTTTAAAATCAGCTGATGACAAAATGCTCCAGCATCAGATGCTTTTAAAAAAGCACCACTTAAACAACCCTCTAGTGCACGCGCGCACACACCTCCCTTTTAGTCATCTTAAGCAAAGCTTTTAAGGTAGCACCTTGTACGCAAGCAAACACACACAGAAACAGCAAAAGTAGAGAACAGGAAAAAGCTTTCTTGGGTCTGTGTGAATGTCAGTTGAAGTTTCTCCTTAAAGAAAAAAAAAAAAAAACAAAACAAAACAAAAAAAACAAAAAACAAAAACTATTATTGAACGCTTGTGCTCAGGCACAAGTGGTCAAGTACTCTTTACCAAACCATCTGCTCAGTAAAATATGATTATTGTTATGATCAGCCACAACACCATTACCGCAGACAGGTGAAGGGAACACCCTTGGTTTTCTCATTGAATGGCAGTTGCGAGATAATATGCAGTAACAAATCATTTCTTGAAGTTGAAAAAAGACAACATTGTGGGTCGGGTGAATTTAGGGATAAAATTGGATGCTTCCCGACTGAGCAGTAGTGGGGTGTTCCCAGGAGGCAGTGAGCAGTACCTACGAAAAGTTGTCCTATGAAGGAAAACGGTGAACCAGCATCAGAGTCACGAGTGGAAGGCAGAAAGTAGCAGGAGCCATTTTATTGTTCGCATCATAAAAGACCTAGAACTCTAATGTTCCCCAAACCATTTCTGAACGGTTTCATCGTTATCTTGCTGAAAGCAGTCATTTGGAAATACTTCTATAAAGGGGTGTTTGGGAGTGTGTATGTGCCAACAGTAAGATCCACATGAATGCCAGAATCTGTTTCCCAGAAGAACATTGCCCAGAGAATCACACTGGCTCAGTCGGGCTGTCCTCCTACACTGGAGACCCAGGTCATCCATTGGACATGGCCACCTTCTGCCATTTGTCCATGACCCTGTTCTGAAGCTTACATGCCAATTGTGAGTGTGTTTGGTAGCAAGTGCTCAAGCTGTGTTCCAGTGTGTGTTTTCCGGCACTTTATCCTAACCAGTGTTACCTTTTACGGCAATCCAGGCTACAGCCAGGCTAACCTTCGCTTCCCAATCACATCAGTAAACCTCATGGGCTCGAGACCCTGGTTGCTGGTTCACTGGCTATTATCTTGGAACACTGACTGCAAGGTTAGTTTAAGAAAAGACATATTTAAGTGGCACTTTTTTTTTTTAAAACCTAGGTTTACATTTACAGCATTTAGCAGACGCTCTTATCCAGAGCGACTTACAGGTCCTAGTTACAGGGACAGTCCCCCTGGAGCAACTCAGGGTTAAGGGTCTTGCTCAAGGACCCAAGGGTGGTAGTGCTAGAGGTGGGATTCGAACCAGGAACCTCTGAATCCATAGGTCCGTAGGCAAGTACCCTACCACTAGACCACCACCACCCTACACTTTATTTGTCCTCATGGTGGAGTGTATATTTCTTGAACATAAACTATGTGAGCCAATAACAGCAGTGAACAATTCCAGTTCAAAAACTACTTTTTGAATAATGAATGAATAGTTAAATCCACAGCGGTGGCCTAGTGGTTAGGGCGTTGGCCACTTGATCAGAGGATCGGGGGTTCGAACCCCTTCCCATTGGGTTGCCCTCCCTGCGATGGGCTGGCGACCTGTCCAGGGTGCATCCCCCGTCCTCACCCTGTGTGCGCTGGGTTGGATGCCAGCACTCCCCCGCGACCCCGTTTGGGACAAGCGGCAGAAAATGGATAGATAAATCCATTCAGAAAACAAACAGAATTGGCATCATAAATTAGGTGAAATCTGAAAACTTTTAGATTTCGGTCACGAATTCTATGCAAGTCGAAGTCTATGTAAGAGTAGAGATTCTGTTGTGTTGCGTAGCTCTTAATGCATGTAAACCAGGGGTGGGCAAATCTGATCCTGGAGGACCAGTGTCCTCCAGAGTTTAGTGAATTCCCTGCTTAAACCTGGTACAGCTCACCTGATCACTGTCAAGTTTAGGGAGTGTGTTTAAGCAGGGAATTCACTAAACTCTGCAGGACACGCTCCAGGACCGGATTTGCCCACCCCTGATGTAAACAATCTGAAAGTGAAAGTGACAACCCTTGTCATTGTGAGGTCACAACACAACCCACAGTGAACCACAACGAAATTGGACCTCTGCATTTAACTCATGCACACAAACACTCAGGGCAACCTACTGGTGGGGAATCGAACCCACAGTCTTCCGATGCAGGGGCAACTCCCTAACCACTAGGCCACCGCTGCCCAATTTGCAAAGTGGTAATATATCCCCCCCCCTTCCAGAAATGTCTCGCTGGAGGTGCAGCTCTTCCACCTTGGAATTATTGATGTCAGTGTGTCCCACAGTCCCACCTGTCTGCTTTCTGGGTAGAACCTACAACAAGCAAAAGCCTCAGCAGAAATCTTTAGCCCTGCTGAGAAGACATTGTGTTGTGTATTGTGGGGAGAAATCCACATTGTACACTCTGCCAAATGCTGAGCCACAAAGGAATCAGTGGCTGGAACTCATTTTTAACACGATTCCCTCCACCAGTTCAAACATGGTCCTGTGTGATTTGGCAAAAAAAAAAAAAAACAGCTGGGTTGATTTCTGAAGGTCATTGCCAACTTCAGTTTGTTTACATTTCATCTGATTTTGGGAGTCACCCTGCACCAATCTAGACTGCAAAGGTTGATCCAATTTATCAGCTTGACTCTGGCGCGAACAGATACGGCAGAACCAACATCCGATTGTTTAGCCTCAGAGCGGGTGGGGGCAGGAGTAGTGCTTTAGAAAGACCGTCAATGTAGTTTAGTAAATGAAAAGTAGAAGTAATATCATTTTGAAAGACTGAAGCATGTACATGCATGTACATTTTAGTAGGCCTCAAGCACAAAATTCTGAACAGCTGAGCAATTATTTATTTATTTCCCCCCCCCCCTCTTCCCCTCTATAATAGGTACAGATTTCAGAATAGAGTCAATGATTTTGTTTGATTGTTCAATGACTGGATTATTCTAAACTACCCGGCAAAAAGGACTCCAGGTGACCAACACGATGTTGCTTTTGCAAGAAATCAAAGAAGGAAAGCAAATGCACACACAGCTATGAAACACCCGGGGAAAAAAGCAAAGAAAGATCTTGGAATGGGCTTGATGGGCTTGCGTAAAGAAATGGAAATAAAAAACGACAACAGAGCAAGAGAAGTTTCCAGAGTGTTCATGATGGACAGAAACAGCCTCACAGAAGTAGGGCAAGTCTCTTGCTTTCCATCTTACTCTCTCCCTGATTTTCTTCTCTCTCTCCCTCTCTCTCTCTCTCTCTCTCTCTCTCTCCCCCCGAAGCACTTTATTCAATCATAAAACAAACTTAAGTACAATAAGATAATGGAGCTGTGTGTGTGTGTGAGTGTGGTGTGTGTGTGGTGTGTGTGTGTGGTGTGTGTGTGGTGTGTGTCACCCAGCACATTTAAGTGGACTCCACCCTCTTAAGTACTTTTTGTTTAGCCAAGCTACTCTTGGTGCATGTACACACTCACCCCACCAACAATAGCTTAGACACACACACACACACACACACACACACACACACACACACACACACACAGTTGTAAAGCATATTTTGGCGGAGAACTGAGTTGCCATGGTGATATGAGGCCATGGGCCTCATGTTACTGGTTAACTCGGTCTGAAGTGACCCTGAAACGTGAAAGAAAGAGTGAAGGGGAGAGAAAAAAAAAAAAAAAAAAAAAGGGCGGATCCCTGCAGAGTTCTTTGACCGAATGAAAGTGACAGAGAGACACACAGCGAGCAGATTGTTTCAGCCTGATCCAGCAGCGGTGAAAATAAAACGGATACATTTTTCAAGTTTCTTTGGCACTTTGTGGTGTCGCTTCAAAGACGTTTAAAACATGTGTTCAGTGAAGACTCGGATAAATGGGGAGGGTTACGATGTCATACAACTGCCAAATCAGTGTGCGGACCGGGATACAGAAGCTGGAAATGCATCTCTACAATGTTCACATTTAATAGTGGTTGCTACATCTGCAGACCTCCAGTTTATGAAAGAAAGGGTAACAACGACAGAAACCCCATGTGAGGTTAAAGGGGGAAACAAGTGAAAGTGACTATTCTTATCACTGAGAAACATGGCACAGCACACCACAACAAAACTCAACCTCTGCTTTTCACCCATGCGCACCGTGCAGCAGGGGGCAGCTATTTAAAGCACCCGGGGAACAGTAATGGGGACGGTACCTTGCTCAAGGGTACCTCAGGGCAACCTACTGGGCTGGGATTCAAACCCACAGCGTTCCAACCCAGTGCCCTTGTCCCTAATTTTGAGGCCACCACTGTCCTGTTCATTGATGACCTGTAATAATCAACAGGTTTAACAATAACAAAACCTGTAGAAGGAAAGTTACATGTAATTATTGTTATTATTTAACGATTTTTGGCAAGTTATTCTGTAGAATTTCAAAACTAGCTCTCAGCTTCCTCCACACGGCTGGGAGTTTGTCAAATAGCATTGAAATCCAGTTACATTGCACTCTGCTGCCCGGCGCTGACCTACAAAATGACAATCATGAGCTGATCATCTTACACTGCACACATTTGTATCTTTTTTGCCTCAAATATTTCCAAAAAGCATTGCCATTTTGCACATTAGGAGCTGATATTCGCTGCTTTTGACCCTTTTCTCAGAGGGTCTGACAACTACGATGAAAAAGAAAATACATGCTTTTATTTTTATGCAGTATCAAATACCCAGTTCAGTAAAGGAGTTCAGATATTACTGCCCCCACTCTGAACATCCAGGACTCTCTTCCAAAACACAGACAGCTGACAGAATCCACTTGGCGTGCTGAATGGTGTTTTAAAGACTGAAAGATTGAGGTTAAGAGTGATGGAGGCTTGTATACAATGGTGCATATAGGCCACGCATCTGTCTGTGGGCTAACAGCATCCCAAAACAATGAGGCCTTTTCTCCTTCTTTCACCCCCCCTTCCCTTCAGCCCAATCCATTTTCCCTTTTCTCTCTCGGCTTACATTGCTTCTTTCTTCCCCCATTAATCTGATCTTTCAAGAGCTGACGTGAACAAATATAAATAGACCTGTTCCGTCTCACAGTTACTGCAGCAAGAATCTCTGACATCTACTCATCTACACTAATTCACTTTTGCAAATCACTACAAAAAAACCTCATTTTTAATGAAATCCCTTGTGCTGGTGCAAACACACCATCAGCAGTGAGCGGTGTATTCGTCCTCTCATTTAACCCATCCAAACACACCAGCGGTGAACACACACAAGGAGCAGGAGGCAGCCATCTCCAGCATCCGGGGAACAGTGATGGGGACGGTACCTTGCTCAAAGGTAACCGACTGGAGCTCAAACCCAAGATCTTCTGACCATGGGGCCTAGTACATTATGCCATGAATTAAAAAAGGGTATATTTGTGTGTTTTGCAACCAGACTCAAATAAACTTAAATAAATCACTTACAAACTCAGATTTTGGGGGCAACTGGAATAGCAGCAAGAATCTGCAAAGTTGGAAATGTGCATTTTCTTTGTGCCATGACTTGATTTAAAAAAAAAAAAATTAATCTGAGATTAAACTATCTTTAATAATCAATGAAAATATAATTTAGGATTAGGATATGGGCGATAAAATGTAACATATTTCAAAAACACTAATGGCAATAAATAATGCTGCACATTATTTTTAGCGCAGCAGTGGCCTGGTGTTTAGGGACTCGGCTCCAGAATCGGAAGGTCGTGGGTTCCAAGCCTAGACCAGTAGGATGCCCTGAGATACCCTTGAGCAAGGTACCGTCCCCATCACTGCTCCCCTGGGTGCTTTAAATAGCTGCCCTCTGCTGCACGTGTGTGTATGGGTGAAATGCAGAGGCTGAACTCCGTTGTGTTTTGCTGCGCTGCGTTTCACAATGACAAGAATAGTCACTTTCACACAGACACACCAGGATTCAAGGATCAACTTAAACAGGCTGCTCCATATTCCTAAGCATTTTCCCCCAAAATGAATGAGGATGGACTGATTAGGAGAAAACGAAAAAAAAAAAAAAAAAACTTCCATGTTAATATGTGCACGTACGGTTAACATTCTGAAAAAATATATACTAGAGGCAGAAGGAAAATAAATTAAATATTAATATATCTGAACAAATTCTACTGATGCAGTTGTCAATCATCAGTTATGTAGTTTTATTGCACAGATTTTTTTCTCTTGAGATTGCTTCTGAAGTCCACAAAAACCTCCAAGTTCTGTGTTATATTATAAAATGCAGTTAGCTGTGAGGTGAATGTCATCAGGGAATCAAATCACAACACGGTAAAATGTAATCAATCGCAAGAACTGGCCCAAATACTGTGACAGTATAGTATCGTTGCCCACTAGCAACTCACCCCACCCCAATGTTTAAAACTTAAGTTCCCCTCACCCAGTATTAAACTTCTATAACAACAGAATTAATTGGAAAAATGCTCATTAATGATCTTTTCATTAATTAATACATTTTCGGATGAGAGAAAAAAAAAAAAAAAAAAAAAAAAAGGACCAAACAAATGTTTCTAACTGTTTGGAGATTCAGATCACTGAATGCATGCACAGTCATACACAGCATTGGGAAAGCCTCCCAGCATGCCATACACATTTGCGGGGGTGGTTTAAAGCCTAAATGGCTCCGCTGTGTTCCAACAAGCTCAAAAGACTTCATTTACCCCAAATAATGAAAGCAGCAGAGAGAATAAAAGGAGGAGGGAGAAGGAGGGCTGGAGAAAAGGCCGGGGCAAAAGGGTACACCAAGATACCAGACACAGGTATATTTTAAGCCACTGTTTGTGGGGATGTGTTTTATACAGTTTTCTCTTTTTTCATGTCTATTTTGGAGTTTGTAACAAAGAGTCGGAATCCCCGGCAAACAATATGTGCGTGACAACAAAATCCATATTGCATGTGAATCCTTAAATTATCATCAGCATTCAAACAGTCCAGCAAAAAAATAGAAAATGCCTCTAAGCACAGCCAGAGATTAAGATGGTCAGGATGAAGGACAGAGCGGTCTAAGAAAAATCCTAGAGTGGAGGCCAGCTCGCTCACACACACACACACACACACACACACACACACCCCTCCTGCTCCAGAGATACGCAATCAAGCGGCAAATCCAATCCAATTAAGAGACAGAGATGCCCTTCATTCTAGACTTTGAGAAAGAAAGGAAAATGCAAGGAAAAAGGTAGACGTAAAAGGGAAAAAGAAAAGGACACAAACTACTATAGTCATACGTATCATTTTTTTTTAGGCTCACAGAAAGAGACATTCTTCTGTCTCACACACACACACACACACTCACACACACACACACACACACACACACACACACACACACACACACAGTGACTGTGCATCCAAAACAGTGGTTGTCATGCCTAATTTCAGCTGCCGCAGACCTTCCACGTTCTCCTAGCCCAGTATTAATGTTCCATTCTCAGAGTGGGAGGGCTCTCTATTATCGTTTTTATTGTCCCATGCTAATTATGGATGTTTACATATAAAGCGGCACATCCAGCAAATCTCAGCGATCAGAGTGAAAGTGTCTTAGAAAAGCATGCAAGCTTGTACTGCCAGATTGAGTGGAGCAGCTGACGCAGCAGGAAACATTCATTTCCATTCATCAGGAGTATCAGCTGTGAAAGTGAAAGTGACTATTCGTCATTGTGAGTGCACACAGCACAGCGAACCACAACGAAATTGGATCTCTGAATTTTACCCGTGCACAAACACACACCGGCAGGGGGCAGCTATGAAAGCGCCACAAGGGGGCAGTGACAGGGACAGTACCTTGCTCAAGGGTACCCTTTGAACTCACAATCTTTCGATTCTGTGGTCAACTCCCTAACCACTAGGCCACCGCTGCGGTCCTAGAGGGCGAGTTCTGAGCGCCGATCTCTTCTTCAGAGTTCATTATAATCAATACGCGGTGACCCTTCTATACTTCTGCTCAGTTTTCTGCAAATGTTATTTCATGTTTAACTGTTCCAATTAGAAACATATGATAAAGTCTGCTGAAATATGACCCTGTTCTATTCAATGTGCCATTTTTTCCACAGTTTCCACAAAATAAAAGCTAAACTGCTCCATTACCATTAGCAATAAAATACAATGACAACTCCGCTTTAATCTGATTTCTTTTTTTTTTTTTTAAATATCCACATACACTTCAGCTCAAGTTTGGAATCCTAATTTTGTTGCGGGTACATTTATCAAACTATTCCAACAAGCTGTAATTCTTGATTATAAATAAGCCATCGGTAGGCGAAAGAAGCGTCTGACTGATGAAAAGGACTTTCGATGATGTAATGATTAGGAAAGCTCAAGAACGGTGATGATGCGGTTAAACTAAAATTAACAGACAGAACAGCTGTACGCCATTATGTTATCGTTTGCTTCTTGATCTTCTCAAAATAACCTTTTATAAGCCTTTCAAATTGGAAGGTCATTGGTTTCGAATCCCAGACCAGGAGGTTGCCCTGAGGTACTCTTGAGCAGGGTACGGTCCCCATCCCTGCTGCCTGGGTGCTGGAGATGGATGCACCCTACTGCACATTGTGTGTGGGTAAAATGCAGAGAATGCACTTTGTTGGTTCACCGTGTGCTGTGCCGTGTTTCAGTGACGGATAGTCTATTTCACTTGACTTTCACTTTTGTACACTTCTGGGAATTTTCTAGTTTGAATAGTTCGTGTAATGTCTCAGATCAGTTTATGTAAATGTGTAAATATGTGCAGTTACTAAAGTTGTGTTTTATGCATTATGTGCTGAGATATAATATTTGCTGATAAAATGTATTTATTTTTTCCTATTTTAAACACAAAAAGCACAGACTATTAAAGATGATAACTTACTCTTATCCTCCTCATAGCAGCAACAATTTCCATACGACTGTTGGGTCTTGGCACATCCAAACTACCGACATACTGCAAAACAATACAAGTGTAAAAATTAGCAACATATCCTGGGTTGCTGCACAAACATATATGACTGCCTTGTATGCCATATATGAGTCCCTTGCACTTTTGTTCCAGCGTTCGGCTCTGACTTCCTCCAGCCCTTCATGTTAGACCACTCTGAATTCAAGACACTTTTCCACCTGCAGTCTAGGCGTCGTCTTAGAATCGAATACGTCTAATATAAAAAAGGGTGTTTAATGATCTTTAATCTATTTTAAGACCTTAAGACTTTCAATAAGTTTTCATTTTTAGTTTTTTTTTCCTGCTATCGTTTTATTGTTCGACACTTTGGGACTCTTTCTGTGAAAAGCACTTAATAAATAAACTTTACTTTCTTACTTATTGAGTCAAAAAAAAAAAAAAAAAGTGCAGACTAAAACTTCTTTGTTGTTCTTAAAATTAGGTCTGGGGAATTAGAGTTCAAAATACATACCAATAAAAAAAGCTTATCAGGTTGCAGTGCATTATCTGCAAACTTCAATGAACGTTTAGAATGATCGACTACCTGATACACAGCAAAACTGATCTTAGATCAGTATGGAACAGATGAGGCCAAAACACTAAGGCAGCAATCGCTGCTTCTGCACACAAGATGTTTCAGAGGTAATCCTCCATTGCAAATTGAGCTATATTAGGCCCCTTAAGTTGCTGAAAATATCAGGCTTAGAGGTTCTCAGGAATGTCTTGCGATTTATAAGAAGTAAGAAGGCAAGGCACTAAAAATCACTCCAGTGCCCTCCAGAATTATTGGCGCCATTGCTAAAAAAAAAATGATCAGAAGACGTGAGCGTGATAAAGATGGGACCTCTATGCACTTGAAATCCATTTAAGCATCAATGATATTTTCATCTGTGATTCCCCCTGGGGTCTAAAGATGATGTGACACAACCCCTTAGTCATGCATCAACTTGGCAAACAACCCAGACAGTTCAATGCATTAAGGCAAAAGTATGTAGACTTGCACAAATCAGGGGAATGGCTTTTAGTTTCCAAATGTGCAGATCCACAGTTAGAACAATTATTAATCATGACGTTCTGAAACTGAACACCATCATAAACCAGCCTGGAAGAGGACTAGTTTCTTGATCCAGCTGCCCCAGTGGGGGCGCCATATCTTGAAAGAAGTTTCAGAACAGATTTGGGTAGTCGTCATGTCTCCAAATTCAATCTTTTTGCAAGATACTGCTGTGGCCAGACAAAACAAAAACTGAGCTCGTGACTCCAAAAGCTCAAGGCAGAATTAGCTTAGAAAGAAAGACGGGTAGCAATTAATGGCAAGTGTTAATAAATGTTGGAGGGCGTAGCTGTATTTTATTTTTTTCTCCAAATCTATGGCGTTACTCAGCACAGACAATGGTTGAAAAATCACTTCATTGTCCTCAGATTCTATAAAAATGTACAAGAGAGGATTCACTGCTGTCTTGAATGTAGTGATGGGCTCATTTGAAATTATTTGGCAAAATGAGGAAATGAGTAAGACCCTGACTTTCAACAGTGAGAATGACTTTCGCCACCAGTGCTGTTCGCCTGCAGGGTGCTGGTGGAAACTGGGCTACTGCTGGCCAAAGGAGAGCACTGAAGGAAGAAATGGAGATGGATGCTGTCCAAATTTCTAGACACAAACAGAACCTCAGGTAGAGCCTGGTTCTTAAAAAAAAAAATGCATCCAGAAGCAAACAGTGAGTGTGCTGGATGAAGACTTAGTTACTGTACTGTGCAAAAGTCTTAACACCCATCACTTTTATGGGGGTTGGTGCTAAAAATCTATTTCCTTCCTCTCTAACTGTCTTCAGCAGAGTAGACAAAAGTAATGAGAACAATTGCTCGACTGCAAAAGGCTCAGAGTGCTTAAAATAAAGGGGCTCCAGCCTGATCATCTGAAATCTGCACCTGTTTCTTCACTGCTTCAGGTCTTAAGTTAGAAGCTTTATTATGCTTGAAAGGAGTTGCCCGGAAGCCAGTTCCTCATCATGGAGGAGAATTTCAGACTGTAGTGACGGCAAATTCAGAAGGCTCTGGTTTCGTGTGCTGCAAATTAAAAGAACGTTTCACTGAAATGTGTGTTCAGTTAAGCCTGCTGCTGCAGCAGAGCCTGTGAGGATCTTAGCTCACAGGTAACGAGAGATTTTAGAAGTTATTTATAATATAAGCCTTAAAAGCTGTAAATGTGTTTGTGAGCCACACCTTTTATATAATCACTATAATTCAACAACTTCTGACAATTTCTCTGTTTTTTTTCCCTCCCAGAAGTGTTTTGTATATACTCTCTGCACCCTACTTTTTCTATGTTCTCCAGATGCTCTACGTTCTGTGTTCTCTAGGCTTTCTTGGTTCTCCATGGACTTTTCTCCAAGTGCGCAATGTTCTCCATGGACTTTTCTCTACGCTCTCGTTGTTCTCCCTGCACCCTTTTCTCCAAGCATTCAATGTTCTCCATGGACTTTTCTCCAAGCGCTTGATGTTCTCCATGGACCTTTCTCCAAGTGCTCTTTGTTCTCCATGCACTCTTTTCTCCAAGTGCTCCAAGTTCTCCATTTCCTCTACATGCTCCAGGTTCTCATTTAGTGCTCTATGTTTACTATGCATTCTACATTCTCTATATGCTCTAGGTTCTCCAGCTGTTCTATTTTTCTCCAAGTGCCCCTTATTCTCTAGGCACTCTATTTTCTCGATGTTCTCCAAGTGCTCTAGATGCTTGGTGTTCTCTAGGTACTCCATGTTCTCCAAATGCCCTACATTCTCCGCCCGTCCTTTTCTCTTACCGCTCTATTTTCTCTATTCACTCTTTTCTTTAAGCTCTTTAGGTGCTCCATTTCCTCTACACTCTCCATGTTCTCTCTTAGTACTCTACGTGCATTCTACGTTCTCCATGTGCTCTATTTTGTCTACGTGCTAACCAGTCTAGTCAGAAATAATCTTCTCCAAAGCAGGACAGATAACACCAGAGCGAAGAAACACAACCAGCCTCTCTGAACTCACACACTTAATCTTTCTTACTGCCAGTCGGTCCTGGAGATAATCTCACAGGGTTTCACTCCTGGTGATGCTGTTTGGCACATTTCGGTTCATTTTTAGTGGGTGTATTGTGCTCTGTAATCTGTCTGGAGTGTAACCTGGTTTTTAGGAGTTTAACTGCAGCATTATTGTAGAATATTGAACAGCTGTTCTATTTAGGCGAAAGGTTCAGTAAAGCAGTCAAAACATCTGCATTTGACATGTTTATCATTTTCTAACACAGCATATAAATAAGAGCAGTCTGGAATGTTTGCTACAATAACACTGAATAATGTACATACCGACCATCACAAAACTCTGATACATTTACTGCATTCTTAAAGTGATGCTAAATAAGGAGTCATTTGAGAGTCGGCTCTTTTTGCTGACATGAGCCGACTCGTTAAAGAGATCCGGAGTCGCGCTCTCCGTTCAGGCGGCTTCACCTCGGCTCGGAACTGAACTCCGCGCTCAAAAGCCTCGTCGCTGTGAAGCGGCTCCCGGGGGTCCGCGGCGTCGCCCACCAGGCTGTATCGATTCCTGCCGGGCATCTTTAACGTCCTTCACCGCCAGCGCCCACCAGAGACACGCGCCCGTCTCTCCTCAGCGGTCCACCGAAGAGGACCCCCATGGTAGTGGGCTCGGACACGGTTCATTCGTTCTCTTTCTCCCGGTACTTTTAATAAAATAAAATAAAATAAAATAAAAATCCCAGCGGGTTCACCACAGCGACCCTCCCACACAGCGCCACAAGCGCCCCCGCTTTTATTTACACTGTCGGCCCGCCGAGCTCCCACATTGGGCCACACTCCTCTCACGTGACCACGTTCCGCGGAGATGAAAGCGCTTCATTTTCCGACAAGTCCCGCCTCCCTGCGCTGTGATTGGCCAGTAGCGCCTCACTCTCTGCTGATTAGCTGGTGGTCCGTGTGAGTGTGAAACACCGGCCAATCCTCGCACAGGCCGAGGCTCGATTGAAGAACGGACTGCGTCCCAATACTCACGTTGAGGTTTCGTAGCCTGTCCCACACACTCACACAAGCTGAGTTTGCGGACGAAAGGCACGCAGACACAGAGAACACGCTCCACAAAGAAAGGACCCGGATGGAAATCGAACCTAGAGCCTTTTCACTGCGAGGCGACAATGATGCACATGGGACACATCACTCCAACTGCCTGCATCTCCTCTCTCACCACATCCATAATCCTCCTCTTTGGTCTTCCTCTTTTCTTCTTTCCTGGCAGCTCCATCTTCAACATCCTGCTCCCAATATAATCCTCATCTCTCCTCTGCACATGTCCAAACCAACACAACCTTGCCTCTCTAACTTTATCTTCAAAACATCTAACCTGAGCTGTCCCTCTAATATACTCATCTCTAATCCTGTCCATCCTCGTCACACCCAACGAAAACCTCAGCATCTTTAAGTCTGACACCTCCAGCTCCACTTCCTGTCTGTTCTTCAGCACAACCATCTCCAACCCATACAACATAGCTTCATTCACTCATTCACTAAACACTATAAAGACTGTATATGGTCTCTGTATGGGGCATCAGCGAAGGAGACAACAAACGAGATTCAGACTCTTCCTCTTCCGCTTAGTGGTTGGGGACTTGGCCACAGGATCGGAAGATTGTGGGTTCAAACCCCTTACCAGTAGTTTGCCCTGAGGTACCCTTGAGCAAGGTACTGTCCCATCACTGCTTCCTGGGCACGGTGCTCATGTGCATGGGTTCAATTTTGTCGTGGTTCACTGTGCTGTGTACTCACAATGACAGGAATAGTCACTTTCACTTTCAAACCTCAACAGTGCAGTGTAACATTATTGTCACACACACTGTCAATGTTTATCATGTGCATATAAATCACACACAACTAGGGAAGAAACGCATCAGGGGGCAGGAGGCTGCAGAACTGCACCCAGGGGCCAATGGTGGGGTAATGCCGATGGGATTGCTGAATGAAGCTTCCTTTAAAGTGAAAGTGACAACCCTTGTCATTGCGAGGTCACAGCACAGCAAGCGTGAACCACAACGAAATTGGACCTCTGCTTTTAACCCATGCACACAAACACCGTGCAGCAGTGGGCAGCTATTGAAAGTGCCCGGGGAGCAGTGACGGGGACGGTACCTTGCTCAGGATAACCTACTTGTGAGGGAATCGAACCCACAATCTTCCGATTCGGGGCCAACTCCCTGACCACTAGGCCACGGCTGCCCTTTTTTTTCCTTCTTTTTTTTAAGTGAAAAAAATGAATCTTGGATAGATTACTATCTGTTTGCCCTATTTCTACCTGATCTGTAGCTCATGGCATCTCTGAGCCTGCCAGCTTTCCTTTAGTGTGTTTGTGTTTGAAGCTGAGGGGCAGGCAGTATCCTGAATAAATCAGATCTCACTGCTGGATCAGCATCCAGAGGCCTGAAAACATCAGGCACAATTTAAGAACATAGGGACATAAACCTGTAAGGTTAATATGAGGGGGAAAAACACCTTTTTAAAAAGGTCTGTTCCTTTTAGGTGATAATCTATCCAAGATTCATTTCTTCACCTACGTCCACCTCACTGGGAGGTTTTCACTCTTTTGTGAACGTGAGCTTCCACAATCATCGTAAATATCCGAGACACACATTTCAGATTCTGACAAACTCCTCCAGTGTTGTTTCCTGTTGCTTCTCTCTCTCCACATTTCTGTGGTGTCATGAAGTTTGAGTGCCCAAGATGAAGGTGAACTTCTAAAAAGTCTAAAGAAAAATATAAATGGACTAAAGGAATATTTAGGCCTGAAAGTTGTTTATTTTTAAAATATAGGTAGATTGCCACCTGGTGGTTGATTTGTGTAACTTCTGTCTGAATCCACAAATTGATTTTTACCTAGTACTGAAAAAAAGGGCAGGCAGACTTCCAGCATGAAGGGTCTGTTAAATATTGGTTTATAACAATTTATCTTGATTAAAAGGGATGTTTTGGAGATTTTTTCTGAAATTCCTTCACCCCTGATCTTTGGGAGGACACTTTGTGGGTGTAGGTGTCAGGAACAGACTACAGAGCTGGCATTTCCAGTCGCGGGAGTTCAGGCTCAGACTACAGACATTCATAGGCTATGTAACATTCTTGCCTTGCTACCATGGATACCACCCCAATGTTCTAAAACAGAAATAAATAAACTTCCAAATGAATATTAAAAGCCCCTTGAGCTTGCTGAACTGGAACCTAGAACCTTCTCACTGCGAGGCAACATTAATATAACCATTCCTTATGTCTGAATTCTCCTCCACTCATTCACTCGTTCACTTCTTTTTTTTGGCTGCTCCCATTTATCCACAGCGCGGATCATCAGCTTCCCTTTTGTCCTGTCCTCTGCGTCTTTCTCTTACACATCAACCACCTGCCTGTCCTCTCTCACCACATCCATAAACCTCCTCTTTGTCCTTGCTCTTTTCCTCCTGCAAGGCGGCTCCATCCTCAACATCCTCCTCGTCTCTCCTCTGGACATGTCCAAACCAACGCAATCTCACCTCTCTGACTCTGTCTCCACCCTGAGCTGTCCCTCTAATAACTCAATAACCTTCCTAACCCTGTCCATCCTCATCACTCCCATCGCAAATCTCAGCATCTGTAAGTCTGCCACCTTGTGCTCCACCGCCTGTCTTTTCTTCAGGGTGATTGTCTCCAACCCATAAAACACACCTGATCTTTCCACCATCCAGTAGACCTTCTCTTTTTTTCTTGCTGGTACTCGTCTGTGACGGATCACTCCTGCCACTCTTCTCCACTCATTCTATCACGCCTGCACTCTCTTCTTCACCTCTCTCCCACACTCCCCGTTACTCTCTACCGTCGGCCCTACGTATCTAAAATCCTCCGCCTTTGCTACCTCTACTCCTTGCCTCCTCACAATTTATCGGTCCTTATTTTCATTTACATTAATGTCTTAGTCCTACTGACTTTCATTCTTCTCTTCTCTTTATCACATCTTAATATCTGTAACAATTCCCAGCTTTTTTAAGGACCCCAAAACAGCAAAGCAGAAGAAGGGAGTTCCATATAGCAGATTTACAAGTTTTCAATACAATGTTTTGGAAACTAAAACATAAAATAATGATAAAATAATGAAGAATCTGTATGGCAGAACATACAGCCCACATTGCGTAACTAAAAATGGGGTGAACAGGAGCACATTAAATACTACATTAGATTACATCACATTACTCTGCTGCTGTAACCACTTGCTGTGAGTAGCCTGATTTGTCTTTTTGTTCTTATTTTTCCAAGGACGGCGGTCGTATGATCCCTGTTACTTCTGCGCATTACTGTACCAAATATCAAATTCCACAATTATTTTTAAATATAACTGTTTTTATTTAAAATAATTGGTCCAAAATTGTGCCAGTTCTTAATAGAGATGTGTTCTATTAATCAGTAATGTTCTTTTTTTGAAGAATCAAAAATACTATTCATATTTTATCACACATGAGAGACTCATGACATCCAACAGAAGTTCATTACTGTTTAACACGCTCACTATTAACATTCCCCGTGACCCTAATCAGGGCAAGGGGCTATAAAATGAGTGCCTGAGAGAGTGAGAAACTACTAACATTTTGTTTTAGCGATCTTCCTAATAGGGTGCACAATCAACTCATTATTATTTTTTGCCCTGAACAATACATGATCTTTACTGATAAGCACGTCACTATTGTGATAAGATGCTAAAAGCATACACATTTTTTCAATATGCATGAAGCCTAAATGTTACCAATCATCATGTTATTTCTATTTACTATCAAAATATTTATTTTTCAAATAATATAGAATTATCTGTAACAATTTTAGTAAAAATGGTCATGGGCAGCAGTGGCCTAGTGGGTGGTTAGGGAGTCGGCCACAGGCTCAGAAGATTTAGGGTTCAAACCTCTTACCAGTAGGTTGCCCTGAGGTACCCTTGAGCAAGGTACCGTCCCCATCACTAATCCCCAGGCGCTTTCATAGCTGCCCACTGCTGCTGCATGGGTTAAATGAGGTCCAATTTTGTTTGTGGTGTGCTGTAAGTACTCACAATGACAAGAATAGTCACTTTCACTTCATAATTACAGTTTGTGGTTTCATACAGGCTGTTTATGTTCTGACATGAGACAAAGATGTCAAATGAACAAAAATTTCAAAATTAAAAGTTGTCATCTTTGCCTGATTGTTGTGTAAATTGATGATAGTTTGGTGAAAATTCACAATCACACAGTTAAAAGACTATAACGTGGTAATGCCCAAATAAAGCACATGATGGAAGGTCACATCATGTGACTGGTATGTGGTAAAACTCGTCCCCGGTCAGCCAGACTGAAACACGGTCAATATGTGGCAAACAACATGTAAATCACTTTGTTACTGTCACACTGAACTCCTCTGACCTTTCTCTCTCTCTCTCTCTCTCTCTCTCTCTCTCTTATTCATGCACATCTAATATAAGTGTTACATAAAAGCCTGCCATCAACTTGGAGGTTAGACTGACTGACAATCAAATGTTATTTTGGGCTAATAATTATTTTACTAATGAATGTACGTTCTTGAGTGTACTCTGTCCGATTCTGGGTATGATACATAAAGCATAAAGCTATAGTTTTTGTATACTGCTGCTGTAAAACATTTGATGAGAATCAGGTAGCCCCTTCATAGGGATTCTCACTTTGAGCTGCCTGCAGTGTAATTCTGAACATGCATGTATTACATTCTTTAACATCCCACTACTCCTGACAACTGGTGTTGGGGTAGTTTGCTCTGAGGTACCTTTGAGGAAGGTACAGTCCCTGTCACTGCTCCCCAGGTGCTTTCAATAGCTGCCCGCTGCTGCACATGTGTGTATGGATTAAATGAAAAGGCTGGTGGCAGCGGTGATCTAGCGTTTAGCGAGTTGGCCCCAGGATCAGAAGGTATGTTGGTTCAAAACCTGGACCATTATTTGCTCTGAGGTACCCTTGAGCAAGGTTCCGTATCCATCACTTGCTTTAAATAGCTGCCCCCTGCTGCACAGTGTGTGAGGGTGACATGAAGAGGTTGAATTTCTTTGTGGTTTACTGTGTGCTGTGGCATGTTTCACATGACAAAAAAAGTCACTTTCCTGACACTTCTTTAAATCTCACCATGGTCTGCATATAAAGTAGTTCATATGTTTCTTTGGTTGCCATGGTTCACATGGTTTCTTGTGTGTTGTAATGAATTATCTAAGCACAATTTTCTTGATCATCTCTTTCATTTTTTCCACGTACTAAGATAGCAAATGCATACACTTGGAACTACATATAATGCAAATGGATGATTGGCTGTGGCAACCCCTTACTGGAGCAGGGGAAAGAAGAGAGAAGAGAGAAGAAGAACATACTTAAGCAAATGAGGCAGTATGCAGTCCAACCTGCACAAATCCTTTCCTTCCTGAGTAGAATAGTTCATTGACAATGATATCCACCGACACAGATTTGTGGTTATTCTTGTTTGGTTACAATACAAGTGAAATTGACTAACTGTCATTGTGAAACCGGGTGGTGGTGGTCTAGTGGTAGGGTACTTGCCTATGGACCTATGAAGTCCCAGAAGAAGTCCCAAGTTTGAATCCCACATCTGGCACTACCACCACTGGGTCCCTGAGCAAGACCCTTAACCCTGAGTTGCTCCAGGGGGACTGTCCCTGTAATTAGGACCTGTAAGTCGCTCTGGATAAGAGCGTCTGCTAAATGCCGCAAAAATGTAATGTAAATATGAAACAGTGAAATATATTTAAAGCAGCTGAGGAGCTCTAATGTGGACAGTACCTTGCTCAAGGGTACATCTGGGAATCCTACTGATCTGGGATTCAAACCCATGACCTTCTGATCCTGGGGCCTAGTCCCTAACCACAACACAAACACCAGGATAATCTTTTCTTTTTAATGATGATACCATAAGGACAGATTCTGATGGCTGCAACTGCTGTTTAAGTTTATGTACTTCTGTCCATGTGTCAAGATATTGGTGTTTCATAGTTTCACAATTCACAAAAACACATCTTTTAAAGATGACTGAAAAGCTCCACATGGCTTGATGTGTGCATGCATTTAGCGCCATTGTTCAAAGTTTATACTGGGAACCCAGCCACTAGGGATGCACAAGCCAGTGTATTTCTTCGTGCCGGTCCCAAGCCCAGGTAAATGGGGAGGGTTACGTCAGGAAGGGCATCCGGTGTAAAACTTTGCCAAATCAATATGCGGACAATGATACAGAATTCCATACCGGATCGGTCGAGGTTCGGGTTAACAACGACCGCCACCAGTGCTGTTAGCCTACAGGAAATTGGACTACTGTTGGCCAAAGGAGAAGAAGAAGAAGAGGAGGAAGGCATGTCCAGAGGGAGAAGGAGAGAAAGAAGGAGAGGAGAGTGGAAGTGAGGGTAGGGACTTTGAATGTTGGCAGCATGACTGGTAAAGGTAGAGAATCAGCTGATATGATGGTGAGAAGGAAGGTTGATATTTTGTGTTTAAGAGACTACATGGAAGGGTAGTAAGGCCAGGTGTATTGGAGGGGGGTTTAAACTGTTCTACCATGGTGTGGATAGAAGGAGGAATCAGGTAGGTGTTATCCTGAAGGAAGAATATGTGGAGAGTGTTTTGGAGGTGAAGAGTGTGTCAGGTGGGTGATGAGTTTGAAGCTGGAAGTTGAAGGTTTGATAATGAATGTTTTTAGTGCTTATGCTCCACAAGTTGGTTGTGAGATGGTAGAGAAGGGAAAATTCTGTAGTGAGTTAGATGAAGTGATAGAGAGTGTACCCAGGGGAGAGAGAGTGATGATTGGCACAGATTTTAATGGTCATGTTGGTGAAGGGAACAGAGGTGATGAGGAGGTGATGGGTAGGCATGGTGTCAAGGAGAGGAATGCTGAAGGTCAGATGGTTGTAGATTTTGCAAAAAGTATGAAAATGGCTGTAGTTAACACTTATTTTAAGAAGAGGGAGGAACACAGGGTGACGTATAAGAGTGGAGGCAGATGCTCGCTGGTGGATTATATTCTTTGCAGGAGGGTCAGTCTGAAAGAGATTGGAGACTGCAAAGTAGTGACAGGGGAGAGTGTAGCTAAACAGCATAGGATGGTGGTCTGTAGGATGACCTTGGAGGTCAAGAAGAGGAGGAAAGTCAGGGCAGAGTCGAGGATCAAGTGGTGGAAGCTGAAGGAGGAGGACTGCAAGGTGGAATTCAGGCAGGAGTTAACACAGGCACAGGGAGGTGTTGAAGAGCTACTGGACTGCTGGGAAACTACTGCAGAAATGATAAGACAGACGGCTAGAAATGTACTTGGTGTGACATCTGGAAGGAAGAAGGAGGATAAGGAAATCTGGTGTTGGGACCAAGAAGTCCAGGCAAAGAAGACATGGGACAGTCAGCAAGATGAAGACAGTAGACAGGTGTAAAAGGAGATGAACCGCAGGGCAAAGAAAGCAGTGGCGAATGCCAAAGATAAGGTGTTTGGTGAATTGTATGAGAGGTTGGACAGTAAAGAGGGAGAAAAGGACCTTTACCGATTGGCTAGACAGAGAGACAGAGCTGGGAAAGATGTGCAGCAGGTCAGGGCGATTAAAGATAGAAATAGAAACGTACTCACAGGTGAACAGAGCGTGTTGAGCAGATGGAAGGAATACTTTGAGGGGCTGATGACACCCTGAAGTCTTGAACTCATGGACATCACCAGATGCTGGGTTTCCTTCTTTTTAATGCTGTGCCAGGCCTTTACTGCAGTGGCTTTCAGTTGCTGTTTGTTTGTGGGCCTTTCTGTCTGAAGTTTAGTCTTCAACAAGTGAAATGCTGCTCAATTAGGTTCCGATCAGGTGACTTACTTGGCCATTCAAGAATATTCCACTTCTTTGCATTAATAAACTCCTGGGTTGCTTTGGCTGTATGTTTTGGGTCATTGTCCATCCGTATTATGAATTTGACTGCATTTAGCTGGATTTGAGCACCTTCTGAACACCTCAGAATTCATTTGGCTGCTTCTGTCCTGTGTCACATCATCGATAAACACTAGTGTCCCAGTGCCACTGGCAGCCATGCACGCCCAAGTCATCACACTACCTCCGCCATGTGTTACAGATGATGTGGTTTGCTTTGGATCATGAGCTGTTCCACGCCTTCTACTTTTTTCTTGCCATCATTCTGGTTGATCTTGGTTTCATCTGTCCAAAGAATGTTTTTCCAGAACTGCTGGCTTTTTTAGATGTTTTTTTAGCAAAGTCCAATCTAGCCTTTCTATTCTTGAGGCTTATGAGTGACTTGCACCTTACAGTGCACCCTCTGTATTTACTTTCATGCAGTCTTCTCTTAATGGTTGACTTGGATATCGATACACTTGCCTCCTGGAGAGCGTTGTTCACTTGGTTGCCTGTTGTGTAGAAGTTTCTTTTCACCATGGAAAGGATTCTGCAATCATTCACCACTGTTGTCTTCTGTGGACGTCCAGGTCTTTTTGCGTTGCTGAGTTCACCAGTGCTTTCTTTCTTTCTCAGGATGTACCAAACTGTAGATTTTGCTTCTCAAATAGGTTTTTTCTGTTTTGCAGCTTAAGGATGGCTTGTTTCACCTGCATGGAGAGCTCCTTTGACCACATGTCTGTTCACAGCAAAATTTTCCTCATGCAAGCACCACAACTCAAATCAACTCCAGGCATTTTATCTGTTTACTTGATAATGACATAATGAAGGAATTACCCACACCTGCCCATGAAATAGCCTTTGAGTCTATTGTCCAATTGCTTTTGGTCCCTTTATAAAGATGGTGGCACAGGTTAAGGAGCTGGAACTCCTAAACCCTTCATCCAGTTTGAATGTGGATACCCTCAAATTAAAGCTGAGAATCTACACATTATGCCCATGTCCATTATATAACTATAATTGGAACGTTTCAGTAAATAGGTACAAAAACAAAACTTGTGTCAGTTTCCAAATATATATGGACCTAACTGTATAATATATACATATAATATAATAATATAGTATAATAATACATATAATATACATCAAGAATGGCCTTTTATTGTCATCTTGGCTTGATGTGATACATTTCATTATGTGAAATTCCATATGTAGCTAAGCTGTAAAACATATGATGCAGAAACATATAAAACTGGTTAAATCTGTAACCAGAGGCCTGTAACAGCAGAATGACAAAGCCAAGCATATAGTCAAAGCATAACGCTGACAAGCAGGACACAAACTCTCAAATTTACATCTTCAGCATTAACACCAAGCAAGAAAACAGCAGTTCATTCACAAACTATAAACATAAACTCAGCATATACACACTGCTGTTCATCTCTGCTTGTACTAAACACAGATTTCTCGCAGGTGGACTCCCTCGTTCATATTCAGAGGTTTCAATCAAGCAGTTTTCCCTTTTTCAGCAAAGATGTGAATTTAAATGGATCTTTCAGCACAATAAAAAAAGAAAGAAAGAAAAGCTGGATTGTGCTGTTCACATTGAAAGTCACAACTTTCAACTGACGGGGACAGTACATTGCTCAAGGGTACCTCACGGCAACCTATCGGTGAGGGAATCAAACCCACAATCTTCCAATCCGGGGCAACTCCCTAACCACTAGGCCACCACTGCACCGCTGCCATTGGAATGCCAGCTTGGTCTTTCTGGACATGCCGGTCAAGTTGGTCAATAGGTGGATTGTTCCCATCATGTAGGTTGTTCTGCTTAGCATTTCTGGACATGTTAGTGAACCTGATTAGTCACTTTGGTTATTTTGGTTGATTGGGTTGGTCATTCAGATTCTGCTCATGCTGGTCATTCAGCTTAGTCACTCTGGACATGTTGGTCACCCAACTTGGCCTTTCTGTTCATGTTGGTTAATCAGCTTGACCATTCTTGACATGGTGGTCAGCCAGTTTAGCCCTTCTGGAAATGCTGGTAAACCCACTTTGTCATATGAGTCTAGGTCATGATGATTGACCAGCCTTGTCATACTTGTCATTCTGGTCTTTTTGGTTAACCATCTTGTTGGTTCTGGTCAAACTCTGGAATTCCCTTTATTAAAAGCTATCTCTTCAAAATTTTGTCAAAAACTTGATCTCTTTAGTCAAAAATCTCTTAACTCTGTGCTATTCCTCTTCTCCCATTTCTTGACCCCTTTTTCTACTTTGTTCTTTCTGCCTGGTGTCTGATGATACTGCTGTTCCTTTTGTTTTTTGTCTATTAACTTCTTTATCAATATTTTATTTTTGACCTGTATTTTTGTAAAGTGGCCTTGTGGTTGTGCAGCGCAGTGGGAAGAGCTGTTGACACAGAGCAAGAAGGTCCTTAGTTTGTTTTCCAGGGCGGATGGTGTGGGTCCTTTTTAAAAGGAGTATGTATGTTCCCCCCCCGTGTCTGTGTCGGCTTCCTCTGGATACTCTGGTTTCCTCCCACTGTCCCAGGACATACATGTCAGGTGGATTAGAGATGCCACATTGGTGCAAGAGTGTGTTTGCATGTCTGGCCTGTGATGGACTAGTGACCTGTCCAAGGTGTTTCTTTGCCTTTTAGCGCTGTCAGATCTAAGTTAAGAGGCTAGGAAAATGAGGGAAAGAGTGAGTCATTCAGTCAATTAGCAAGA
Organism: Hepsetus odoe; assembly: GCA_017165825.1. Taxonomy (NCBI): domain Eukaryota; kingdom Metazoa; phylum Chordata; class Actinopteri; order Characiformes; family Hepsetidae; genus Hepsetus; species Hepsetus odoe. The sequence continues at coordinate 8,763,721 of CM029371.1, forward strand.
GATGATATGAGAGCAAGGCCTTTTCAGATTTTAGAAAGATACAATAAGAATAAAACCTATTAGCTGATCAACAACTAACAACTGCTAGAAAGGTATTTGGTGTGACATCTGGACAGAAGAAGGAGGATAAGGAAACCTGGTGGTGGAATGAGGAAGTTCAGAAATCAGGTCAGGGCAGGGCAATGAAAGACAACAATGAAACATCCAAGCATGTTGAATGAAGAGAATGATCGGGAAGGTTAGAGAACCAGGAAGTACATCGAGTTAGCAACATGGATGTAAGGGCATCTGAGAAAGAGGATGAAGAATGAAAGGCTGTTTGTCCAGATATACCTGTGTTTAGGAGAGACAACAGCAGAGTTTCTAACTGGTACTGATTTCAAGAAGTGATGTACAGAGCTGTAGTAACTACAGAGGGATAAAATTGATCAGCTACAGTTACAGGAAAGTATAGGGGTCAGAAGGCGTTGCATTGTGCCTTTGTGGTGAAAGTTTGCAGTGACGGATGCATTTCAAACAGAAGTCAGACTACATCTAGGACCAGTTTAAATACTTGGGGTCAACAGTATAGAACAATGGGGAATGCAAAAGAGGTAAAGAGGAGAGTACTGGCAGGAATGGGTGGAGAAGAGTGGCAGGAGTGATTTATGACCAACAGGTACCAGGCAGCAAGAGCTGGAGGTCTCAGAGTTAAGATGCTAAGATTTTTGTTGGAAGTAACGAGGACTGACAGGATTAGGAATGAGTATATTAAAAGGACAGCTCCGTTTGGAGGATTTAGAGACAAAGTCAGAGAAGTGAGATTGTTTTGTTGGACATGTTCAGGGGAGAGATAAAGAATATTTTGGGAAAATGGAGTTGCCAGGTAAGAGGAAGTAGTATGAGGTGCTTTATTAAAAGCTCTATTTATATCTCTGTTCAAGATTAGTTGGCCATCTTCAATCTGGCCCTTTAAGATCTACAATATTGGACCATTTCATTTAAATAGTGATGGCTAGTGAGTAACCTTACAGGTGAGCTTGAATTTGAGGTACGTACTTAAACTATCCCTGGTTACAGCATCCCATCAGTTATCCCCCCCCCCCCCATAATTGTGCAGTCCTAAATGATTAGACGTGTCACTAAGTGATGTGTACCACACACGTCTAGTGGGCCACCTTGCAGGTGGAATGTTTTTGATTCAATTCAGTCAATGCAGCAGTTATGTATTGTCTTTTTGCCCCACACACAGATCACTTGACCTGACAATACAGTCTTATTGCCAGGTCAATAAAACTACAATGTGGACCTCTGTGGAAAACAGACCACAAGTAAATGGCCTAGGAGTGTGGATATGCATGGCTTTGTTCATTTGCAGACAACTCCATGAGCAATAAAGAAGCCAAGTTTATTTTTTTCCCCCTCCCAAACATTTTAATATAGGATTTTCATAACACTTAAAAATATATTTAAAAAAAAAACCCACACAACAAGACAATGTCCCAACCTATTTACAAATAAAATATTTAAGAGGAAAAATTTAAATTAATCCATTAAAATAGTGTTCACAATACCACTCATGGTTGAGAGTGCAGTAATATTGCACACGGTTTTATACCAAGGGGTAGCTTGCTGATGTTGCAATACCACAGATATTGTTTAGATCTTTGGCCATGTAGATGTAGCCTTTGTCACCCCACTTCTCACTCCAACTAGATAAATGGGAGCAGAAAAAAGTTAAAAAACTAAACTGCAGTCTCTTAAATACACAATTGAGCAATATAAATGGAATGCAAGCCAACCCCCCCTCCATCCTACTCACAAAGATTTCCAGTGAATGGATTTCACAGAATGACCAAACATTTCAACTAAAAATGCTTAATCAGTGAAACTTCTGTTGGTCCTTGTAGCCCAATTTGTACCAAACTAACATTAAAATTAAAAAGGAAAAGTGACTCCAAATTCAGTAGGGGAAAGAAGGATCACGTGACATTATGCTAGGAGTGCTAAGGGCAAAGACACCAAACTTCCCAAGCCTCTTCCAACTGGCTGTGAAGTTCCTTTAATAAAAATGAAAAACCAGCAGGTGGCACATCCATCCCCCTTTCAAAGTTTACCAAAAATTGGACCAACCTATCCTACTGGGAAAAAAAGCATGAGGAGATTTGACCTAGAACTGATTTAGCGGAGAGTCATCAGACCATTAGGAGGGCTGTCCCTAGAACAGTCCCAGGTCAATTTATTAACCAAATTGTCGCAAATGACCCATTTTAGCACAAGATTAAGTTAAGTGCTCCTACTATACCTGTTCTTTACAATCCAGTACCTCTTCCCAACTTCATCTGTTCCTTCATAGCCGTAACCTACCACCAGAACACCATGATCCAATTCCACAGTGCTACAGGCTGCCTCATAGTAGATCCCTGTAAAGAATAAAAGAACCCACACTCAATTTAAAGCCCAAGGAAAACAAGTGTCCTATGCAAATCATTGTCTCAATTCATTTGAAGCAACAAGGTACCCAAAGTTAACGCACCAGAGTGGTAAAACTGGAAAGAGTTATGAGCAGCATCAATGGCAACCGATATAGGGCCAACAGAAGCCACAGCCTTCATCAGGGCATGCTCATTACCACTTGGGAGGTCCACAAATCCAGTGTCATTTGCAGCACTGAACCGAGGGTCATAACGGCATGGTTGATCATCCTGTAAAACAGGAATGGAAGAACCAGTCAGCCAGCACACAGTCATGGGCTTATCCTGCTTTACACTGAAAGGCTTCTGTTCAATTAAGTCCATTTTGAGTTAATTGAATTAAAAATAAATACACTTCTGAATTTGCCATTTATATCCAAGCATTCCAGTCAAGGAAACACTCCATTCCTCTGTTGCCTCAAAAGAGGTCAGATTATGAAGAAGTATTAAGCAATACCTTTGCCAGGTAAGGGTAAGACTCCTCAGAATCAATGCCATTGTTGTCTTTGACGTACTGGAAACCCTGCTCCATGAAACCTCCATTGCAACCCTGGTTACCCTCAGGTTGAGAGCAGTCAAGCAGATTCTGCTCACTCAGGGCAACCAGCTTGCCCGTTTTTCGAAAGTGCTGGCCCTCCAATGATCCTGTAGTGCTGAAGGCCCAGCATGAGCCACACTGACCCTAAAAATCATACAAGGCTAACCAGCATTTGTAATCGTTGCCATCATAAGCACAAGTTTTCACAGTGGAAATGAGTGCGTTTTTACATTGCAGGTATAGTTAACCAATTTATTAAAAAAATAAAAAATAAAAAGCCAGTTTGAATCAGTATTGCATTACAAAATCTTTACTTCACTTCAAATAATCTGTTTATAAAATGTCTAATAAGTAATTCATTTCAGGCGGAACGTAAAGCATTTTATGGAATGATTGCATTTAATGACGTGTTGACATTTTCCTACCTGATCCTTCACATGCGTGACATATCCTTTCTCCCGCCAATCCACCTCTGAAGGGACTTCCAAGAAGTTGGGCTCCAAGAAAAGGGAACGTTTAAACTTCTGCTTGGGACTGCTCTTGTAGCCATTCATCACCTGCTTGAACTCCTCACTGGTCTAAAGAATAGACAGGTAACAGAAGATACACAAGGGAGCTTCATTTAAGAATTAGAACCCGGTTCTAACAGTATGGAGCGTACTGTTGATTCAGGGATCATTTGAGGGCATCAGAAACATCTGGATGGCTAAATGGGTTAAAGTCCCAACTATACCTTCAGTAAAACTTATACAAAGTGAAGTGGTGGATTAAAATCTGGAATAATTCACTGTACATTTCAACTCTCACCATGTCACCAAAGTGATTCATTCCCAAACGGTAGGTGTGTTTGCCCAAAGAGTACTCAAGGTTGTGAAGCTCAATTTTCTTCAGGTTCTTCTCCCACACCAGTCTCCTCAAGCCTTCCTCTTTCTGCAGGAAAGCAAAGCAAAGAATTAAAAAAGTTACACAGTCTTCATATGGAATCCAGAGAGACTATATTGGAAGGTTATAGACTTTAATCAGAGAGAATACACAAAATTGCATTTTATCTTCGTTTCCAAGAAAGGAGAAGAAAATGAAACTGAGCTACTGAAAGTCATACCACAAACACAAAAAAAATGACTACTAACATCACTCACGCTGTGGTAGCTTTTACTGTGGCAGGATTTCCACAGCTCCCAGTGGTCATCTAGTTGCCAATCCAGACTGGAAGCAGTGAGTTCGGAGGCCAAGCAGAGGGTAAGGATGGAGACCACAGTCAGCCACATGACGGCACACCTTTAAACAAGAAAGAGTTGGAGGCAGGTTGAACAAATGGGACACTGGGTGGAGATTTGAACTGGTTCACTGAACTGGTTCACTGTGATGGACTGGGTACAGACTGGGAAGAGCTTCTGTGTGAACTGCACCAAGCAGTACAGTCAGGCATGAGACCCGAGAGGATCCCAAGCCTTTGATAAGGGTCGATTTTCTCGAGGAAATCACAAAAGAAACTCAAACAGCCTGTTCCTGCAGGAGCGAACTAAAAACCTAATGGAGTTTTAAAAACTGCACAAACGGTCATTACTCCCAAGATTGGCAAATAAAAGTTCACATGCAGGCTTTCAAAAAAACTACTACACAACACTTCACCGTACATCCCGCAGATATTTTAATCTCCTAATAAATGAAATATTGCGAAAGGCATTTCACCTACACCGCCAGTGAGCGCAAGAAAAAAAAAAAAAAAAGTTCACGCGCTTCTGTGTTTACTGCGCCACGGCTTTATACAGTTATCGTGACTGAAGACGGCTTCCTATTGGCTACTGCCGAAGAGGCGTCTCTTATAAGCCACGCCTCTGTATTAATCATCTGAAGACGCAGGCGACCGGAAGAAATGGAAACGGAAGCTCCGTTGTGGAGCAGCCGGAAGAAGAAGAAGAAGAAGAAGAAGAAGAAGAAGAAGATTGTTAATTAATTAATTTATCTATTTAAATCGACATTTGAAATACTAAAGGATTTTTAATAAATATTTCTGCACAATAAGCTCTTTCGCTGTGGTTTATTATATACATTTTTATTTATTTCTTTACTTTTGTACACACTATTTTACAATGATAAAACCACGCAAGATGCTTGTAGGATCGCTGGTGGACTTTGTGACCCTTTGTTCCTAACACCTTTGTGTGCAAATAGTGCAAATCTGAAAAAAAAAAAAATAAAATATATATATATATATATATATATATATATATATATATATATATATATATACACACACACACACACACACACACACACACACACACACACACATTATTCAACTTTTATCAGTCATCCTTATGTGTAGAAGATCCACTGTCTGGTTACCAAACAAACACCAAAAAGCAGCGAACACAGCACTTCTTGGCTTTGTTTCAGCTCCTGGAGTTGTTCTTGTTATATCAGACAAGACATGCATGAAGTGTGGCATGAAGAAATGCTTTCGATTCAGCAGCTGCTCTCTTTGTGTTGGGCTATCAAATGCCCTAGAAGAAAAAATAAAACAAAAATCTACATGACACTGTGCAAAAAATATATATACAATGCCCTCCATCATTATTAGCACCCATTGTAGTTGGGTGAAAAAATATCTCCCACTAAAAAAAAAACACTTTATTTGTAATGGATTTATTCAGAGGAAAAACAAAACATAATTATATCTAACAAGGAACTTTACCAAATGTCATGTTTTATCTTTACGAGGGGTGCCAATAATACTGGAGGGCACAGTATCTTCTCAAGAAGCGACGCGCTTTCATTTCATATCTCTCTCATGCTTCAGGAGACTGGACTGGATAGAACAGTGTAAAGAAAGGAAGAATACATTTTCATCCAGCACAGTGGGAGAACCCAGAAATTTATTTTATTTATTTGCTTATCTCACCTGCTTTTGTTCCCCTGGTGCTCCAACAATCCCTTATTGAGCAGGACAACCACACGTTTTATGAATTGGTATCTTCTTGACTAAGGAGACCATCAGAAAAGAATCACACCAATCTTGTGAGATTTAGAAGTTGTCACAAGGCTCCTAAATGTGCATGCCTAATAAGCTGCAGTGAATATGGTTTAAATAGGTTATGAGAGAAATACCTAAAACACTGCTAATGCTTTAAACTGTTTTGTATGGCTGCCTAAAAACCATTTCAAAGTTTAAAGTGCCTCCACATGATGTAAAGTTTCTAAGGGAGGTTTTTAATCTTTGGGCAAAGATTAAGACTAAAGTTTGATACTGTATAGAACCAAAGAAACTAAAATAACCATTAAAATACCCTTTTTTTTGCCTGATCATATGGTTGTTCTCTGTAAGGGAGGAAAAATATTGTTGGCATGAACACTTTAATAAACTAGATTGAACCTTTTTTTCATAAATCTGCTGGACAAGCCCTTGTATTGGTTCATCATTCTTTCAGCACTGGGTTAGGATCCATGATGTGGGGTGACGGTGGTTTAGTGGTAGGGTACTTGCCTATGGACCTATGGTTCAAGAGGTCCCAGGTTCGAATTCCACCTCTGGCACTGGGTCCCTCAGCAAGACCCTTAACCGGGGGGACTGTCCCTGTAATTAGGACATGGAAGTAGCTCTGGATAAGAGTGTCTGCTAAAATGCTGCAAATTTAAATGATGTATTTAGCCATAAATGTAAATAAAAGGACATTAAAGACCATTGAATATAACTATACTTAAATCATTCATGGTGCATAATCATTACAAAGGAGAATTTGATCAATGACTGTCTGTAAAAGTGTTTATTTTCCTCATTTAAGTAAACTGAAGAAGTATCGCTCACTTGCTAACTTCCCCCGTTTGCAGACTTTTCACATGGAAAGACCTCAGTATAAGTAGGTAATGTCTAAGCATTAACTTAACATGAAAAGCTTTGTGGAGATGTTCCTCATTTAGGCTACACTGATGTTGTCAATGAGGTGTTTCGATGAAATCTTTTTATCCTACAAAAGGATTACTGACATACTAGCAGTATGGCAATGACAATGAAGTCTTCTTTGAACAAAAACCATCTCACCATCTGCCTATCTTACCTACCTACCTATCATATCTGTGCAAATTTAATTAAAATGCAAAGTGGTTCAAAGTATTAACACTTTATAATGAAGCATGGGGGGGCGGGCATGATTGGTACTGGGTAATGATTGGTGCATCACTTCATGCACCTCTCTTCTTACCCTGATGCGCCATCACTCTCGAACAGGGTCAATCTGGACTCATCAGACCACATGACCTTCTTCCTTTGCTCCCATCTTTATGCTCCCGAGCAAACTGAAGCCTTTTTTTGTGATTAGCTTCACTGATCAGTGGTTTTCTAAGGCTACACAGCTGTTTAGTCCCAATCCCCTGAGTTCCCTTCGCTTTGTGCATGTGGAAATGCTCTTACTTTCACTACTGAACACAGAACACATGAGTTCTGCTGTTGTTGCTTTACGATTTGATTTCACCAAACGTTTAAGGGGAGGTTCTAACATACTTGCTTTGTTAAATCCAGGTGGAGACTTTTTTTCTTTTGGACAGGCAGTGTATGTTTTAAGCAACATGGACTCTGTACACCTGTCTGAACTCAACTCTCCATTTTAAATTTCTACTTAAAAAAATTTACAAACATTTATCTGGGAAGAACATGTTTAACTGACAAAACTGGATCTCAAGGGCCATGTTATCCCTTTAAGATTAAATTTACATGGCTTGCTTTTTTTTGGCAGTGTAGCAGTTAATCGACATCCTGTAGAAATTCACAGGTAAATAGGAATAAAACATACATAAAAAAACATATAATTAATTACCTCTAACCTGTATGGGATCTCTTTTAAAACCCCTACTAGTAACATCGATAAAAACTACATGATTGAATTTAAGGTATAAATAGTTTGTGGTGGAACTTGGCTCAGGTGGTAACCTGATTTCAATGATTGATGGGGCTAGAACTTGCGTTTTCTTTATTGCTTAAATTGGATTAACCCACTTTAGAGACATCTAAGTGCATTGTCTTCCAGGCACACCCTAGTATGTGCTTTATTTATTTTTTTGCAATAATTTAAAATGACTCTATTTATGGCCTCTGAAGCCTCTAGTGACTTTGTTGTGCATGTTTTTACTAATGTGCACTGCTGTCTCCAAATCTCATTAATATTATTGCTATCATTATTAATGATTATAAGTAGCAGCTCTAGTGTTTAGTATTCAATAAACATTATGTAGTTCAGAGACCTAAACATAAGAAAAAAACATTTTAATTATTTATTTCTATTATCACCAGCATATTATGATTTTTTAATGTTTTTTTGACATGTTCGTTTGGGCCAGCATACTACTGTTTAACAAGTAACCAGGACAGAGAAGGCTACAGACTATTAAGGCAATTAATACCACCATATAATGTATTTATTTAATCATAATAATGATGATAATAATAATAATATTATTAATAATAAAAGAGGCAGGAGAAAAAGATCTTTAATTTACATAGTGCCTTTCTCAGACCCGAGGTCCCTTATGAAAGTTAATATACAACAAACAACAACAACAACAAAAACAATTCACAGAATCAAGTTTAATAATGAAGTAAGAAATCCAGTAGGAAATGAATCAGCAGAACACAGTGAGAAAAGATTCCAGCGTTTTGGACCCACAGCACTAAAAGCTCTCCCACCCACGGTGACCAGCTTAGATATACAGGACAGAGAGATGCCCTGCAGTAGAGGATCTAAGGGTGCAAAATTGTTTAATTGGAAACATTAGTTTGCAAAAATAACAAGGAACAAGGTTAAGGTCAAGGTTTTGCACTGAATCTGGTGAGGGACTGTAAACCATTGTAGTGGTATGGGGGCAATTTGAGCACAAACTTTTTCACATGCATGAGCGCACTGGCTTCACAGTTATGAACACACTGTAATCTAGCCAGAGTTTAAGAAGGGAGGCCATACGATAAGGAATCGTAGTATTGTAATTCTCGCAGTATACTAAATCTAATCTAAAAGAAATGAGGGCATGATCTAGCATCTCTGCATCATTTAGTCAGAGAAAAGGGTGTAGACATGCAATTTTCCTTCAGTTTTGACAACTTACCAGAAGTGGTACGAGCTTACTAAGAGCCATCAGTTTTATTGTAACACTGGCTCGATCAGACACCGCAGCTTTCTTGCCGACAATCAGTACCTCAGTTGTATTAAGCATCAATAAGTTGTCTGTTATCCACACTTTAAGATCTTTTAGGGAGGGAGGTGGGAAAGCAATGCTAGTCACGCAAATGTCCGTATACTCTGCATAACAATGAAAATGAAGCCCATGCTGCCTAATAATCTGACCTAGGGATGCTTTGCAATTGGTGATATTAAGGGTCCGAGGACAGATTCCTGGCTGACACTGTGAGCGAGTGTAGCTATGGAGTTACGGAAAGCATTTACAGATACTGTCGTCTGTTGGTGAGGCAGGAAGCAAACCAGGCATATTGTAACCAGAAAGTATTGACATGCTGTCAATAAAAAGCAGGCAAGAATGAAAAATGAGTAACATTATTTGACATTCACTTATTCACAATCCCAACCTGTTAGTGTTAAGATGTGTCACCACTTACCTTACCGTTTTAATTTTTTAATCAAATTGAATAATAAAATTCATGTTAGGCTTCAAAACAATGGGCTCAAACAATTTTCAACAATATGAATTATGTAATAAAACAAACGGAAATTTCCTTTTAGAAATTGTATTTAATTGTTGTTCATAAGATTTAACAAAAACAAACTAAAACAACAGACAAAACTACACAAATGTACAACAATGGCAAAATTAAGAAATAATTTATCAATAATTATAATAATAATAATAATAATACAGTAGACTTGCCAGGTCAGCCAAAGAAAGACAAACGGTTACATGGTGTGTTCTATAGCATGTCAATCATTTTCGGTTGAGAAACAAAACAACAGAAATCTGTTTAACATGATACGTGTGGTAATACAACTGAGAATTCAAATGAAGCCTCTTCTTTGCTGACAAAAATCAGACGACTGCCAAACCTGACTATGGGACATTTAAAAGAGACAACTTCAGAAATAAATAAATAATACTTTTTTTTTGTTGTGTGTCTGAAATACTACAACAAATTATGACAGATACGATAGAAAATTAACCTGTTGAGAGAAGCTCTGAAATTTGAACATTTTGCAGGTAAGATATTTTGCAGCCTGATCTCCAAGCTGCCAGATCTGATCTCTGACTTCGTTTATCCTTTTTGAGTCTGTGGGTTTTCTGCTCTTTTAGTTTTCATGGTGAAATTTCTCAGAATATTGATTATAGTGACTGAATGGCTACAGATGTGGCCAATAGAGATCAGGCTAGAAAAATATTGGAGTATTTCTTTAACATGAATGCCCTTTGCTTGCCTAGATGTTGTAATCTGAAGGAATAAATACTAAAGTGATAAAGAACAAGGCAAATATACAGAAAACAATAGGGCATAAAAAACATTCCGAACAACAGACTTCAGTGTAATTACACAGGAGAATGGTAATGGTCAGCAAACACTACCTGATGTACAGAGTGAACACAGTTTCTCAAATCCAACCATCGAACACTAACCTGCATGTCTGAGCGTTTTCCCCACAGTAAGAAAATGTATGAATGATTGCCAGCATACCAACTATAGGAGTATTGATAGGGAACAATTATTTCTTTTTTGATAAGTCAGATATGTATACATCCCTTTTAATAAAATTTGAGCTTAACAAAATTTGAGAGAACGAGCTCAACAACTTCAAAGTCAAATCCTCAGTTTTACAAGGCCAAAATAAAATCCAAACTGCTTAATCATTGTTTTTCATATTAATTTTCCATTTACTTTTTCTCAGTCTTTCAAAGGTAAGGTAGTTATGACACCATGGGGTGTGGGTTAGACATGGTTTAGCTAAGGGTAAATAGGGTATGACATTTCTGAATAACGTCATTAAGTTCAATCCTGTTTCCTCATGCATTTATGATAAAACTATCTATTAAAAATAAGCCCTTGAAACATATCAGGAAAAGAGCTCTAGAGTTCTGGTGAGGTTTAAAAGGTTGAACTCTCTGTATACAAAATACAGAAATGAAAGATTACTAAAATTCATCTCCAGTCTGACAGCGAAATCCCATGTCACCTCTGAAAGACTTTCTATAAATAATAGTTTCGAAATAGTTTTAGTTGCAAATAGTTTTGAAAGAAACCAGCTGCTCAAAGGCTTTTATTATAGAGCCCTCTCCAAAAGTACTGGAACTGCAAGATCAAATCTGTTTTTGCTCTGCACTGAAGACATTTAGGTTTGAGATCAAAAGATGAATTTCAGATGAGAGAACAAACCTTCTCCACTCATTTAGTCTTATGTCTTGTTCTATGTTGTCTCATATGAGGCACCATGTTCCTGGAGGAACATTGTTTGGTTTCACTGTATGCTGTGTATTTGGTTATAGATATGTTAAATTGCACAGAACATAAGGCTTTTGTATGTGACCACCCAGTTTTTCAATGAGCAAAAGTATTGGGGCAGAAAGTAAATTAAAATAAATGATGTCTGTCAGACGCTGATGTTCTAATACTTTTGCTCACTTGAAAAACTGGGCAATTGTGCTGTTCTATTTAATTTAACATAACTTGATGTAAATACCATGAAGTTAAAGCCAAATGAAAATGTCTGATTTTTCATCTCACATTATTCAATCTGAAACCCAAATGCCTTCGATGCATAGATGAAACCAATGAGAAAGTAGTTTGGAGTAGAGTTTTGAGTAGAATTTCTTCTTTTCTATGTAAAGTTATTTTCTGCAGTAAAAAACCACAGGCTACAGAGACTGTAATGAATAATATTAGAGCATTCTTTTAAAGATGTTGTTCACTCATTTATCAGGCTTTGGAGAAACCTGGTGAAGCAGTACATATTAATGTCAATGTAAATGTAAAGCAAGTAAAACTCTAAGCAGTGCAGGTTAGTATTGTCACCCCAAGATCGCATTAGAGAAGCAGCAGGGCTGTGTCCAGAAACATTTAAAGTTACTGCCTTTCCTTACTGATCTTCCTCCTCCTGTGCCCCAAAACCCAGTTTTTTATACATCTTGCTGACTATCCAAGCAACAGTGTGGACAACAGAAGCTCCTTATGAAGCAGCTTTGAGTGGGTGATACATGAATTTATGCTACTCATGAAATCTTTTACAGACCTGCAGAGTTACAGTGCTGAACCCACTACTTGGAATGGGAGAATTGCTCCTTGATAATATTTTCCAGTTTTGCCAAACATGTTCTGCTCCCAATCCAATATAAAACGAGTGGGTTCATTCATTCTGTGTTTTAGTTGTGAATAGGCCAGACCAGTGGAGCAAGGTTATCTTGCAACCAGGATTGTGCCTTTGAGCCAAACATGTGATTAGTAATTCACTGATAAGTCCAAATCTGAGGACTTGTCCTCAACTATTGGTTCTTCCGAGAAATGAAAGAAGCACTCATAAAGGAGCTGGAGGACCAGAGCAGTAGCAAAAGTTTCTGGGCACAGCCAAATAATATTTCCTTCAAGTACATCCTAGAGATATTTAAAAAGGAAAAATTACATCATCACCCAGCCTCAATGTGCTGTTGTCCTACATTCACAGAAAACAATGTACACTATTAGGCACAAAAGAAATGGGAACTTCTACTTGGCTTTAAAGACGTTCACAGTTCATACAACATTAGACAGTATGCACAGATCCTTATGGATAAAAATGTTTGATTTGAGCTTGTGACATCCATCATTTAGAAGCCTATGGCTCTGGTATTAACAGTTATTACATCAGAATCAGCCTCTTAGAGACTCGTACCTCCTTATAGAGAGATTGTCAATTCAGTAAAATGCACACAAGACTTTTCCTTGATGAGATAAAAAAAAATATAAATATATCTTGGAAAACAGAAGAGACCTCACTGTTGCTGCTTTAAAACACTGGGTAATTTGAACACTTTCTAACATTATTTTAATCAATGCCTAATACTTCAAAGACATCAGCACTTCATGATCTTAATGCTATGTAAACCAAAACAGGCCTTCTTTACTTGACGTAGGTAGGAGCTGGAGAGAAATGAATAATGTGGTCCTAGAGGATTGGGTAAGATATGGCTGATGTAAACTTTTATCTTTTAAATCTGTCATTGTTTTTTTCAGTGCTTTGTATTTTGTCATAAACTGAAAAATAAGCAACTAGGAGACATCATAGAAAATTGGCAAACTTCAGGGAATTCTCTGCTTTGTTAATTCTCTGCCTAATCTATTATATTTATATAGCTCATTGCCACAGACAATGTTTTTGATTCATTTCCCTGAACTAAGCAACGGAACCGAACACCCACTGACTGATCAAGCAACTTTCCATTGCCTTCTACTGTAATTGTGTTTTGAGCTGTCAGGTTTCAACCTAATGGAAAGATATTCGATTTTGTGATGTTGTCAACTGTCTGAGAACAGATGTGGCAAATAAAAACTAGCCACGAAAAACAGAGGAGTATTTCTCGAAACCCAGAGATCAAACTGGGTTAAACAGGGGAAAAATGAAGAAAGTTCTGCTTGGCAATCTTTTGCTTTTGAGATTTTGCTGCTCTAGTCAAGACATAGTATTCATACCAACAGCCTCATGCCTACAAGATTTGCAATTGATGGTACACAAATAACGCCCCAAAACAATCTCTGCACACTCACTCCAAAAACTTGGAACCATGGCACTGGTACAAACTGCTGTATTTTTGCCATGTAGCTGTTTAAGCAAAACATTTATTAATTTTGACATTCAGGGTCGAGAAAAGATTTGTTCTGAACTCGAGTGCTCATTTAAAAAACCGGCCCGCTTGCCTTTGTTAATTAACTCAAAGCCTCCTTTGTGTAAATTTAATTTCCTTACTTTTTCAGCCACATACGAAACATGTTCGTGTAATTCATACATATTAATCCCCATTTTATACCACATCTTTGGTTTAGGAAATGGGCCACTCTGCACTCAGCTTTCCAATTTTTTTTTTTGGGATATTCAGTTTCCTGTTAATATGTTCCCCAAATGCAAATTTAAACTGCACTAAAGAAAGCTAAAGTTTCAATCCAGCCTTACAATTCTGAACTTTGAGCTAGCCTGAGAATTTTCTGTCCCGAGTGTGACCTAACTCAATACACAGCATTGTGACAAGGTAGATATAGCTATCATGAAATAGCAAGTATAAAACAATATAAAACAATAGGCTTCTTTCCAAGTTTTAACCTTGTAAATGCTGCATACAGGTGTTGTTCTTTTGCTATGTGGTGCTGATAACAGTGTTGCAAACTACTATTAAAGGAAAGTATCTAATGCCTGTTCTATAAGTCAATAAATGACACTAGATGATATTCAGATTCAGTAACATTGCTAGTCAAATAATTTGGGCAGAACTTTTGTGTGGACAGCAGCTGAAGATAAAGGCCAACACTATTTCTCTACATAGAAAATAATGAATGTTTTTTTATTCGTAAATTATATTTGAGACATCTTTCTTTTGGATGGTCTAAATTATCTGCTTTTTTCCTGTTTTAGTTTCTCCCTCTAGTGTGGATCTTGCCAGAGTGACACCAGACACCTTCCTCCAGTTAGTGCACTTAATAATGAATTCACTCAGAACTTTTACAAATGAATTTAATCTATTTTCATTGTATTTTCCCTTCCTCAAGTGCTGCACCAGGAAACTATATAAATGTGCCACCCTAGTTTTCTATTAAACAGTAACTTCAAGGTTTTCCTATGTTTTTAGTTTTATCCTTCATGGACTCCTGTCTATTTATCACCTCTCTCAAATATTATCACCATCTGGAAATGGCTTTAAATGAGCAACTTTCTGTGGTAGTAGGGTGGATTTCACATTAGCAGTGATTCATCTGAGCCAGTATGGCAAAAGGTTGCCCTGCTGTGTTTTTTGCATGTGGAAGAGGATCAGTGCTGGCAGTGGCAGTGTGCCCTTGCAGTTGTAAGGTATAACAGAATTAGCATCCCTGTGGAGGCCTGCAGTACATCCAGTGTGGCTAAGTTAGGCCTTTAAGGACAGTACCCCATTGACTTTTCAGCTCTGTTCAATAACAGTGCTTACTTCATGTGTACGTCTGCCCATGTGTCGACGGCCTAATTCTCCAAAACATAAGCAAACCCAACATGGGTTAAACAGCAAGTTCAAGGCAGCAAGACAAACACTTTGAACAAAAAGCTTTCATGTAAAGCCAGGGGATGGGGAGGAAAAACATTCATTGTTCGCAATTTCATCCTAAAGCCAGTACCTCCACCTACACTATTTTCATTTTGTTTGCCAGTGCAAGACATATGGGCTCTCACAGCCCTGGAGTTGTGTAGCCTGGGCCAGGCCAGAGAAACAGTCCATTAAAGCAGCAGAACATTGGCTCAGTGGACTCTGCCCTCTTCTGTGTTTGTTCTTTGTTTCTCTCCTTCAGAGACTCATTCCATTTATCTGGCACGGAGAGAGCTTTGGCACTTTTTCACATTTTAAGGCTAGAGCAAGACCTCTTACTCGAATGACATGAGATTGGCTGGTGTCTAAAGGGGAAAGAAAGTGAGACCGGTTGTAATAAATAAATAAATGAAATAATTAATTTCAAGAAAAATAACCACACTACCTCTGTGGCTTTGTTAAAAGGAATCTGGAACTTGGTACTAAAAGGAGACTTCCTTTTGTCTTATCCTGCATTTTTTTTCAAAGTCAATATAAAAACATTTTTCTCTAGTATAGTTTCAAGACAGATATACATTATGTAAACCACAGTGTTCTTATTTGCTGCCATTAGTTTTTTTCATTTGTTCTCCTTTTGACTAATGAATGTATTAAAAAAACAAAGTGCACAGAGTAAACAGCGAAATGGCATTTCTTCATCTCAGGAATCCAAATGATAAAGACCCATTTGAAGCTACAGTTATGCCAAGATCTGATCACAGTAGGGAGACTGTTCTACAGCTGGCACCAAGAGAGGATGATCAGCCTCTAACTTCTCCCTCAAACAGGAAACCATTATTTGTGGATTTGTTCAGAATTCTGAAATGCTGTATCTACTATAGTGATGAGAAGGTCGTGTGTTAGATTCCCTGCTGAGGTGGCCAAGGTTCAAAGGCATGCATGTTAGATGAACTGGAGATGCTCAATTGCCAAATTGCCCCCAGGTGTTGAGTGTGAATGTGTTTATCTGTGATCACTCTAAGCCATATTGTGCCCCCGCAATGTGCAGGATTCATGAAAGGTTTTTTTTGTATGAATGGTTCTTGCATTAATTGCTTTATCTCTATTTTTATTAACACCAGGTTTGTATGAACTGGTATGTTTAATAAAAGGTTAACAGGCTTAAGGATTGTAAATCTGTAAATGTATTGTAAAGATTATAAGTCTTCACAGCTTATTGACTAAAGATCTCTCAGTGTGTATTATAATTGGTTTAGAATCACAAGGGAATCCTTAAACTCTTCAACAGGGTCTTCTAGATCTTTCTAGAAACTGTGTTGGGATGAACTGTTAAGTCTACCTGTGGTCTGTTGCTCCGACAAGCCTCTTCCAAGTGTTTATGCCAGAGGATTGCAGCGAAGCGCGACCCTGTCTGAAACTTGTAAACATTACCTAGGAAACAAAAAATGTAGTCCATCATCTCAACCACATGCAAAAGCTGCTCAACAATAGCATCATTGAGATATGTGCCCTTGCTCGCAGGAAAAGGTTTTACCTTTGTCTGCATCATTCAGATGGAAGATCTTGGGTCGTGTTGGATCATCTGGCAAGACCACCATCCAGCCCAGCACAGACACTTTTTTACAGGGTGTGGACTTATACTACATGATGAAAAGGATTATATACACCAATGCATGTATTACAACTCAAACAAAATTGATGAAAATGCCAAACTGTAAAACTGAACAGAACAAAGAGCATCCTCACATGTTTTCTTTCTGTTCCTCGGAGTGCTTTGGCGCCGTAAAAAGTCAAAGTGGAGCCTGAGAGTGTGATCCAGTACCTTGTCCATGATGAAAGCTGAACAATAGAACCAAATAATGCTCCATAAAAACATACTATTAACAATTTATCCGACCAATCAGGTTTCCCTGATGCCACACTTACTTTTGGCTTTCTCCCCTCTTTCAGCAGCGTCTTCCTCTTCAGAGGACCCTCCCAGGTGACACCACCTCTTTCCCCATGGTTATGTCCAGGTTCCACTGCTGATGAACTGTTGCAATGGAAAGCCAGATATATTAAATATTAAACATGCTTAAGTCTGATATGTGTGTTTGTATGTTTGCAGCACTGGTATGCCCTTAGGGCCTGACCAATATGAAACATCTGAATCCATAGTAATATTAAAAAGCTGTTTGATGACTTCAGCTGAAAAAGTTTTCATGATCAAATCTGATTTAATCTGCATGGTCAGATTTGCTCTCATGTCTCATGTTTTATGGGTTCTTTTCACCCATACACACTGTGCAGCAGGGGGCAGCTATTTAAAGCGCCCTGGGAGGAATGATGGGCACAGTACCATGCTCAAGGGTACCTCAGGGCAACATAGTAGTCTGGGACTTCCCCAACTCCCTAACCACTAGGCCACTGCTGCCCAAGCGCTAAGATCTAAGTCTTTAATGACTGTAACTGTCAGAATAATACTTCGTTTGACAACATGATTGTGCTATTAAGGAGGCAGAGCATGAACTTTCATTCATATCCAAACCTTTGGGACCTTAATATCAGCCAGGTGATCTACTGGCCAGATGGCATATTGGTCAGGCAAGTATGTGTAATATTGTTGATGCTGGAAAGCTGGCCAAGCATGGCTCTGCAAGCTGGAATGTTCAGAAGGTAAAGTAAGTACGGCTTTTTAAACAGGAACACTAGAAGGCAGAAATTCCAGATTGCCACTTGGAAGTGCAACAGATGTCTGCTCACCATCAGACTTCCTCTAAGAGTCACTGGAAGGAGTGAAGTGATCTTGGTGTATTAGGAGATTAAATGGTGCTATCATGTGAAAACATGATATCTGAAAATGGAAACCCTCCACCCCATACCCACATTATGAAAAACAAAATCACTGCCACAAAAAACTAGAGGGAATGAGACTTAATTGATGCTTTGCAAAACAATTTAATTAACAAGTCTTGAAATAATAAAACATTAGCAACAATCAGCAACATTAGCAACAATCATTAGATTTATAATCGTGATATAAGATTATTTCAAGGTGCAAGTTATCAGATATTATTTTTTGCCCTAGATATTTTTGCTGTTCAGCTGTTCAAGGTGCCATTCAGCTTTTTTCAAGAAGCATAATTATGTAAACTGGGCTTACCCTATTGATAGATATATTTGCTTAATATACAACCTTGCACCTTATTTTTCACCTCAACACAAATCCTCTAGTTTTTGTGAGTTTTCAAGATTTTGATTGTGATTTGTAGTGCAGCATTAACTGTTCCTTTTATTGCACACAATATGTAAGATAATCAGATCTTCGACCTGAGGCAAAGTCAGAAATGAAAGAAATATGCCTTTCACAAGCTAGAAAAGAGAAGTAAAAGAGAGTGGTAAAGAAGAAAGGTTGCATGCAAGGACATGTGATCGTGGTGACTCAGGATGACGAATGAAGCGACCCTTGACTGAAGCTGGAAACAGTACCTGCAGGCATAACTGTGGCTTCTGGGGGAGTTGCGGAGTGGGACCCTCCAGTTGGGGCCCAAAGTGGAATACATGCGTCCCCTGTTTGCATATTTGACACAGTCAGTTTGCTGGGCTCAAGAGGC
The DNA here is from genome assembly GCA_017165825.1 of Hepsetus odoe. Classification (NCBI taxonomy): domain Eukaryota; kingdom Metazoa; phylum Chordata; class Actinopteri; order Characiformes; family Hepsetidae; genus Hepsetus; species Hepsetus odoe. The sequence goes on from CM029371.1 coordinate 8,782,527, forward strand.
TGTATTCTAGCAGGCCTTTGGTAAAGTCCTTGTCATGGGTTAAGACTAGTCTTGGATTACCATGTAGTGACATTGGTTTTGCACTGCTTAAATTTTTTCTAAGCTGAGGCTTAATTCGGACTAGGAAGCAAGCCCATTAAATTTTAGGGTTCCCATATTTGGCTGATGGCTGGTCTGTATTCAGAAGATCCAAATTCATCCTGGAATTTATTTTAACCTTTAATTTTATTCACTCTGAATGTTATATATACAAATACTGAGTTGAACATAATTGTGAAGGTAAATGGAATCAGTTTGATGTGAAATGCTGTTGAGAATTGCTGAGTCAGAATTGTGTAAAGCAGTGGTGACAGGAATTAGACGCCTTTGGCTGGGATCAGGCTACAATGTTTGTTTCATCTTTACGAATTCAGATACTCTGTCATCTTTCCTGACATTCACTTTTGGGGCCGCAAAAGCTAAATCGTGGCAAAATCAGGCTGGATTTGTGTTGGCAGAACCTACAATGAAGTGTTTAAAGCCTTAAAAATATATATTACACAATATAAATGCTATAAATACACTGATGCCAGATACATTATTTTACAGTTTTGAAATAAGCACATTTTTAACGACCTCTAATGTCATAAAGGTACATTTACATTACATTTACATCTGCGGCATTTAGTAGACGCTCTTATCCAGAGCAACTTCCATGTCCTAATTACAGGGACGGTCCCCCTGGAGCAACACAGGGTTAAGGGTCTTGCTCAGGGACCCAGTGGTGGTAGTGCCAGAGGTGGGAATTGAGCCTGGGACCTCTTGAGCAATAGGTCCATAGACAAGTACCCTACCACTAGACCACCACCACCATCAAGAAGCAAGGACTGCAGAAATCCAGGCATGAACTAGGGACCTTTAGATACATGCAGGGTATTACAGGTGAAACTCTTTTTTGTTGTATATTTACTATTCTCCCATCACCAAGATTACATCTAGAAAGTCATAAGACATGTATGGGTTAACTGGCCACTTCTTACAGCAAAGAAATTGCTATATTTGTGGCTATATTTGCATTATTGAGCCCTGGTTCCAGTCACCGCCACTAAGACAGGTCCATAAGTGTACTTTCAATGAATCATTTCACATCAAATCTTTGTTTACATCTCAAACAACTGAACTACGCTAAAGATCTGCAAAATGGCCAGTGTTCCCCTTAAGCTGATAACATTCATTTGTTTGTATTGGTATTTGTCGAGAATGTACACATACATGTCATACATTTAACGACACAAAAACATTTCATCACATTATGAGAGAACATTGCAAGGAGGATACAGCTGTGTAGACAGTCTTGCCAGGCCAGATGTGAACTGCGAGCATCTGGGGACAACCATTTGGGCTAAATGGTTAGAAATGCAGACTTTAAGGCTGGGAGTGAATCTAAAATTTCTAAACCTGTCCATTGACTCATAAAGCTTGAGTTTAAAGTAGGGAGGCAATGGAGCACTCGTCAACACTTTCCACCAACAAAAGCCCTGGTGTAGGGCCAAATATATAAGGTACATGAGCATGCCTGTGTCTTGTTGTGTGGACAGATTCCTACTAGTGTTTTTTGCCTTTTCTTGTGTTATGGTATGACAGATTTCAGTCCAGTCACAGTCTGACACGTTGTCCCCAGATGTGCAATATTGATCAGATCATGTCTTGCTTCACTAGACTATTTTGTGGCTTGACATTTAAAAAAGACTTTCTATTATTAAGCAACAAAAATGAATCTTAGTAATGAATTATTATCTTTAGTGTTGAAAAATACTGCTATTAACAAAGATGGATGATATCTTACCTTTCTGCTCTTGAGAGATCCTCAAGGAACGAACTCTCACTGCTTCCTAAAGTATAGCAAAACATTTTAAATGCATGTCAAGCATTTGCATATGTAACTATCCAATACCATGTAACTGGCAAGCTACTTTATTTGGTATTTGTACCTAATATTTACACTCCTTGAACATTTAAGCAGCTCCTTTGACCATATAGATGCACAAAGTTCACAGGTTTCACTAGGTATAGCTGAGTGTTCATTGGGTAGCCCTTTTAACCCATTCATCAATGGCCAGAACATGCTAGTGGTTTACCACACACAGCAGTGCTACTGGAGTTTTTAACACTGAGTCCACTTACTGTCCATATTTTTGTCCATATATTTATCCTGTTGGTCCACCTTGCAGATATAAATGAAAGAGTTTATGCTGCCCAATTTGTGTTATACATCCTCTAGGCAATTATCAGTGGTCAGTGTCTGGCCCTGGGACACTGATGATAGAACACATTAGGTTGCTCAACTATTCTCAGCCCAGCAGTGACCCTGAGGTGTTCAGCAGAACTGCTGTGTAACTAACAAGTTACTACTATGTCAGTGTCAGTGTTGTGCTGAGAATGATCCACTGCCTAAGTATTATCTGTTCCCATGTGGTCCTGAGTGGGTTCTGATCAGGGCTAACAGATAACTGAGAGAAAAAGATGAAGTATAGTCTGTAACCGTAAATCACCAAGTGCCCCTTTGTGGTAAGTGGAGCTGATAAAATAGACAAAGTATGTAGACACAAGACCTAATGAAATGACTCATCTTTGTACACTGATTAGCCACAACATTAAAACCACCAAACTACTGACAATGGGAAATATTGGGCTGCAAGTGAACAGTGAGTTCTTGAAGGTGGTGTGTTGATTTGAAAGAAAGAAGAAAGAAAGCATCTTCAAAATGGCAGGTTTTTGTAAGAAGTTATAGTTATTGAAGTGTTTATGGAAGAACAACCTGTTTCCTGGTGACAGAGTCATGGGCACTCATGTAGCACAAATAGTTGAATATGTTAATGTTGGCTATGATAGAAGCACGTCAGTATACACAAGGTATGTCAGCTTGCTGCATAAGTGCCTCTGCAGCCGCATGTGGTCAGAGTGCCCATGCTGACCCCACCACTGGTCAACTGAACATCAGAAACAGTTCATGGAGCAATGGTAGAAAGTGACCTGTTCTGTTAAATCATGTAGCCAGATGGGTGCACATGCTTAGTTACCTGGGAAATAAGCAACACTAGGATTCACAAAAAAAGGCAAGCTGGCAGAGGCAGTATGATGCACTACGCAGTGTTACACTAGGAATCCTTGGGTATGTATTTTCTGGTTGTTACTTTGGCAGATACTTCATAATAAAGTATAGATGCAGACCTAGACCTAGTACAAGACCTAGTGCAAACATAACAAAATTTTTTAGTGCAAGTGGCCTCTTTCAGCATTATGATGCACAGTGCAAAAATCCTTTGGGAATGGTTTGAGAAACTTGACAAACAATCCAAGGTTTCGAAATTCCCCAACTCTCAATCCGAGCTAGAGTCTGTGGGATTAGTTGGACAGTCTAGCCTAATTCATGCAGAAATTTGTCTGTGGCTGATCTGTATTTGTACTATACTGTAGATGAAGTACAGATATGGCAAGAGAATGAAAATCCTGAATGTGATGCAGTTAAATACGGCACAAATGGTGTATGACATGCTAATGAGAATAGGATTATTGTTTGACAAGCATGACAAAGCTGTTTAGGTACCTATAGATATACCATTGGAAACTGAGGAGTTGTTGGGGTTGTTTCTGGCTGGGCTCTGAGACTCTAAGAAGCTGTCGTCTAGTAGATGCCGAGGTTTGTCCACAGGAAATGTTGCACTTTTACTCTCTGTCATGCCAAACTGCCACATCATACTAAGAGAGGGGGAGTGCAGGCAGTTATGAATCAGATTATAACCTCAATAACAGACTACAGGAAAGATTGTGATACACATGCAAAATGGGACAAAACTGTCATTTTAAAAGACTTGTATCATAATAAAACTAAAACTTAAAAAGAAATTTCGGGACTGAGTTGGGGTTTTAGATGACAGCCCACTCAAAACAACATTAAAAAAATCCTACAACTGCAGGCCTTTTTTGTGTGAAGTGAACCATGCAGGCATGGGGTTTCTAAGAAAGCTAATAGCTAGAATAGAATAATAGTGAATAGCTAGCAGGTCAAGCACAATTAAGAGATACTGGTATGTGCGGCACATTTATGCAGTAGCCTATAGATGAACAAAAAGAGTTTGAGAAAAAAGGTGGGAGACCCTTTAAAAGCAGATAGTTAAGAGGGCCTATCATACAACATCTTAACAAAAGAAATATTAACATCTCACTGAGTGTGTGTGTGTGTGTGTGTGTGTGTGTCTGTGTGTCTGCATGTGTGTAGAAAGAGTGCAAGAGGCAGAGAGAATAAGTAAAAGATAAAATGATACACACTTGTTCCCCACACTATGGCTTTTCCTATGACGACATGGTGGAGGGGTGGGCATGCGGATCCCCGCTGTAGCATCAGGGCAGGTGGGTCGACGACTATACCTCGCAGAGAGTGACATCTCTGGTGGATGGATGGAAGGATGGATGGATGGATGGATGGATGGATGGATGGATGGATATGAGAGAGAGAGAGAGAGAGAGAGAGAGAGAGAGAGAGAGAGAGGGAGAGAGAGAGAATTACACTTATTAAGCTTTGGACGCAAGCTGCTGTCTCTCCTTTCCTTTAGATCTTCAGCATTCTTAAGTAATAACGTTGCAAAAAATACTTGCTAGCTGCCTTTAAACTCCTCTAGGGGGAAGCAGATTCATATTTTTTGGCCATTTTTCATTTGGGAAGACACAATATGCTAGAGAGTGAACCCCATCCACAGGGTCCAGAACAGAATTGCTGAGGGTCCATAAGAAATCAATAAAGTGTATGGAATGGGCACAGAGCACATTATATAGGCAGGCAAGAACAAAAATCACATCTTATTCTCATGCTATCAGTATAAATGTATTTAAACATTTACTTAAATATCAAGTATTCCAAGTTTATTCAAAAAAAAAAAAAAAAAACCTGGGAAAAGTGCGTTGGTCAAAAAAAAGATACATTAAGCCGATACATAAGATACAAATCAGCATAAACAACATTCATTAAAGAATGTTCAATTAAAGTTCATCTGAAATTATATCCTGTAGAGTCATTAGAAGCAAAAACAGAGAGTACTCCAGTCAAAGCACAGTTAGTTGCAAAAGAAAAGGCTCTAGTAAACAGAAATTGATTAACATTTGTATACATTTCTACATTTCAAACATTTCAAATACTGACAAATATTTATGTTTTTAATTTTATGTTGTTCAACCCAGTGTGAGCATCCCATTTTCTGATGACAGGAAAGGAATTCTATCAAACTCGGCTGGGTCTTTAAAGTAGAAGAAAGGGATTGCGGTCTGAGAGGTCTGTAGACAGTTGAATTGTTTCAAAGCTAACTTTTTTCCGTACCTTGGGCGCTCTATATCAACAAATGTGTCAGCCCAGTTTGTTCCTATCTGAAAACTCAAAGCAGATTTCCAGATTTAAAGTCAAACTGGAATCAGAATGTAAGCACAGACCATATTGTCATGTTCTTCAAAAGTCAACTAGTAACAGTAATTTGTATGAATATGTAATAACTTTTGCAAGCTTCTAAATGCCCTCTGACACGTGACCATGTCTTCTTGTACTGGGGCAAAGAAGAGTTACAGTAGTATAGACTTCTGCACATCAGTCCGACCTATGCCTGTTAACCCACTCTAACTGAAAGCATCCTGATTTGTCCAGGATTAGTTCAAGCACAGTAAGTAACGTTCAAATGCTGCCTTGAACATGTTACGCTTTTTGGCAAAGACTTGGTAACTTGGAGCTTAATAAATTAAAACATAGAAAAGGATCCCAAGCTATCATGTAAAGGCTTCATGACATATAGAAAAGTTAATTGAACTGAAATGAAGCTACATCAGCACAGGTTTATTCCAAATAGCAACACTTAACATAAAGGTTACTTTTATCAGTTTCACTCCAGAAATTGCAATTTGTAATTGTAGTGTAATTTGTAATCGGAATTGTAATGGACTCCTGTCATTGACAAGACAATAAACTTAAGTGAAAGTGACTAATTTTGTCATTGCGAGGTCACAGCACAGCACACAGTGAACCACAACCTCTGCATTTAACCCATGCACACAAACACCGTGCAGCAGGGGGCAGCTATGAAAGCGCCCGAGGAGCAGTGACAGGGACGGAACCTTGCTCAAGGGTACCTCAGGGCAACCTAATGGTAAGGGGTTTGAACCCACAATCTTCCAATCCTGTGGCCAAGTCCCTAACCACTAGGCCATTACTGCCCCTACCTCTGCATTTAACCCATGCACTGCACTCAAACACCGTGCAGCAGTGGGCAGCTATTTAAAGTTCCCGGGGAGCAGTGACGGGGACGGTACCTTGCTCAAGGGTATCTCAGGGCAACCTGAACCCACAATCTTCTGATCCTGTGGCCAACTCCCTAACCACTAGGCCACCACTGCCGCAAAAAAGCCTTATGCAGGTGTTATGTAGCATTATGAACCCTTCCCTACAGTAAAGTGTTACCAAAACACATTGATAACAAGTACAGTTTTGTCAAAACACATGATATTAGGGAAGTTTTTAACATTTTTTGTTTTAATATATCCCGATAGGTCAAATCAATCTCTTTATGCATTAAAGGGTTAGAACCGATATGCAGCTTTAAGAAGCTTCAGCCAATGTCACTGAATTACAAAAGTTCGCTGATCAAGCTGCTTTCCAAACATTCTGAAACTGTCTTGTCTCATCGGATGAAAGCGAACTGTGCATCTTGAATTTCACTGGCTCTAAGTTGAACACATCTATGATATTGTTTCAGCAAACAAGCAGTAAGGCTCAAGGGCTGAAGCTGTTCCTCATTTCCAGAGGTAAATAACTCTCATTTCAACCTCTGTTCATTCACAGAAGACAAGAAGGCCCTGGAGCAACGCAGCAGCGTGGAGACAGTACTAGACGGCATCATGCTGAGACACGTATGCACTGTAAAACACTCATAATCTGGAAGCTTTATGTACAACAATGTAGTCTGGAACCTCCTGCTCACCCAAAGAGTCTAAATGTGGAACAACTGAAGTATGCTCTTTTCATAAAGGAATAAATACCTTGTAAATTCACAGTTGCAAATGAAACTTTGCCCACCTGGGGTCTGTAACAACATTCATTAAAGAGCTACTTAATCGTTGCCAAAATTATCATAGTGATTACAGGTGGTTTTAAAAATCATTTTTTATGAGATGACATTTAAAAAAAAAAAAAAAAAAAAAAGGGTTTTAGAATGTAAACACAACATTATGACCAGTGATGTTGACTTGTGGCTTTACCACACATGCTCACAATTATAAATGGATAACTGTGGTGCAGACTTTGTACTTGTTCTGGTTTGTCCTCTGAGCTTCGAGGAAAGGGGTACGAAGGACTAAATACTTCGTTTCTCAGTAATTGTCTGACTCAGTTTGTGCTCTTATGGTTTCAGAACAGGACATCTGCTGCATCTAAAGGACTGCAACCTCCAACAATCCTTAATCCCAAAATGCCCACTTAATTAGGAGTTTTTGTTTGTTTTTTTTTTAATCTGTAAAAGGTCAACCAATCTCCCAATAGGAAAAAAAAATGCACCGCAATTATCCAAATGAAAGCTACTCCAATGTTTCCATTTCGAAGTAATTTAAAACTTTACTGCTCATATTTACAGTCCGTGACATATGCTGGACTTCCAGAGCACCTACAGTGAGGTCAGGCACCATCCCAGAGAGGGGCGTAGTACATCTGGCTGTGATATACAGATTTCCCTGATGAACTTCCTTACATGGATCAGCTCTGTTAGTTGGAGGTAGAGCTTATATCTACAGGATGACAGATCATCGGGACCAGGCCTGACCTGTTAATCACAGCTATTTAAAAATATACAGGATAAAAAAAAACCTGATTGGTTGATTCCACTATAACTACTAATTACATTGGCTGTTTATTAACAAAATAAAATATTTTTTGGGTGTGATTCTATTTTCATTTTTTAAAGGCAAGTTTTTACATTAAAATAAACAGCCATAATATTAGAAACCACCTGCTAATATTGTGTAGAAGCCCCAAATTCCACCAAAACAGCTCTGACCTGTCAAGGCATGGACTCTGAAGATGTGTTGGGGTATCTAGCACCACATATCTGGGCAAAGACTAAAATCCTGAAAGTTTTGAGATGGGCCCTTGAGGTATCAAACTGGTTTGTTAAGCACATTCTTTTAAATTGTATTTAATCTGGGAAATTTGGAGACCAGTCAACTCCAAGATCTTTTTGTTATTTGCTTCCAAGTCAATCCTGAATAATATTTGCAGCAAGGCAGAGCAAAGTGAATACCAGGACCCAAAGTTTCCCAACAACATTTATTAACATTCTGTGCAACAGAAGCGCTTTTGTGTGTTCAGACCAGACGTGATGCATTTGCTTCCAATGGCCATCAATGAGCCTTAAGTGCTCATGAACCAGTCGCTGGTTCATCAGTTGTCCTTCCTTGGATCTCTTTTGGTAGGTGGGCCACACCTGCAATGTCAGAAATGCTCTGACTCAGTCATCTGGCTACCTCAAAGTGACTGCGTGGCTCAAGTGTCACTGTAACCAGATAATCCATGATGTTCACCTTAATGTTGTGGGTGAAAAACAACAACGTGTCCTGATCTTATTAAATAAAAACGAACTAAAAGTTACAGACATATCTTTTTTCTTTTACAAAAATCATTGGAACCTCTCTGAATGCTGAGAAGGCCACAAGGGTTCCACATTGCTAATAAGTAAAAAAGGATTGTAGAATAGTGACATTTTCACATTGGCACTATTTTTCACATTGGTTTCAGCTGGTCTGTTAGTGATTAGAGCTCACCCTGAACAATTCTTGCTCCAGAACACAGTAAGACTTAACCAAGCCTGTAGGTGGCCTTGTCTACTTATTAAACATTTCCCAGTGATGTGTTCAAAAAAATATTTTGTGTTCATGAGTGACTGCGACAGCAAGATACTTTTAATATGCTTGGGCAAGAGAGAGAGAGGGATGAGGAAGGAGAAAACAACAGAATGAGTGAGAATGAAAGAGAGTTTGAAAATCAGAGAGAGAGAGAGAGTTGAGGGGAAGGAAAAAAGAGATAAGCAGACAGAATAGAGAAAGATCTGTGGAGAGACATAACGAGCATGAGAGAGAGAAAAGAGAGTAACCGTAAGTTAAAGGCAAAAGAGAACAAGGTATGAGAGAGAGGGAGAGAGAGAGAGAGAGAGAGAGAGAGAGAGAGAGAGAGAGAGTATAAACACACTCCCAGGTTGTTTAAATTTGAGTATGTCATGAAATGTGCGAATAAATGTTTGCTTTCACTGTGTGTGTGTGTGTGTGTGTGTGTGTGTGTGTGTGGCTTTGTCCTGATGTGCTGGTGATTCTGGCGGAGAGATTGACTAACACTACCTCATCTTGTCTTGGCTGCTGATGTGTAGGGCTCCTCCACAACATCAACGAGTTATGTAATAACCAGCTAAGCCAAACCTTCATCCAAAGCCACAGTCCATGTGATGCTTGTTATGATTGTCATCATCACATGGTCAGTCTGCATCTTCATGATGTAACCAGCAGCCCAGAGAAATGAAATATTCCTTAAAGAAATATCCTTTAAACTCCTTTAATAAAGATGCGAAAGCAGCAGTTTCTGCTGTTTAATCCACTCTTTTTGGTTAATCACCAACTTTTTCAACACTTCTTGCATTTACCTGGTATCTAAAGAAAATCAAAAAATATCTGAATTTTAAAATTGGGTTTGGGTTACGGGAATATACTGGAAAATCCTCCTCATCAGATCCATTTATAGTAATTCTGACTCAACTAAATAATAAACAGGAAATACTTTCTTTTACAAGCCCTGATGTACTATGTATTAACCAGGTAAGAGGGAGACAGAAACTCTAAAGTACAGCTGGGCAATGAGGATATTATTTAACTTTGCTGCCATAAGTCATGGTATGTCTCACAATAGTGAGATGATATCATGAGAACTTAAAGAAAACTGTCCAATGGCATGTTTCACTACCACCCAGAGCAAGAAGGTTTATTTCTATAGTGCCTTTCACAAAGCCAAGGACACTTTAGAATGGGTGAGAATGGAAAAAAAACCCCCGACAAAACAGGTAACAGAAGGGGAGGAGTCTCAGAGAGAAAACAGATTGGTCTTTTGTTGGGTTTTGAAAGTGGGGAGAGTGGTAATTTCATAAAGGTTTTGTGGAAGAGTGTTCCACAGCTTGAGGCAGTAACACTGGAGCCCATAGTGATCAGTCTGAATTCATGGCAGAACAGGTTGGAAGAAAAAAATCTGAGGTTGCGGATGGGAGAAGATGGCTGGAGTAATAAGATAATGAGGAGCGAGGCCATGAAGGGGCTTAAAAGTAAAGAGGAGAATTTTAAAATGAATAAGGTAGTGAACAGGTAGCCACTGAAGTTAATGGAGGACAGGAGAACTATGTGCTGAGTGTTTAGTGTGGGTGAGAACTCTGGATTTTGATATACTGCAGATATTCAGAGACCGATCAACAAAGACCGATCAACAAAGCGTTGTGATAATCAAGCCATGAATAAATATGTAAATAAGCATTTCCGCATCCTTTGTGCTGACAGCAGGAGAGACATTACAGTCTTAGACAAGGAGTTTATGTGGTCTTCAAAGGTTAGTGCAAGGTCATAGATAATGCTTGCGTACAGTGGGTGATGGTTTAATATCAGTCCAATTGAAAACCAGGTTAAGGTTTCTAAGATGAGCCTAATGTCAAAACTTCTTGAAATATTATAATAATAATATAATTATTATATAATTATATTTCTATAACCCAGTCACTAGGGACACAAAAGCCAGTGTATTTCTTCATGCCGGAACCATGCCAGGATGAATGGGGAGGGTTTTGTCAGGAAGGGCATCCGGTGTAAAACAGCCAACAGGGTACAGGTGGGAACTGGGCTACTGTTGGCCACAGGAGAAGAAGAAGAAGAGGAGAAAGGCATGATCAGAGGCAGAAGGAGAGAAGGAAGGGAAGGAAGGGGGTGATGGAAGGGGGTGATACTTGCTTATGGGCCAAGAGGTTCAAAACTACCTCCAACACCACTACTTTCCTGAGCAAAACCCTTAACCCTGTAACCCAGTCCCTGTAATTAGGAACTGTAATTCACTCTGCATAAGTCTGATTAATGCTGTAAATGTAAGGAAAGTGGAAGTGAGGATAGGAACTTCGTTGGCAGCATGACTAGGAGTGATGGATGCATTTTAAGCAGAGGCTGGATTACATAAAGGATTAGCACTGAGCCCACTGTTTGCAGTGATAATGGACAGGTTGACAGGTTGATTGTCATATGATGCTGATCTGGAGCGAGAGTAAGGAGCAGCTTGTAGAAACCCTGGAGAGATGGAGATATGCTCTAGAGAGGAGAGGATTGAAAGTGAGTAGGACAAAGACAGAATACATGAGTGTGAACAAACGGGAGGACAGTGTAATGGAAAAGACGCAGGGAGTACAGGTGAGTAAGCTTAAGGTATTTAAATAGTTGGGATCAACAGTTCAGAGTAATGGTGAGTGTGGAAGAGAGGTGAAGAACAGAGTGCAGGTGGTTTGAAATGGGTGGAGAAGAGTTTAGGGAGTGATCTTTGGTGGTGAGACCAGCTATGCTATAAGGGTTGGAGACGGTGGCACTGACGAAAAGACAGCTAGCAGAGCTGGAGGTGTCAGAGTTACAAATGTTAAGATTTATGTTAGGTGTGATGAGGTTGGACAGGATTAGAAATGAGTATATAAGAGGGACAGCAAAAGTTTTGAGGTTTGACATTTTGGAGACAAAGTTAGAGAAGCAAGGTTGCGTTGGTTTGGACATGTCCAGAAGAGAGACAAGGATTATATTGGGAGGAGGATGTTGAAGATGGAGGTGCCAGGAAAGAGAAGAAGAGGAAGACCAAAAGGAGGATTATGGATGTGGTGAGAGAGAACATGCAGGTGTTCAGGTTGAAGGAGAAACTGAAACTGACCGTAGCACAGCACACCATGAACCACATCAAAATGATTCCCTGCACTGAATCCATTACAGAGCAGCTGGGAGCAGCCATACATCCAGCGCCTGGGGCACAGTTATGGGGACGGTACCTTGATCAAGATTACCTCAGGGTAATCTACTGGTTTTGAACCCACAACCTTGGGCTATGCGGCCAAGTTCCAAACCACATGGCCCATAAAAATAACAACCAAACCTCAAACTATTTCAATATTATTTGAAAACTATTAAACAATTGCGAATGCTATAAAACATCCTGCTGAAAATAAATGAACATGAACTTCCCTGCTTTACTTTTCACCTGTGTTCATGGACATCACCTTAAAACAGAGTTTTAAAACATGCCCTTATTTAGCCATCGAGTCTCCTCTGTGTTTCTCCTGTTCAACTGTTGTGTTGTTTACATCTTTCTTGGTCTTTTGGAAGTGCACTGATGGAACGATGGATCATACCCAACATAAACCCTCCACTGACACAAGTCCAATCCCTAACACTCCAGCGTTTGTATTGCGTTATCTTATAATAGTCTTGTTATTGCTAATGCCATGAAGTAAAGATTTTCTGGTAGCAACTAAACACTGAACTTCACCAAAGTCCAACACAAAGTAAATTTCAGTGCAATAAAGAAATAGTTTGAGCCCTTGTGGCTAATTAATGAGTTATTCCAGACTATCAAATTTTCAGTTTAAATAATTTCTAGTATTTTCATGCAATAAAAGTTGGAAAAAAGTGCAGTTCTGCTCAGACTACTGATGTGTGTGGCAAATGTATGTGTGTGGATTCAAAAAGACATAAGCCTCTATATGTACAGTACTGTGCAAAAGTTTTAGGCAGGTGTGGAAAAAATGCTGTAAACAAAGAATGCTTTCAGAAATATAAATAATGATTGTTTATTTTAATCAATTTACAAAATGCAAAGTGAGCGACCAAAAGAAAAATCTAAATCAAATCAATATTTGGTGTTACTACCTTTTGCCTTCAAACCAGCATCAGTTCTTCTGGCCCCCACAGAGCCCTGATCTCAACATCATCCAGTGTGTCTGGATTACATGAAGAGACAGAAGGATGTGAGGAAGCCTACATCCACAGAAGATCTGTGGTTAGTTCTCCAAGATGTTTGGAACAACCTACCAGCAGAGTTCCTTCAAAAACTGTGTGCAAGTGAACCTAGAAGAACTGATGCTGTTTTGAAGGCAAAGGGTGGTCACACCAAATATTGATTTGATTTAGATTTCTCTTTTGTTCATCCACTGCATTTTGTTGATTGCTGAAAATAAATGATTAACACTTCCATTTCTGAAAGCATTCTTTGTTTACAGCATTTTTTCACACCTGCCTAAAACTTTTGCACAGTACTGTATATATGTATGCATAAACACATGTATGGATTATGTAGATAATGTAGGTATAAACCCTGTTACACTGTTATATACTATTCATTTCACTTTAACATGTTTTATATAACTAGTAATTAACACACAAGGGTTTTAAAACCTTTAAAAATGATCAGACTGAAAGATGGTGCTGCTTTTCACTTTCACTCAGGGTCAGGAAGAGGAATCCAGAAAACGTGAACCCTTTATTAGTACAACCCTGAGATGCGCTCCATTGCGGAAAAGTAGAAAGACGGTTTTCCACGACTGTTTCGAAAAACAACCTCTTGTGTAAAAACTAAATTCCAAGCATGACATTTATGGTTTCTGACCCCTGAAACAATTCCATTATTTCCATGGAAAATCCCTGTTGCAGACGATAAAAGTGATTTCAAGGGACTTGTGTTTTTATCGCAGGTAGTGTGATATGTCATTTTGAGGGCAGTTCAAATGGACTTCGTGTGTGGAAGAACTTAGTAGCAAACAATAAATGCTAATGATGCCCTCTACTATATTCAGAAATTACATTCATTTACATTAAATGCACTACTTGGTGAGAAAACCATCTGACCACATTGTTTAATGAGGGAAAATGCTTTCAGTGCTCATAAAGCTATAATTTATTTGCTAGATACATCCAGGAAAATCATTAGCCCCTTTTCCTGGTGAGTCTTGGATGAGAAGAAGTAGAATTACATGGAAAGAAACAAAAGGGCAAGAAAAAACAAAACCATGTTCAAGACATTGGTCTGGTCTTGTAATGAGAGCAAAATGCACTGTAAAATGATGGCTTGAGGCAGAATGCTTACAGTTAACCATGGCAACTCAACAAAACTGCTTCCAAACGGAGTTATGTGGAACAATGAGGGAAACCTATAGGCCATGGTTCAGAGCATGAGATTGATGAGAGTCAGAGTGACTGCAATACTGGAAAAATAACTCTGTTGGCTTGACATATTGCGTGACTGGGTGATGTTGGCAATCACCAGACCAGCTTTTACAATGTGCCTTCTGCATGTTGCTGAACATACAGCATTTACGATGTATGACTTAACTCTGCACTTCAAAGCCATAAAGCCATCCTCATCCACATGTTCATGTATATGACCCGCTCTGTGCGTTTTACGAGAGGCACAACCAGCTTTCTCCATTTAACACAATTCAGTTTAATACTGAGGCTCAGGTTCTGTTTAACCATTTGAAATGATGGCATCCAAGCCCACCCAATTCCTACCATGATGCCACTGCTCCTGAATGCTAACCCCTCAGAAAAAACCACTGCTCTCTATATTCCTACAACACACTTGGACACAATCCAAATCACCCAAGTAACCCCCAAACGAGACGGATGAAAGGAAGGGGTTAGAGCTCCATAACAGCATATTCACTGCAACCACAGGAGACGATTCATCAGCCCTGCTCTACTCATAAAAGCCATTGTGCAGCCACTTTGATTTTACTTTCTGACAGGAAGGGAATTCTTGAGCTAACTTATTGCTGCTTCCCCACTGCTCTGAATGCACACCAGCAGAACACCAATGGGACTACCCATGGAACAAGCTTAGCTCCCCTATAACTGTCCCCCAAACAATCATGCACTGGAAATATGGTTGTCCAATGCTCAACTGTGTGGCTCTGTGTTCATGTTGAAAAATAATCATAGCATGTACATAGCAACTTTTTTTGTTTTTTTATTTTACGTTTGATTCCCATGGCAATGAAAAGTCAGCACCTCACTCAAAATGGTCGGCTAAACACCTAGAAGCAACTGTACCACTTAACATTCCCCTTGAATCCTGACGCATGCAGTCAGTGAAGCGAAAGTGGCTATATGCTATTGTAACACACAGAAATGCAACTTCTGCTTTTCATCCATACACACCGTACAGCAGGGGGCAGCTATTTAAAGTGCCCTGGGAGCAGTGATGGGAACAGTACCTTGCTCAAGGGCAACCCACTGCCACCACTGCTCGAGTTAGCAGCAACAATGGGACATCCGAGCTCTGCTCTTTCATAATACACATGTGTAAATTGCTTAAACATGTTTTTTACATTACATTTACGGCATTTAGCAGAAGCTCTTATCCAGAACGACTTCCATGTCCTAATTACAGGGACAGTCCCCCCTGGAGCAACTCAGGGCCCAGTGGTGGTAGTGCTAGAGGTGGGATTCGAACCTGGGACCTCTTGAGTCATAGGTCCATGGGCAAGTATCCTACCTGTAGACCACCACCACCCATTTGCATGAGGCAGACAAGGCAATTGCCACTAGGAGTCCCTGACCTGCCTGTTTGCTGATAACTTGTGCATACTGGCAATCCACTAATATTCACTCGCTGACTCATTCACTCATTTTCACAGACAAACACACTCACACCTAGGGGGAAATTTAGCATCTCCTATCCACCTGTTGTGGATGCCCTGTCTGGGAATTAAACCCATGACCTGGAGGAACGTTATTTCGCTTCACTGTGTACTGTGTATATGGCTGAAATGACAATAAAATCCTACTTGACTACTTGACTATGACCTTCTCACTGTAAGGCAACAGAGCTACCCACTGCGTCACCATGCTGCCCCAATCAACTAATAAAGTAATAGATTTATAACTAATTACTTATTAACACAAATCTATGAAACATTTATAATTAAGGTTAAAGTAAATAGTTGTACAAAATCAAAGGTAAAACTGTTTTATGTTTATTCAGTTTAACCAAGGTATTTCTCTTTATATTATTTCTCAGAGAGCTTTTGACTGTCTTCACTACCCTTTCTGGTCATTGTGTGGCAGGAGATTTATATAAAAGTCACAGTCCAATATGATAAAGGAATTATGTTTTGACAACCTGCACATTTCTCTTGCAAACTTCAAAAAATGATTTCTGGCCAACCCCTCCCATTTTAACCGTATTTGGATTACACCTAATTAGTGAAAAGAGTGGAAAAATAGTAAATATAGTTATTTTTAGGTATCTGCATTACAGAGCTCAGTGTGAACAATATTAAATGTTTTCTTTTCTGGGGTCTAAACAGCCTGCCAGACTTTTATTCTATATTAGAGGCGATTGCACACAAATCATTCTGAAATGACAAGGGTTCTCTGAAGGACTCACTTTTTGTTGACAGCTCATGAAAGTACTTTAAGTAATGTCTTTTATCTCTGTCCCTGACCTGTACCCAAACGAGATAAACAGAAACAATTCTTTACGATCCCACAGAGCCCGTCAATAAATCTGCTGTCTGCAGAGAGAGGCTGCTAGTGACCCCATACTGGTACCACACAAGGCACAAAGTGGAATTCAACAGAATGCAAAGAGCTGTTGTCCCTTAGGAGCTCAAAAGGGGTCACTGGAGGGTCAGATTCTCATATGTTCTGGTACTTCTGGTGTACACTGCTAGCTATGACACTCAAAAAGAATATTATCAGATAAACTCTGCCATGCGTTTGCACTTCCAGCCCTTAGGCTGAACCAGTCTGATGAAAGCTTTTTTGTTTTTATCAAGCTAAATGGTAACTAGGGACAGACAGCATGTAGTATAGCACACTGTGACAACAATAAAGCTTTGGAATATTGTTAGGTTTGTAAAGGATGGGGCATCATTTCCTTAAAAATTCATTCAATGAGGCAACCAAAAGCATTTGTTGGTGGGATGCGATTGCTGGGAATTTGTATGCAAGTTTTTTTTACGTAAGGAATTTTGATGACTCTTTCTTGCTGAAATAGGCTGGTCTTGGTCCTGCTGAGCATCCCATTCTGATTATGATTACTATAATTGAACTTTTTTCCCTTTAAAACAACATTATGGGAGCAGGGACATACATATAAACAAGGCAAGTAGCAAAAGCTAGAAGCACAGCCTTTACCTGCAAGATCTTCCTTGGATGAAGCCATACGAGGTGAACTGTTCCCAGGTTCAATCTTCAAGGAAAGCCTGCAACGTAAACATAGCTTCAGTGAGCCAGTGAAAAACAGCAGTGGCTGAGCTCAAGCCATAGATTCCACATATCAATATTATTTATGACATGTAAAAGATTGCTTAAGTAGCACAAGCTGTAAATCTTACATTTCTGTTGGAGTTCAATGAAAGCTGATGTTTTCCAAGCCCAGTGAGACTGTGTGTTGTTAGTAGCTTTTTAAAACCCTACATATTATATTTGGCAGTTTCAGATGCATCCTATTTGCTTAAGTTAGTGTGACAAAATCTGTAACCAGATTTGGTCATTTTGGACCATTTCTATTGATCTATTGATCACAAAAAAAATGACAAAAATGAAACCTAATTTAAGATTTTTCCCCCAGGTTAACCTAAATAATCTATATTTTCTATCAGAGTATTACCTAAAATAAAAAAAATATTTATTTTCTGTCTACTCAACGGTGTCAACCGCAGCGGAGGCCTAGTGGTTAGGGCATTGGCCGCATGATTGGAGGATTGGGGGTTTGAACCCCTTCCCAATAGGTTGCCCTGAGGTACCCTTGAGTAAGGTCATGCTCCTCCCTGCAATGGGCTGGTGACCTGTCCAGGGTGTGTCCCCCGTCGTTCACCTTGTGTGAGCTGGGATGGACTCCAGCACCCCCCGCCCGACCCCGCTTGGGACAAGCGACAGAAAATGATTGATGACTGACTGTCTACTCAACTGGCATTTTTTTTTTTCCTCAGCAACAAAATGTGATGATCAGTTAGTTATCTTGTTACGTCTTTCAGTAAAATGTACAATAAAACTCAACAAAAAAGGAACCACACCTTAAACACTTAAACACAAAATGTCTCTTATTTTAGATATAAATCAACCACAAAGAAGTAAAGTTCCCAGGTAACCAGTTTCCCAGCAATCAGAATTTACAATGTAATAAACATTTCATTTTCCCTTCATATACATAAATTTTCTTCGAACCTCAAACATACACACAAGAGTCTGTTGGTGTGGGTTTCCTCCCTTTCAGTCACTTACACTAAAAGCATAGAGCTGGAGTTCACAGGTAGCAGGTAACATCTTCAGTAGACATGCACATAGTGAAAATTACAAAGCTGATTTATCTATGCTAAATGTTCTGAGCTTGTCTCTTGGGTAAGATAAAATCTGTTAGTCGTTTAAGGATTGATGGGAATGGAATGGTTCCCTTGAGGAGCATTGGTGAGAGAGTAGAAATAGTGAATGATAAATTCTGAACACTTTAGAAACCACATTGACATCGCTGCCACCAATAGAGCGGGACTATGTTAGAACCTTTCAAAACTGCTTGGAATTGTCCATCAGTAGCAAATTAAAGCTAAGCACCACCAGGATGTATATCCAACATCCCTTAGGTGTGCAGTGCACAATGAAATCTTAAGGCAATCAGAAACATCATCCAATCAGAAAAATCTATGCATTCAACAATACTGAACAAGCAAAAATATTTTTGCCTGATAGTTGCTATGCCACTTTACCATATCATTTACTATAAATATATCCGACACCTTCCCCCAGCCCTATCAGACCACATCCAGATAATCACTGATATGTACTGACTTATCAACATGATTTGTTGACTCAATTAATGTAACCTTTAGCCAAGAGTCTGTTTTGATCATTGTGCCAGAGGGAAATACAATAGCGCTGATCTAAAAGCAGGTTTTGTGACAATAAATAATATTCTCCAGTGCTGCACAACTGCTGTCTGCTACAGTGAAGTTTTGGATTCTTTTCCCTCCATCTCACAGCCATCTTGGCGGATAAGCATTAACAACGTTCATTATCACACCTTCAACATCTGACGCTCTTTACCTCCAAAAGACTCTTCACATACTCTTCCTACAGAGTAACACCTACCCCATTCCTCCTTCCATCGGCACCATGTAAAACAGCCTGAACTGCCTTCAATGCACCTGGCCTTACTACCCTTCCATCTGGTTTCTTGCTCAAACTAAATATCAGCCTTCCTTCTCTCCATCACACCAGCTAATTCTCTCCCTTTACCAGTCAAGCTGCCAACATCCAAATTTCCTACCCTCACTTCCACTCCCCTACCCTTCCTTTCCTCCTGCCTCCAGACATGCCTCCAGACATGCCTCCTCTTGTTATTCTTCGCCTTTGGCCAACAGAAGCACAATTTCCACCCGCACCCTGTTGGCTAAAAGTACTGATGACGGTTGTTGTTAATCCGGCCCTCGATTGATCCGGTATGGAAATCTGTGTCATCGTCTGCATAAACCCTGTATAAAAAAACGGCTTTAAAAAAAAAAAAAAAAAACTGATCTTGGATGAATTTGCACTATGAAATACACTGGCTTGTGGATGCCTAGAGGCTGGGATATATATATATATATATATATATATATATATATATATATATATATATATACACACACACACAGGTGTCAGCCATCATCATTCAAAGACATTATAGGTCCTACGTTAAGGGTAAATTTGAACGTGAGAAACTCCAGGTGTTGAGAAGGTCAGTGATATGCATCCAGGCAGTTTTTAGGGTTATTCTGTTCGAAAGAATGCCATGCAATGCACAAGCTGCTACCATGATTCAGGGCTGTGAAAAGAATGCACCAGCAAAGATTGGTTTTCAAGAAGCAGTGCTGGGCAGCAAGTGTTCTTCAGAGGAGGTTCAGAAGGTGGAAGCTGGGGCATCAACAAAAGCAGAGGTATCATTGTTCAGACATGCTGCACTTGCTTGCAAAAGTCATTCAGAGGAAAGCAGCAAGTGGATCTGGCAAATGGATCAGAGCCAAAGACAATCCAATCTCACCTCAGAGATGAACAAATCAGCTACATGAATGTTCAGATCACTGAACAGGAGGAGTTGCTGACAGAGATCTACCAGCAGCTGATGGCGAAAGAAGCCTCGATGCTACAGGTGAATGCCTCGGTCACGAATGGCTAAGAAACTAAGGAAAGGATCACCTATCTGCTTCCCTCAGCTGGAGAGGACCAAAGGACTCTTGTCCGCAAGGGAGATCGGGGCTGGAAACAGAAAGAAAAGCCCAGGCTCAAGACAAAGGTGAGCTTCAAGGAAAGAGCGAATTCAGAGGAAGAGAGAGAGGTCTCAGAATAAAGCTGCAAGCTTCTGTGACGGTTGTCCAGCGAAAAAGGTTGGAGAGAACGGAGGAGCAGAAGGACCAAACTGTATGCCAGGCAACTAAGAAGGTTGAGACTCCAACCATTCAGGAGAAGCTGGAAGCTAAAATAGCCACTATGGAAGAACAACTGAATCAGACCACAGAGCTGGAGCTGAGACGGGCATGACCACAGCGTTGCTCTGCAGGCTGAACTGAGAAGCCCAAAGTGGAAGTTATAGCTCAGCGAGCTGGAGAAGCAGGTCAGGAGGTATGGAAGCAAGATTACATCTTCGACCGACGAATTTACAGACACCAGTGTATGGGACCTGGTGACAAAGGAGCCGGAGAAGCAAGAACAGTCTGATGGAGAAGCAGGAAAGATTCCAGAGGTTGAACAGCTGCATGATGACCTTACCTTAAGGTTCACCAGCAGTTCAGCAGACTCAGAACAAGGTGGTTCGGGAGGAGTCCAAGTGGATTTCGTAATGGAACCAGGAGCTGGAATGTTGCCTCACTGGCCCCAAGCAGCAGTGAGGTATGGGATCAAGAAGAGGAAGGAGCCAAAGACATCAGCAATGACCTGTCTCAGTTCAAGAAAGCGTAATCGACTGTTTCTGTACTGTAGATTCTAGGATGAGAGATATGAAGAACAAGGATGGCAGGGGCTGGGTACAGAGTTCGACTATGAGAAAGACTTCCTCTTGAACCCTTTTTTAAGATCTGTGTGTTTAGCCCTCTCTCAGATTCCGCTACATGGTGTTCCACTGACCGGGCGATTCCTCCAGTGACTCTAGGTCAAGTCCGGCACAGTTAAAGAGGTGGGACTGAACTGGATTCCTCACTGCCTCCAGTGCCTGGACATGGCTGGTCAGGGGTCCATTGTGTGGAGATTGTTTTGTGGACCTGGCCGTAAGCCCCTAGGGGAGACTTTTGTGAAGTGTTTTTTGTTCTTGACCTCCCCAGAGGTTCAGCTATGCTTACGCCAGAGCCGCCTGGGGGGGACTGTCACAGATGAGGTGTTTTGTGCATTTTAGAGGCGCTTGTTTCTGACTGAACACACCTGAGCTAAATGTGAAGGCACAGGTGTGTTTTTCTATTGGGGGGCTGACCATTTAAGCCCGATGAGTCAGAACAGCTGCCAAGCTCATTTGTTAGGCTCTGCCTACACTTTATAGTGGTTTTGTGTTTGGGTATCTTTGGTATCTTGTTTAGGCTGTGATTCTTGATTTTAGTTAAGAAACTGCAGTCCTTGTTTTGTTTTCGTAAATATAGTTAACAGCTGTTTTTGATCCTAACTCCGGCTCATAGTGTTGGCGTCCTCCCTGAACCCCACCACCGTTACACAACCGCAGCGGAGGCCTAGTGGGTAGGGCATTGGCCGCATGATTGGAGGATTGGGGGTTTGAACCCCTTCCCAACAGGTTGCCCTGAGGTACCCTTGAGTAAGGTCATGCTCCTCCCTGCGATGGGCTGCTGACCTGTCCAGGGTGTGTCCCCCGTCGTTCACCCTGTGTGAGCTGGGATGGACCCAGCACCCCCCGCCCGACCCCGCTTGGGACAAGCGACAGAAAATGATTGATGACTGACTGTCTACTCAACTGGCATTTTTTTTTTTCCTCAGCAACAAAATGTGATGATCAAAGAAGAATCTTGTTACGCCTTTCAGTAAAATGTACAATAAAATCCTAACAAAAAATAGAAACCACACTCCAAAACACTTAAACACAAAATGTCTCTTATTTTAGATATAACTCAACCACAAAGAAGTAAAGTTCCCAGGTAACCAGTTTCCCAGCAATCAGAATTTACAATGTAATAAACATTTCATTTTCCCTTCATATACATAAATTTTCTTCAAACCTCAAACATACACACAAGAGTCTGTTGGTGTGGGTTTCCTCCCTTTCAGTCACTTACACTAAAAGCATAGAGCTGGAGTTCACAGGTAGCAGGTAACATCTTCAGTAGACATGCACATAGTGAAAATTACAAAGCTGATTTATCTATGCTAAATATTCTGAGCTTGTCTCTTGGCTAAGATAAAATCTGTTAGTCGTTTAAGGATTGATGGGGGGAATGGTTCCTGAGGAGCATTATGAGAGTAGAAAATAGGAATGATAAATTCTGAACACTTTAGAAACCACATTGACATCGCTGCCACCAATAAGAGGGGACTATGTTAGAACCTTTCAAAACTGCTTGGAATTGTCCATCATTAGCAAATTAAAGCTAAGCACCACCAGGATGTATATCCAACATCCCTTAGGTGTGCAGTGCACAATGAAATCTTAAGGCAATCAGAAACATCATCCAATCAGAAAAATCTATGCATTCAACAATACTGAACAAGCAAAAATATTTTTGCCTGATAGTTGCTATGCCACTTACTCATATCATTTACTTCTACAGGTAAATATATCTGACACCTTCCCCAGGCCCTATCAGACCACATCCAGATAATCACTGATATGTACTGACTTATCAACATGATTTGTTGACTCAATTAATGTAACCTTTAGCCAAGAGTCTGTTTTTTTGATCATTGTGCCAGAGGGAAATACAATAGCGTTGATCTAAAAGCAGGTTTTCAGGATAATAAATAATATTCTCCAGTGCTGCACAACTGCTGTCTGCTACAGTGAAGTTTTGGATTCTTTTCCCTCCATCTCACAGCCATCTTGGCGGATAAGCATTAACAACGTTCATTATCACACCTTCAACATCTGACGCTCTTTACCTCCAAAAGAGTCTTCACATACTCTTCCTACAGAGTAACACCTACCCCATTCCTCCTTCCATCGGCACCATGTAAAACAGCCTGAACTGCCTTCAATGCACCTGGCCCTACTACCCTTCCATCTGGTTTCTTGCTCAAACTAAATATCAGCCTTCCTTCTCTCCATCACACCAGCTAATTCTCTCCCTTTACCAGTCAAGCTGCCAACATCCAAATTTCCTACCCTCACTTCCACTCCCCTACCCTTCCTTTCCTCCTGCCTCCAGACATGCCTCCAGACATGCCTCCTCTTGTTATTCTTCGCCTTTGGCCAACAGAAGCACAATTTCCACCCGCACCCTGTTGGCTAAAAGTACTGATGACGGTTGTTGTTAATCTGGCCCTCGATTGATCCGGTATGGAAATCTGTGTCATCGTCTGCATAAACCCTGTATAAAAAAACGGCTTTAAAAAAAAAAAAAAAAAACTGATCTTGGATGAATTTGCACTATGAAATACACTGGCTTGTGGATGCCTAGAGGCTGGGATATATATATATATATATATATATATATATATATATATATATATATATATATACATATATATATATATATATATATATATATATATATATATATATATATATATATATATCTCCATTTAGTGGAAGCAAAAAAGCCACTAATTTGCTGTTAATTCATTTGATTCAGCTTCAATGTTCAAAAGCTCCTGGAAAATCTTACCAAGCTTCCTTCAAACTCTGAACTGTTTTTGTCATTAGTAGTCAGAGGATTTAATTAAGGAGTCTGTGTTGAAAACTTATTTAAAGCAAACACAGAACATGCAGCCCATGTCTTTCATGATTTCAGGTCAGCCAGACTTCTGGCATGAGAACAAGAATGAGAAGGTTTGTTGGGGCAAAGCATGGCTCAAAGAAAAAGTTATGATGTAAACCTCTGACACACTTCAATAGCCCACCCTTCACATCTCCTCTCAGGTTATAAATACCCAGGCTGAGAAGGTCATACTGTGAAGTTCTTGGACAGACCAACAGGACTGAAGTAACATGGGAAATAGTGGACACCATTTGCTAAATTCCAAACTCACTAAACTCAAGTTTTGTTTTTGTTTTTTTCTGGGATGGTAAGGTTATATACTACTATGAAAAGAGTTGCCTCTCTCATTCTCATTACAGTTTACTTCCAAATAACATGATTTACTTTTTAACTTGTACATACATATTTACTTGTATCTTTACTGTATTTGTAAGAAACACTTCTCTGGAATTCCCGAAGGGCAATGTGTTTGGCTCTCATTTTCATTTCATTTCCAGAGAATTAAATTAAGAGGATTTTTAGGTTTGCTAAGCTACGCAGTGACCAACATATGAATCATTCAAGCAGAACAAAAACATAACCATACTGATTCACTGGGATAATTACACATTCATCTGCTGCACCACGGGGGTGGAATGGGGATGGGAGTTGACCGTGTTGTCACAACTGTGCAAATTATTTATAAAGTTAGGATTTTCAACAAGTAGTGTAAAAGAAGAGATGAAAACACCATTACCACTACCGTAAAGATTAAAAAAAAAAAAAAAAAGAAAGAAAGAAAGTAGTCTGAGGAACCTGGAGAAAAATGCCATGGAAAAAAGCAGTGCATGATATGTCTGGACAGCAGCTGAGAAAATAGGAGGTGAGGAGAATGGTTTACCATATTAAAAAGAGTACAGGCTAGGCAACTGCACTATATGAGAAGCATTGTACAGGAGCAATATAGAAAAATAACTGCTGTTGTGAAAATGTAAACACACTAAAAATTGCAAAATATAAAACTAACTGTACTGCTATTAGTACAGTCTAGTTTAATTCACTACCACTGCAAAAGAAATAACTGCTTTAAAAAAATTTTAATTTTTATAACATCCCCACCCATCACTCAACTTTTAACTGTTTATCTGATAAGATAGTAATCAAAGTATATAGGAGTATCTAGTAGAGATTCTACTTATAACGATGGTGGCTCAAGAGGTCCCATATTGAATCCCACCTCTGGCACTACCATCACTGGGTTCCTGAGCAAGACCCTTAACCCTGAGTGTCTCCAGGGGGACTGTCCCTGTAACTAGGACATGGAAGTTGCTCTGGATAAGAGCATCTGCTAAATGCCTTAAATGTAAATGTCTTTATGATGAATGCAGTGAAACAGGTTTAGAATTCGAGTCCAATTTGATATTGGCCTGCAGTCCTTCAGATATATTTCTAATAGTCATTTTTTTGTTTTTTATATGCTAAAGCAGAAAATTATGAAGCAGTTAGCTACGCTTAATTAAAAGTGAATTATTACACAACAAGCTAGTGGAATGATAGTTATTGTGAATAAAATGCTGTTGTATACTCTCAATCATTTGTTGAAAGTAAAGATAGTAATAGAGCATGATAGCAGCTGCCAAAACTGTATTATACACCACTTGCAAGCCGTAAGCTCCCAACATGTTCTAAAAACAACCGTCAAGCACACACATAGGAAAAAAATCATATGCTTAAGCAATGTAAAGAGCAGTCAGTGTTTTTAAATGGTGCAAAAAATGAGGTGTTGAGTTGGGAAAAGTTAATACCTTATAGACATTAGCTCAAGTGATTATTATTATGCTTTTTGTGTAGTACCTAAAGTAACTATAGTAATTGTATACCTTCACTTTGTGATCAAAGTGAGATTCCAGAGTATGGTCCACTTTATTGTTATAGGTCTGACACAGACTCTCCACATCTCAGCTTTTCTTCACTCCCAGATGTGAATGCATAATGAATTAGTGGAATGATTTAGGAACGGTTCATTAGGCTGAACATGGAAGTTTATATTACAGGGCAAGGTGATGTCATCTCTTTCGAGGCATGTTAATATTAGCTCACACAAATGAAATCACAATTAAGAAAATTTGATACGATATGTGGCCCGTCCCCAAACGGGACGCTTGATTTACAGTTTTCAATCCAAGTGAAAAACACTCTGCATGTAATTGGCAGATTTGCTGGGGTAATAAATATTGCAGAAATGTAGTGAGATCAAAGTGAGATTCTCACAATGCTGAACAACACCCATGGTACCTGTCCGAAAAACAAAACGATTATTTTCCAAGTGTTTTCATATTGCTTTCATCGATGGGAATTCTACCATAAATGTGTCAGCACGAAAGATTTAGTCTTTGGAACTTGTGTTTAAACAAAGCAGCTAGGCTCCACATCAAAATATCATTCTTTTTCTCAGTATGTCTGTTAGAGTCCTGGGAATCATACTGAGAAGCCCTGTGTCCTAGCAACTCAGGCAGTCAGGGTTTAACAAAAACACCAGTGGAGTATTTCAAATTTAAAGGACGTTCGAACATGTCCCTGGCTTTAAGGTGCATGTGAGATTTATGCTGAAGGGATGTTTTGTTTATAATTTTCTGCGAAATGCTCGCTCAGTATGTAACTGACTTGACAACACTGAAACATGAAATTGTGGAAATCGCTGTTAACATTGTTGTACTGCAGATTTAAAGTTTGCTGGTCGGAATTCATTCAGCTTCTGTAATCGACAGTCTTTTCAGCAGTCAGGTGATCGAGTCTCACAGACAGGCACCACCACCAAGGCTGCTCTTTCAGTAAATGTTTGAGGCACATAACTCTGCTGCCATTGTGAAATAAATACTACCAACGACACATCTTCTGGGTACCTTAAAACCGATTTACACCAGGTCTTGAAAGGTGAAATAAAATCAATGCAAAACTGGTTCTGATATTTTTAAGCAAACTATCCAATGTGATATCTCACACCACTCAAATCAATGCATATGCACGAGAAAGACATATGCATTTTGCTTGTTATCATATATATATATATATATATATATATATATATACTGTGCAAAAAGTTTACAGCAGTTGTGGTATAAAAATGCTATAAAACAAAGAATGCTTTCTAAAAATGCAGTGAATGAACAAAAGAGAAATCTAAGTCAAATTAATATTTGGTGTGGCCACCTTGCCTTCAAACAGCATCAATTCTTCTAGGTAACACTTGCACACAGTTTTTGAAGGAACTCGGCTGGTAGGTTGTTCCAAACATCTTGGAGAACTAAGCACAGATCTTCTGTGGATGTAGGCTTCCTCACATCCTTCTGTCTCTTCATGTAATCCAGACACACTGGATGATGTTGAGATCAGGGCTCTGTGGGGGCCAGAAGAACTGATGCTGGTTTGAAGGCAAAAGGTAGTAACACCAAATATTGATTCGATTTAGATTTTTCTTTTGTTCGTTCACTCTGTATTTTGTAAATTGACATAAATAAACAATCATTATTTATATTTCTGAAAGCATTCTTTGTTTACAGCATTTTTTCACACCTGCCTAAAACTTTTGCACAGTACTGTATATACACCACTACAGGTGGTCTAGTGGTAGGGTACTTGCCTACGGACCTATGGCTCAAGAGGTCCCAGGTTTGAATCCCACCTCTGGCACTACCACCACTGGGTCCCTGAGCAAGACCCTTAACCCCGGGTTGCTCCAGGGGAACTATCCCTGTAATTAGGACATGTAAGTTGCTCTGGGTAAGAGCGTCTGCTAAAAGCTGTAAATGTAAATCTATTAACTTCATGCACCAGTTAAGTTTTTAACACACAGACAGAATGGGTCTCATTGCATATTAATGCACTGGGCATCCCATCAGATCACAGCTCAGTGGTCAGGGACAGGATTTATTCCTTATTCTAAGATCATACATTCCAGCATAAAATGTGCTACATGTCTGGCTTTTTAAAAATGCTCTAACTAATTCTAGCCAGCTTAAAATCAAACAGTGTTTTTAATGAAAAAACATTACCTCTGTCTTAGCTCACACTAACACACTAATACATTTTTTTTCAACAATTTAAGACTTCATGCAGTTGTAGAAGCATCCTAACCACCTAAAAAGAAACAAAAATGGACAAATGTGGTCATACGAATTATACTCATAAAAGCCCTTCATTTGCTAATTTAACTGAGGTATGACCTGAGAGTTTCCAACAACTGTCCCCTAAGTGCATCTGTGTCCATGTGTCCAATAGTCCATGAGTGTGTAAAGAGACATAATAGTTCCTTTGTTTCGTTCCTAGCTCTAAATCACCTGCTCTAACGTGCTTGGCCTGTAGGTCAGCCTCACTCTGGGCTACTCTAGGCCATGCTTTCTGAAAAAGCAATCATGTGAGTCGGCATGGTGACCACATCCCTTCCTACATCTTTTTTTTTTTTCTCTTACTTTAAGATCCCCTGCTCCATAGAAAGCGGAACACCGGGAGCGTAGGAGTGAGCTTCTACTTACTTGAAGTTGTCATCTTCTACAAACTTCTGAAGTTCCTCAATGTAG
Organism: Hepsetus odoe; assembly: GCA_017165825.1. NCBI lineage: Eukaryota > Metazoa > Chordata > Actinopteri > Characiformes > Hepsetidae > Hepsetus > Hepsetus odoe. The sequence goes on from CM029371.1 coordinate 8,811,076, forward strand.
CGAACTGACATCAAGTACTTTTGCACATGGGGGAGCGTCACAAGATGATCTGTGGAGAAGATTTAAGTCAAAAAAAGGAAAAACAAAGTAAGGGCAACAGACAGTGAGGCTGGGAGGAAGAACTCTACAAGGCTCATTGCTCTCGTACAAAAAAAATGCACTGAATTTACTTGATTATAAAAACATTGTACAAGAAACAAATGCATTACATCAGGACAAATGTGTAAGCTTTGACTTTAACTGTGCAGATGGAATATATTTATTTGATTTTTATTTAATTTATTTTTTATTTCATTTCTAGTCAAAGCAGTGATTAAGTACAATTCATTAATCAACAGTAAAAAGTATGAAATTTACATAAAGTATAAAATCTATCAGTTTTTAATTGACCCAGTCTTTCATAACATGGGTTGACTGATAAAAATCCATCTGTATATGACCAATTGTAATTATAAATCAGTCTTCAGAAGCGCATGAGAAAGAAATATATGAGGCAGCTGAGGTGTGTGTGGGTAGCTGCTTTTGTGAATGTCTCTGCATTTGGGAACATGTCAGTGAGAAACTTTGTGGAGAGTTATAAAAATAAAATGTGGTTGTGAAAAGTGACATTGAGTGCACATAATTAAAGATGGCACAAATTAAAAACTGATAGATTTAATATTACACTTTTGTGTAATTTTCCTTTTGCGTCCTCTTGCTGTTCATGAAGGACTTAACGGCTGCTTTGACTAGAAATTAAAGTATGTTAAATCTGCACAGTTATAGTAAAAGTTATAATTCAGCAACATGAGAGAATTAAAATGTATTCACCCCTGTTCTGTATAATAATTTCTCTGCAGCTACACATATGCATATACAGCACAGCCATTTGCAAGCATGTGTTGTTGAGTGGAAATAAGAATTCATCCTCTACCAAATACAAGGCATTATAATGCACACTTAAGTTTACATGATATGGGCCTTTTAAATCAACTTATTACAGTTTAAAAAATTAAGCCCAATTTTACATTGTGGCAAATGAGGCAGGACATAAACGCAGAATCATGATCATGGGAAGGGGTTTAATTGATAAATACACAGACTAACAATTAACATTCAAGATTTTAACTATAATATAAAGGTGCTAAAAATGTAACATATATAGAAAATATTAATCTGGGATGCTTACTTCTAGGAATAAAAAAGTTATGAGTTATGCATGAATTATTGTGTTAAGTTACAAGTTGCTATATACTTTCAATGTAGCAACATATGTGAATTAATGTACCTAAATAAACTCCCATCACAGAACAATAACTGTTTTTTTACATTATGACTTATATACTGTAAGTCATAATCCTATCAAAAAATACTATATGCTTTAAGACCGTGTAGAAAATATCATGCACTGAATTTGATGATCAATTCATTTGTATGCATAGACAACACATTTTGTCAATTTTCTTTTGTAGAAATAAGTTAGCACATCCTCTACAATTTGGAATTATTTGCTGATAAAAAAATTTTTTTTTTTAAAACAATCAGAAGAACATGTTCACACTTAGAGTTTGCCATGTTCCCTCTAATGCCCATATTTTTTCTGCACCTGCTTATATATGCCTGGCCTTCGCAAACCCTGCTGGGTCTCGTTCAAAAGACTTTTAAAAATCCTGGCAGTGTGTGAATGTGACGGATTAACTTTATTAAACATAGGGGAGCACTGGCAGGACACTGGCACTGGCAAGCCAAAAAAGGATTTATCAAAATCAAGATCCTCTCACTGTTTGATCACTTAAATTCACATACAGTACATCAGACTCCCCTTGAAAAATAAGTGAACCATTTTCCAAAAAATTGTTTTGTATTACTACATGGATAAGAGGGCCATGGATTTATTTCTGTTTTGGACTTATGGCATAAATGCAACAAATCAACATAGCTGAAAATCCCTTCTATAGAGCTGTCCAATTATGGGATTTGGATAATATCTGTGGAATAATATTTAACAAAAAGAGATCCAATTCCTCCTCAAATAACAAATCATATTTTGCCTTCTTTCTTTCTAGTTATGAAAACTGAATTTTCATATTCTGCTTCATTTGAAACAAAGAGCATTTTAAATGGTGGTGATGATTCAAATGAGCTGGTTAAACTAACCATAATTGCAGGACATCTGCAAGTCAGAGATCACTCTCAGGAGATTGTTCATTTGATTTGTTCTCTGCTCGGTCTCAATGATGCTGTCTGATGCTGGGTAGGCTGAGTCAATGTAGATCATGTCCAGCAGGTAAATTCCTGAAGGAAGAGAGGAGAGAGAAAAAAATGATAGACAATAATTCTATAACTACAAACTGCTTTAGGAAATGAATCATTACGAAAGAAATTTCATTTTTATTTTAGCTTTAGATAATAAAGACATCAAAAATGTGCTAATGGGACAATAAAGTGAAAGTGACTATTTGTAATTGTGAAACATGGCACAGCACACAGTGAATCACGACTTCTCCCATCCTCTTTTCACTCATACACATATGTTCAGCAGGGGGCAGCTATATCTAGCATGGTGAACAGTGGTGGGAACTGTACCGTGCTCAAGGGTAGCTCAGGGCAACCTACTGATCTGGGAATCGAACACACAACCTTCCAATCCTGTAGACTCTTCCCTAACTATTAGGTCACCACTGCCCCAATTTCAGTCAAATTTCAGCGTTCAGTCGATCCACATAGTGTGAAAAATTTATAATCACGGAATTAAAATGAAATCACAATCGGCCAAAAAATCCATGAGCGTGGTCCACATTCATGCTCAACCCCTATGCCTTTCGAGTTAGGTTGATCAAACATATGGACTGTCTGGGAAGCCTGACAGACATTTTGAGAAAGAAAAAAAAAAAGTTCTCTGGCTTCCCTACAAAAAAAAAGAAAAACCTTTTGGTAACCTTATTTTTTAAGAGTCATATTACACATTGATTAATATGAACAAATATAACAAAAACCACATGCCCACCAGCAGCTACAATGGCCTTAATCAATTCCACAATATTCGATTACACAGAGCAAGTATAAAAGAAACTTAATTTGGCATCAACTTTCTTTTCACTTCCATACATGTGATCATCGACCAATCAGGATCCATTATTGGTCTTATACCTCAAGATACTTGAAAAAAGAAAAGATGTAGAACATATAAAATATGGTTTAAATGATCTAATTCTACCCTGTGTATGTTACTGTTAAATGGAAACACAAAGTCCATTAATGTGGTGACCAAATTTTTCCAATGAATTTAGAGAACACAGATGTAAAAGGTTTTGCTGATGTGTCTGTGTACCATTATGTCGATTCACTGCACTGCAAACAGTGCATGAAGACGTCATGGGGGATTAGTTAAGATGTTGCCTAACCTTCTCAATGTTGCCTGTCAAACAGACATTATGCAGTTGAAGGAAATATGTAAGTGTAGTAGATGACAAAGCATAAGAACATCTAACTTTAGTACACATATTCAGAATTTCTGAATAAAAGTTGTTTTTCGCTGCCTTTATATCAATTATGCAAACTATTTGACAGTTATGAGATACTTCATGAAGTGCCAAGTCCTACTTGTCCTCATGGTGTGCAGAATCTAATCCTGACTATAAAAAGTCAGGTCGTGAGAATGAGAGACAGAAAACAGGAGAGAAAGACTGACAGCAGGATGGAAAGCAAGAACGATGCCGTTAGTAAATTTCAATGAACAAATGATGCTTTTTAGCTTTAGGTAATAGTACACAGCTGTCTGCTTTGGTATGCTGTACTGCAGAGCAGAGCTGAGCTAAAGTGATGAAGTTTTGAAGTAAACCAGTCCAACTGAGCTGGTTTTAAAGGAAAACAGGCATGGAAATGAAGTCCTGACTACATAAACTGGAAACTGGGGTTTGAGTGATTCCTACCACCACTATGTTAGGCCATATTTTGTAAAAATGAAATGAAAAAAATGAAATTTTTAGTTGAATTGAACATGTTGACTTCTAACAGTACTTTTCTAAAAAGAAAAGGACACATTAAAGTGTAACCTCTAAAGCAAAAGCTAGTGTATGCATCCTCTGAGACACAGAGCACCACGCTTTCTCTTCCGCAGCAGGTAGTCATTGTACAACTTACCACCCTCGAAGGAGAACATTAACCGTCCAATTTGGTTCCATCAGCAAGCAGACGCTCACATGAACCACCATCAGGCTGAGAGACTGATACATGATAGAGGGTAACCATTGGTGTCAGTTATCCTTTCTTATGTTCCTGGAATCAAACTTGTGATTTCACTGTTGTAACTATTTATGTCTTCTGTTTGATCAGGTGTATATTTAGGAGAGACACATGAGAAACTTTTACAATCTTTTGTGGGGAAAAAAAAGTTAATATTAAAATTGTTTCAATTTTCCCTCTAACCTGGTCATGTCCAATTTGGCCCCAAAGTTAAAAATGAATCAATCAAAGAATATTACCTACACTGGGATAGTGAAGGGTAGCCCACGCTTCCTACAAGTCACATGAAGCTCCAAGGCATCTTTTCAAACTGCCTCTAACTGAACAATGTTAGAAAGCTGAACAAGCTCAGAGAACACTACCTGACAATTCTGTTAAGACACCAAAACCAGTTGTTAGTACACTGAGGGATGAGGGGAGAGGAGGACCATCCAACCCCCCGGGAAGAGCAAAGTCTTCTAGGACTTCCAGGTATAGGTGGCTTTGGCATCACCAGGGATGTCAGGAGCAGTGGTGGCCTAGTGTTTAGGGAGTTGGCCACGGAAGGTTGCCCTGAGGTACCCTTGAGCAGGTACTGTCCCTGTCACTGCTCCCCGGGTGCTTTCATAGCTGCCCCCTGCTGCCTAGTGTGCATGGGTTAAATGCAGAGATCCAATTTTGTTGTGGTTCACCGTGTGCTGTGCTGTGACCTCGCAATGACAAGAATAGTCACTTAAACTTTTTTTCACTTCACCTGGGATCTCCTAATAAGGCTCAACACTGTTTATTCTTAAATGATATGTTATCACTGGTAATAAAAGGGCTGTTGTAACTACATTTGAATTATTGCACTTGCAATGTAATGAGTGGATTTTTCCATCCATAGGAGAGCAGAAATTTCATTTCACCTGAAAAACTGAAATAAAAATGTGTTAGGATCAATGTAATTCAACATTGACAATACCAGGAAATAAAGCTGAAAATCTGACCTTTTCACTCAATATTAACAAATATTCATATTTGATCTGAAATTAACCTTAATGTTCCAATATTTTTATATTTTAAGGGTGTGTAATTGATTTTTCATGAATGTATATAACTGATTCCAGATTTAATGTGATCAGAGATCGCCCACCTTACGAGGTTAAATCAACTTACAATGGAACAGAAGTTGGAAAAATGTGTGCTCAGTACAAGACTACAAGACTAGAGCTAATGGGAATTTCATTGCTGTACCTACATGCATAAATGTCAGGAAGATCCCCAAAAGCTCTTTTATTTTCCTCCTTGATGCTGCGCACCCCTGCTGCACCACTGAAGGCGTTTATTTAATGAGTCAAGCGCAGATATGTGCACTGGCTAAAACTCTGGTCAATTAATGGCATTTTAATAGAAGCCACATGGCTGGAGGCGGACTGGAGGAGGAAGTCTTCACAATCTATTAGGTTCATAAATCAATAATGCAAGTAAACCACAGAACAAGCATAAACATAATGCTTAACATCACAAATGTAAATCTAAACAGTTGAGCTCTGCTAATAATTTAGAGAGCAATGGCTTTTCAAATGATTAGGAGGCTCTGTTTAAAAGTGGCTCATTCGTCAAGTCACTTACTGCACTCTATATAAACCTGCAAAATGTCTGCTCAGGGGAAGTTTGGCTTTCCAAAACAGCCAGGAATTCTCCACATATGGAACACTTCTGTATTCTAGTTTCATTAACAAGCATTTCATCAAATGCTGGCTAAATCTACTTGAGTAAAATTATTTCGATATGAAGGTCAGATTCTCGAAGCCCTAACACCTGATAATCATAAAAATAAGTGAGGATTGTTATAAAGTAAACTGGACAAAAAAAAAAAAAAGACATTTTGCCATAAACTGCAGTGGTGCACAATATACTGTTTCATTTTAAGCCATCTGAATAAAAGTGTGCAACACAATGCTGTGACTGCATTAAAATGACATAAAAATAACACTTGCTTAACCACTGTTGACACATTTTATTGGTTTGACTAACTCTCCATAGTGGTCCATAGGTGCACCTTTTTAAATGGCAAGTTCTATTATTTGCTTTCATGTAAAATTTCCATCCAAAGTCAAGTTGCATTTGTTTATCAGTTAGACTCTCAGATTCTAGTCTTCTCCTTCTTCTTGTTTCGGCTGCCCCCGTTTAGGGGTCGCCACAGCGGTTCAACGCCCTTTGTTTCTCTCGGTCCTCTTCAACTTCCTCCTTCAAACCAACTGCTTGCTTGCTCTGTCACCACATCCATAAACCTTCTCCTTGGCCTCCTCTTTTCCTGGCAGCTCCGTCTTCAACATTCTTCGCCCAATATAATCCCCCACTCTCCTCTATACATGTCCAAACTGACGCAATCTGGTTTCTCTAGCTTCTCTAACTTTGTTGCCAAAATGTCCAATCTGAGCTGTCCCTCTAATATACTCATTTCTAATCCTGTCCATCCTCAACACATCCATTGAAAATCTCAGCATCTTTAACTTTGTCAGCTCCAGCTCTGCTACCTGTCTTTTTGCCAGAACCACTATCTCCAATTCGTATAGCACAGCTGGTCTCACTATTGTCCTGTAAACCTTCCCTTTTACTCTAGCTGGTACCCGTCTGTCACAAACCACTCCAGCCATTCCAACCTGCCTTCACTCTCTTCTTCACCTCTCTTCCACACTCACCATTACTCTGAACTGTTGATCCCAACTATTTAAAAACCTTAAGCTTACTCACCTCTACTCCCTGCATCCTAACCACTCCACTTTCCTCCATTTTATTCACACTCATTCTGTCTTTGTCCAACTCACTTTCATTCCTCTCCTCTCTGGACCATATCTCCATCTCTCCATGTTCTCCTCAAGCTGCTCCCTACTCTCTGCAGATCATGATATCATCAGCAAACATCATCGTCCAGGGAGACTCCTGTCTAACCTTGTCCGTCAATCTGTCCATTACTATTGCAAACAAGAATGGGCTCAGCGCTGATCCTTGATGCAATCCAAATTCTACCTTCAAAATTCACCAAACACCTTATCTATATTATCTATTAGCCTTCGCCACTGCTTTCTTCGCCCTGCGGTTCATCTACTTGTACTCCTGTTTACTTTCTTCATCTCTCTGGTTATCCCAATTCTTCTTCACTACCTCCCAGTGTGCGTGTTAACTCCTGCCTGAATTCCGCCTAGCAGTCTTCCTTCTTCAGCTTCCAACATTTGATTCTCGACTTTGACCTCAATTTCCTCCTCTTCTTGACCTCCAAGGTCATCTTCTAGATCACCATCCTATGCTGTTTAGCTACACTCTCCCCTGTCATTACTTTGCAGTCTCCAGTCTCCTTCAGACTGAACCTCCTGCAGAGGATATAATCCACCTGTGTGCACCTATAATATTACACTAAAAACATGTAAATTTATAGACATAAATTGTGATTGGCTGTTCAATGTCTGAAACTAATTATAAATATTTATATTTATATGACCACCTCACAATAACTGATTTCTCTACTGATGCTGTATAGGGAAAACTGAACACTCACATTGACCACTGAGTGAATTGATAAACTAAGAGTTTTTAAATTGCATTGAAACTTTTATTTTTCTTTGAATTAAAGTAGTTACAAAACTACATTGTAATAAAGCTAAAGAATGTATAGTGACGTCTCACAATCTTCAAATGTCTGTGGGTTAGCTTCATCTGAATTAATTTATCAAATCTCGTCACATAGAGTTGTACATTCGTACATTCTGTTTTTCAAAAAACAAAATTTATTTTCTAGAACATTTTGAAAAAACACCATTAAATATCTGAGTTTTTTTTTTTATCTAGTCTAAAAACCATCCTGTTTTCAGGAGCACATATATACGCATGTCTGCTTCATATCAATGTCATCCCTTGCCCTGCCAGGAAAAAAGCTAAGAAAAAAACTCCAGCTAAAGCAGTCTAGCTGTTCAGACTAAACATCGGCCAAAGCACCACCACCTCAACATTCTTAAAAGGCTCTGGTCTTACATAATTCTTTTCCTCCTGGTTACTACCCAGAACACCTTTTACCTAAGAAAGCTAGAGGGAAACTGTCGGATTGAGGAGCATATTGAATTTGACTTGTTCTTAAGGAAAATGTATTCTTGGACAGCTGAGGCCTACAGTACATTGTTCTTATTACTCAATAAAGTGAGTCCATCCAAACCGTTGTCATAAACAGGCAAAAAGTTAAATAAGTTGCTGGGCTCTTGTTTTAGATGTAATACTCTCCTTCATACATCAGTGAATTACAGATACTGCTCACCCATGCTTCCTCAGTCAAGTTCTGCATCTGAAAGGCGCCAAGTGGTGACTTATTTGGATAATTTAAAAGCCAATTTCTATCTTGGATTGACATTATTTAAGGTTGGTGGCAGATATTATGAATCTTAAATCTTGGGCAGTTGGAGAACCTGCTTCTAGCTGATGTCCACAGTGTGTCCACCCATGGCCATGGTGTGGGACTGATATCCAGTGGCACTTTAGCCAGATGAAACATGGACAGAATATATGCACAGACTTGTAGAAATGGGAGTATGCAGCACTTCAGCAAGTAGTCTTGGTTGAACACAGTGAAACAGTGAACAGGTTCTCTGAGTTCCTGACCTTTTAGTTCTTTTATTAATGAACATGGTGTTCAAATAAGCAGAACAAATACAACTACAAGGTGCGAGCTGACCATTCAATATTCAAAAGATATTGCTATGTTGTACACAAGACATGGGAGGACACCAAGAGTGGTTCATATGGAGTGGCCAAAATCAGTGATCACATTCTTATATAACTGAATTAAGGAAAAACTAAACAAGCATAAAAACACAAACCAACATGTGTACACACACATACACACACACATTCTTGAGAGGTCGACATCATTCCTTGTGCTCAGTTTCCATGGGGAGGGTCAGCTATAACATGCCAATAAGTACTGTTGCAAACCAATGCTGAGATTTTCACAGATGGATTATGTTGTACAGCTGGGTTCTAAAAGAATCTCACAAGTGGAACTTCAGTCAATTCCCTAATAATGTATAAAATCCACATCATCTGTTCTTTGTTTCCTACAATTTTCAACACTCAACAGATGCCATAAATGATATAAATAGTATTACATTATGATGTGTAAAATACACATATGCTATACAAATGTAAAATGAAAGGGCAGACACTGACCCATTAAAACCAACATATAAAGTTGCCATTTCTGGAAAGTAAGCTGTAGAAACAACCCTTTTTGAACATATTGGTTTCATGATTACACAAAAACAAATGGATTTACAAAATCCGCCTATTAATCCCCATCCATTCCCCATAGTGTTAGGACTGGGCAGTCATTCAGAAGAACGGTACTTCATGTTTATCTTGAAGACACTGTGATATAAACAGTCATTTTCACTAAATGGAAAAACAGAGGGAGGATTATGATCATGGAAAATAAGCAAACCTCCAGAGACAAAAAGCTAAATATAAGCAATATGTATTATATGGGAGGTCTTGTATTTATTCTGATGCATAAAAGAACAGAAATAGAAATGATTTCATACTTCATTTGCCTATTATGGTCCTTCTCATTAAAAAAACAAAAAAAAAACAACAATAATATGCTCTAAGTGGACTGGTGTCTTGCTAAGAAACCACTGCACTGAACCCAGTAATAAGCAGCCATTTAATGTGTGCAATTTGTTTAGTGTAGATAATCTTGGGGACAATTTTTTAGTTTGAGAAAGGGTTCAAATAAAATACAATACTTCAATTCAATAGTATTTCCAATATTTCAAACTACTGACTTTGAAGGAAGTTTCTAGTAGATTGTTTAGCCACTGGTTATACTATCCTAGTGGGGCAATCGGATACTTTAACAGTTACTTACCAATAAAAACAAAATCCAGTACTGGAGGAGCAGAGATGAAGATATCTACTGCAGCCAATAGGTGTCAAAAAACATTGTGTAAACTGATTCAAATGATATGCTGACTGAAATCGTGGGTCTTAATTTTGCTCTGATGGCATTTGGAAATTTGTGGTAAATAAGCTACGAAGAATGAAAGAAACAGTGTAATGAATCAGAGACAGAGATTTCTGAGCATTAAGGATAATTACATGTCTGGTTGTCATCTTACTTATCAAGAACTGTTCATTTACAGTTGACTTGAAACCCTGGTTAAAGGAAACAGTTGAAGTCTCTGAATGTTGATTCACTAGGTGTGAAAAGTTTAAGTGCATGTGGGTTGAAGGTAAGCCTGAACCAAAATCTTGGCACCTGGAAATACTGAAGAACATCTAACAGATTCCAGATTTGTAGTTGGTGGCCACATTAAATTGAAGTCAAAACAAACAGCTAAAAGGTGAATAATATCTGCCGAGGTGGAAACATGTTAACCTGTTAGAGCAATCCATTTGGAAAGTGGGAAAGGACCTCTACGACCCCATTCAAGCTCCAAGTCACATTTGATGGCATACAGACAGAACATGGACAATGGCCACTGCCACTGCATGATCCTTCATGGCCACGGTATTCCCTAATGGCTTTATTTGACATATTCAGGCCCTCCACAACGCGAACTTTGTTCAACGTAGTTTTAATGTAGCAGCTGATCAATGTATGCTTACAAAAAGGATCTTTTTTGCTAGTAGAGGAACTGAAAGAAAGCCAGCACAGGATGGAATCTACACACACATTTCCCTCTAACACGTAGACTGTGATATATTATTCATTAACATTTGAATCAAATCAAGCAGCAACTGGAAGCTCGGGACATTTCCTGACAAACTGCAATGGAACACATTTAAAACGGTCTCCCAGTTTCTATGTTCTGGCAACAAAAACTCTGGAAAACTAAAGATACTATTCCAATACTATTAATTAATTCATGATTATGCATGAAGTTAAACAGTGTAACAGAGCATATAAATATATAAATATAGAGTGAACATGGAGATTAGATTTAATTTAAATCTAACATTTTTACATTTATTACAAAAAAAAGAAAGAAAGGGCTAAATATGATATATATATATATATATATAATATATATATATATATATATATATATATATATATATATATATATGTGTGTGTGTGTGTGTGTGTATGATATGGATAGGTAGATAGATACAGATGGACGGATGGATGGACGGACAGACAGACAGACAGACCAGCCAGCCAGCCATATAAACATGCAGATGCTGGGGATACCTAAATATGGGGAATACCTAGTAAGATAAAATAGCCCAAAAAAGAACACAACTCTGTTCATCTAGAGAACAATAATTGCCAACTAATTGCCATTAGTTTATATAATTTTTATGTATCTAGTTTATCTAAACATCTGCACAATGCAATTATCTGCTGATACTGATATGATTCCTTTATCACTGAACATATCTAGTATAAGCAAGACGTACCAAATATACTGGCAAATGTTATAGATAAAGGCGGAACTGGAGGGTTCCAGAAAGAACCAGAGTGGAGGCAAAAAGTGCCACAGAGGTATATAGATTGATGTGCCTATTTTTCTCTACACAGGCAAAGGCAGAACCAGAAGGTTCTCTAGAGTGTGTTGCATTTTTTTCACTCATTATATTAACCGCTAGTGTCATGCATGGTGGTGGAGCCTCCCAGCTCCCACAGGGAAAAAGGGCAGAGAAACACCCCAAATAGGTGGCCAGTCCACTGCAGGGGCAGACACACTCACACACAGTCACACCCAGAGGCAATTTAGCATTTGTAATACACCTTACATGCATTTCATATCATAGGAACGTGGATTAGCCACCAAGTGTGAGCTGCATTTATAGTGAAAGTGAAAGTGACAACCCTTGTCATTGCAAGGTCAAAGCACAGCAGACAATGAACCATGAACGAAATTGGACCTCTGCATTTAACCCATGCACCCTCAAACACCGTGCAGCAGTGGGCAGCTATTGAAAGCGCCCGGGGAGCAGTGATGGGGACAGCACCTTGCACAAGGGTACCTCAGGGCAACCTATCGGGAAGGGGTTCGAAACCCCGATCCTCCGATCATGCGGCTAACGCCCTAACCCTAAATTTATATTGCACCCAAAATATATATAATAATTCTTGGCAGGGAAAGGTCCTGGTCATATTTCAGAGACAATAATAAATACCCTTATCACAAATCACTAATAGAATTATACATTTATGCACACAAATCTAAGAGCACAAAGACAGGATTTAATTTCAACAGATTTTAGCTATTTTCTATAAAACAGGATTGTTTTACCAAAGCGGAAAAGTGAAAAGTGAAAGTGATTACCCTTGTCATGGTGAAACGCAGCACAGCACAATGAAATTCAACCTCTACGTTTCACCCATACACACACGTGCAGCACCCGGGGAACAGTGTCGGGGATGGTACCTTGCTCAAGGGTACCTCAGGGCAACCTACTGGTGAGGGAATCCCAATCTTCCGATCCAGACATACATATTCCGATATAGACATATATAATATAAAAATCTTCTCTGCTCAAACAGAACCATGCATTGTTCTGAAAGTGGATCCTCGTAGCTTGAGTCATGCATATCTGCAGTAAGTAATGTCCTTCATCAGACAGACAGCACTGCTGTGTCAAAGGAAGAGTGTGAACAGTTTTCCTGTGGATACATATTTACACATTTACACGTAAAAACCCTTAAACTAAGAAATGATGAGATGATACAATGCTGCAGTTAAAACTTCTATAAGAATCTGTTTAGCGCAGGAAATACAGGAAATGGATACTACCACAGAACCCCAGTGGTCCATGGTAAAGTACTACCTTAAGAGTACAACTGCCATTAGCAGACTCTTATTATTCTGTAGAAACAATGGCTGCTTTGCTTCAATAGAGTAATAAGATAATAAGATAATATGCTGCTGCATATAAATGCACATAAAAGTGAAGAAAGTGCAACATAAAATAAATTATACCAGATTAGAAACACTAACTGAAACTGAAACCATTAGAGGAAATGCCATACAGCCTTCTTTTCTCCACCTCATGGCTTAGTCTCATCCATTTTTGCCAAGTATAGAAGTGTTTAGAAAGACATCTGACCTTAACACATGACAAAGTGACTTAACAGTACCCATAACAACGTCTGTCAAAAAAGAGCTATGCAACTCATGACTGGTATAAATGACGTCATTGATCAACAGGGACTGGGCTTTGTTTTGTTGCCATTTGCTTGTGTCTCTGGCTATTAGAACAAGATTGTGTTTGTTGTAGTTCTTTTCAAGAAAACTGCGACCTTTGTTGCTAGTTGTTGCTAGGATTCTGATAATAAGGGAAGAGTGACATTTAATAATCTAATAATAATTATTTTAGTTCTAATACTTTACTATTAAAATATTATATTCATATTTTATAGTTTTATTCTACGATTTTAATTACATTTAAATGCAAAACTGTAGAAGTTCTCAGATGTCTCCAAGTATGAATTTATAAACATGCATAAAAATCTAGACCTTGAAACTAAATACACTAGATACATAAACTTACTTTAGAAGGGTTAAAAGGCAGTATAATGTATTAATATTGTACTTTAGAGCAATAATCAGTACTCCACATATTAGCCGGCCTGCTTAGGCTAGTTTTTATGTTGAATCAATCCTTTTTCTCTGAATCGGCTTTCATAACGCCCTAAAATAACTCTTTCAAAGACACAAAAGCTTACTCTTCCACTCTCTCTCAGCCTGAAACCTCTTAAATACTTTGTAAATCATCCTCTGTGAATGCATCGACTTAACAAGTGTTGAAAAGCCCAGAGTGGAAAGCCTGATGATGCAGCAGCTCATTTCAAACATAGTAGATGCCAAGAGACAAATGACTTTTCAGTCGACCACTGTGAAGCATTACATCAATATGTCATCTCACATCTTAATAACAATGACTGAGTTGCTCCAGCCACAAGACAAGGCACTACTGCACAAGGATACCTTCAATAGTATTTCCTGAAGAAAACTACTGGCAATGATAGCTGGCAACAATCTGACTTGTTCACTAGTCTAGCCTATATGTCCTTTGTTGGGCAACTACTGCAGCAGTGGGAGCCCAAACTGGAATACAGACCGTTTACTATTTAATAGGGGCAATTTGCAAAAAATAGCAGAAATATAATATACGGCTTGGTAATAAAAAACAGCTTATGTGGTTGTGAATTTTGAAAGATTTATCAGTCAGTGAAGTTATGGCTAAAACACTGAAGTCTTGTTGGCTATGCTCATATCAAACAGTAAAACACTGAATACATCATGATTCTCTTGGATTTAAAAACTGTGATTAAAAAAAACGACAATAATCTCTGAATTTTTTTCTGATTTGAGTCTCATCACTACAGCAACACTCAGCAACTGAAACTTTTCTGAAACTTATCAACTATTAAACTGTTGTTAGTTATATTTTGAGTTTGAGTAAACTGCAAGTCTGCCTATATGTCTGCTTTGCACTTTCTGAAAACAATAAGCCTTCAAGATGGTTCAAGCAGTTCTGTTTGTTTTTTTGAAGCAATATTTTTCAGCAATTCATAAAAGAAGGGGATTAACGAGCTTTTAGAGCAGAGATACACCAGGACCAGTGATAGGAAGTTTGGGTTAGTAGAAGTCTAACATGGAAAGCTTACACGAACACTCATATGTCCTCAGATGTTTTCAATCGGTCCAAATTTACCCGAGGTAATGGCTGATAAGTGCTGAAAGATGCTGCTTTTCATAAAGTGGTTACAGTGTCTCAAAAGACGAGCCTTAGCCCACAAATATTTGTACAGAATGCCATGCCGTATCACAAACCACAAAACACGTCCATGGCAAACTTAATGAACAACCGCCTGCATTTTTTTGAGTTTGGAGAAGTAACAGAAAATATTTTTGGTGACTATTTACTTCTAGTAATAGTTGCTTTTTAGCAATTCCATCTAGACTTCTTTGCTCAACTTTTGGTTTAGTAAGAAATGTTCTAATATTACATATCCAAAAATATGTCATTTGACAAGGGGTGGCTAAAACGTCCCAGCTGTTTTTAAAACTAAATAAAGTAACACAAAACATCTTTACAAATCATGCAGTAAACGTTTTGTCATATTACCCACCCTTAATTACAACTAGATGACAAATATGTTTATTCTGATACTGATTGAAGCATTCTGAGCATCCCATTTTTTGTAAAGCTGAAATGGAAAACTCTGTTTTCCTCATCCTGTTTCTAAAACAATAGGTACATAAACATACCAATTAGGTGCAGACATGACTTGGCACCTACCTGCCATTTGACATAAATCATGGCAATAAACAAGACTGCCCCAGACTACACATGGCTCCCATGTTGATGACAAATGAACACAAATTTGTGTCTAGAAAGTGGAAACTTGAGCCAAGAGGAGAGTACTGGACTGGTCAGACCAGAGACCTGCCAAACACTGGGGTGAATGGTTGCAGACTGAAGACCATTCCAGACACTATGGTATTTATTGGAGGTCAACTGTTAAAAAAAACAACAAAAAACAAAACAAAACATTTATTTAACCTGACCTGGCTGGAGTTGAGAGGGCAGTGAGCATGAAGGAAACACTTTTGGAGAGGAAAAAGAGAATGAAATAAATAAATGGACAAACAAAATAATTTATTTTGGATGATACAACAAATAAATGATGCTCCTTTACAACAAACTGATACCTAAAATATTTCTATGCATAATTTCTACTTAATGCTTTGGGCAGTATATATTCATGCCAACTAAACTACTTGACTTGAGGGAAAAGGCTCATTGATACATATGTGGAACACAGGGGAGGCTTTCAAGTCTGATCCCACAGAAGATCTAGGGTTGCACAAATTATTACAGTATCAAAACATTAAAGAAAATTATAACAGTAGGTATGAGAACACACCGTGTCTTGCAGCTTGCTGAATATTTATTTTTACATCATATAGGCAACTGCATGCATGTGTGTTAACTACATGGGAAAGAGATTACACCAGGATGCACTTTGAGAAGAAGGCAAACAGATGCACTGTGATGGTCTGCGCAGTGTTCTGCTGAGACCCTGGAGCCAGGCATATCATGCAGAGGCTACTGTGACATACCTCCTACCTAAACACTGTTGCAGACTTACTTCACCCATAATGATATTTCATGATGGCAATGTCCTCTTTCAGCAGGGTAAACAGAAAAAATAGTTCAGCAATTGTTTTTAAAGGAACATGATGAACAGTTCAATGTGTTGACTTTGCCAAGAATCAAGCATGTGTGGGATGTCCTGGATAAGATACCTTTCAAAATCACAGGATTTAAAGGATCTAATGGTAATATTTTAGCTAAAGATACCTGAATACACCTTGAGAGGTCTTGTGGAGTCCAAGGCTCAACGTATCAGATCTGTTTTGGTAATACGAGCGGAGCTACAGGATATTAGGTAGGTAGTTTAAATGGCTGACAGATGTAAATGCTGGTTACATTTTAGCAACCCCAACTAAAATACCTTCCCAGGCTTCTTGAACACAGATCTATGCACACATAGCCACACATAAAACAAACCTATCAACAGAACATGAACCTAAATTCTGCTTTGGATTAAGATGACTATTCTGCACTTAGCAAAACTTTTTGTTTACAGCACTGCTTTTGTCAAGGGTGGCACAGTGGCGCAGTAAGTAGCGCTGTCACCTCACAGTGAGAAGGTCCTGGGTTCAATTTTCAAGTATGGCCGTGCTGGCTCTTTCTGTGTGGAGTTTGCAAGTTCTCCCCATGCTTGCGTTGGTTTCCACCCAGAGTCCAAAGACAGGCATGTTGCCGCCAGGTCTGTATTTGTCTGTGTATCTGCCCTGCGACTGGACTGTCCAGGGTGTTACCCTGAATTTTGCCCAATGAGTGCTTAAATCCTCCATCCATGGCCCTACAAATAGATAAGTGGTTACGAAACTGAATTTTGAGTGCTTTTGTCAAACCCTCTCCAAATCCGTAAGGTGGGTCCAAAAGAGTCACAAATCCAGTCAAGGCACTGTGCACCTGCAGCTTTCAGAGTTAATCCAGGCAAACAAGACAGAGCTGAGAGAAGACAGGGAATGTCATTTGGCATTGTGGCAGAGATGGTGTAATCTCAGCTGACAGCTGTGAGAGTTTATGATGCTAAGCAGAGCCTTGTTGCAATGCATCACATCATGCCTGAATGCAACAACATTGGTCATTACTACTTTAGACCAGAACTGCATAATAACAAGCACACAAGCGTGTGTAAATCACTCAGTCTTTGAACAATCAATGTTTATAGATTAAAAGTAGAAAAAAGATAAAGTTCATTTAAAAAGTCACTGTTAATTTCAGACTAACTTGGCATCAAAGTTTATGTTAAACCTTCTGAGAACATCAGAAACATGTAAATTTACAACAACACCTTATATGGAAGTTCCATATATGAAAATCAAGGCTTCAGATAAGCTTTGTTAGGCACTCCTTTACCATATAGAATTAAATCAGCTTTATAATTAGTTCATTTGAATGATAAAATGGTCCACAATATCCATAATTTAGCAGAAATGCTCAGCAGACTGAACAAACCCTTTCTGCCACTTGCTTTAGACTAAAGATGATTCTTCTTCTTCTTTCAGCTGCTACCTTTAGGTGTCCGTGATTCTCCCTTCTTCTTCTTTCAAACAACTATCGCCTTGTCCATCCTGTTCATTTCCATTGCAAACAAGAATGGGCTCAGTGCTGATGCTTGATGTAATCACACCTCTTCGTTAAATGCACCCATCACTCCAACTGCAGACCTCACAACTGTCACACTCTTACTCCTCATACATATACTGTTCTACTCAGAACATAGATCTCTGCCACACCTTGACCTATGACTTTCTCATACAAACTCCTCTTTAGGCACCCTGTCATATGCTTTCTCCAAGTCCACAAAGGTACAAAACAACTCCATCTGACCTGCTCTGTACTTCTCCATCAACACCCTCAGAGCAAACGTTGCATCTGTAGTGCTCTTTCTTGGCATGAATCCATACTGTTGCTCACTTATCATCACCTCTTTTCTTAACCTGCTTCCACTACTCTTTCCCATAACTTCATGTTGTGCCTGATCAACTTTCCCCTCTATAGTTACTACAGCTCTGTGCAGCAATGAAAATCAGAACACTTTATTTTTACTCCTCTCACCTCTCACCTTTCAATTCTTCTGCACTGCCCTCACTTCCATCTTGCTAATTCGCTGCACAACCTGGTTCACTATCCTCACGTCATCCAAAAATGTCATGAATATCAAAAAGTACAATAAAATTTTGTAGGTGCCTAAAAGATTTGAAAAAAGAAAGATCATTAGATTGCTCATTAGAAACCCCTTTCTGGGTGCATTCTTAAATCACTTAGAATGGTACTGTTAGAATATCTTAAAATCCAGAATTTTTTATCTCACTCCAGGTGGCTTTCAAATAGAAACAGCTTAAGGTTACCAAATTACATGTGAGAAATTGAAAAATTGATAATTCCCTCACATACATTCTTGAAAAAAGCATAGCCATTTTGCATGAAATATGTTTAGTCTTGGGCTAAATTGCAGTGCTGATGGTGAAATACCAAGGAAACTGATTTTATTTTGGATCTGTATGCTAGATCATAATTTGTAGTTCTATTACAACTGGAGATTTACATTTCATCTTCCAATAGTCTAATTATGCATCAGCATGGCACTAAAGATTGGCCTCCCCAGTCAAAAATACAAACAATGGCCCAATGTCCTATTTGCTATAATTTATTTGCAGTTATAAATGAGTACATAATCATCTCAAAAGATGCAAATGTATAAAGAAGAATTACAGACAGCACAGTGCTGAAGTGCCACTAGCACAAGAGAAAAGCATGTTCTGATGTTGAATTCCCTTGTTTAGTGCAGACTATCAGCAACAAATTGAAACAGGATTAGCCTGGAAGAAAACCAAGGCCCAGTCTTTTTGGGGGATTAGAGTTCATTTGTTTAGTGTGCACCTGAATATGGGTGGGGAGTTCTCTACAGCTGAAGTGGACACCTGCCAAAACAGACAAAATTACAGGAAAATTTTGCCTTCTAAAATGTTTTCCAACAACACTACCACAATGATCATCAAAGACACAGAGAGGCAAAAAAAAAACTTTCACCATAATTTTGCTTTGCCACTGTAAGGGTTTGACTGTGTTGTTTTGTTCACGGTAGAGGGCGCTCTATTCTGACGGAGCACACCTGAGCTCATAAGGCACAGGTGTGCTACATTGAGGCTGACTACTTAAGCCTCAATGAGTCAGAACAGAGCGCAGTTCATTCGTTCAGCTAAGGTTGAAGTTAGCGGTGGTTCTGTTAGGTTCTGTTCCAGTTTTGTGTCTGGATTTTGGTTATATGGAATAAAAGTATGTCTGGGATCTCTGGCTCTGCGCTGACGTCCTTCCCGCACCCCGCCACCGTGACAGCCACACTCTTAAATACTAAGGTTCCTCACTGTTCCTCAATTTGGATACAAAAATCTGCTTCCAAAACGCTGAATTCCTCAAAATTTCAAAATGGTTCTTGTCAATCATAAAACCTGTTTAAATATTATTTTGCAGAAAGTTGTTCATGGAACCAAAAGTGATTTTTTTTATGCTAATTCTGCAAAGTACCCTTTAGACACTTTTGCTTTGGTTTTGAAATTAAGGTAAGTAAGACATGACCACACGCATGCCCCCAAATGATGTTTACACACACTCTTTTTGCACTCTGGTTTCACTGTATATCTTAGGAACCTGTCAACCCATTCAAGCTCCCTCCACTTAACTAGGTAATGCTCCATTGCATTTCTACACTACAAAATACCTTATCCTCTGCACAGTTTTTCCTAAAGGCCAGATGTGTCAGATTCTTAGCTCTTTAGTGGTTGCTTATGCCAGTGCCCGAAGCTGTGACTATTTCAGGCTCTACTGCTAGTTAACAACACTGCATGTAATTGCTATACGTCAAAGCAGACAGACCAAGTATTATGGCTGTTTGGAGAGTATAAAAAAGTTTAGGAGGGTAGGAGGTTAGAAAGTAACCTTTCTTGTGATAAGTGTGTGTGTGCGTGTGTGTGTGTGTGTGTGTGTGTGTGTGCATAACAGCAATAGTCAGAGAAGCAGGGTCTGTAAAAGGGCTGAAATGAGGCAAACAGGAGTTGAAAGATTACAATAACTGATAATAAAGACCAATAAAATTTAAACAGACTTTAATAAATTAGTTTAAACAGTGCACTACTGAATGCTACTTGTCACTATGACAACCAGATTGGACTGTTAGTTATCAGTTGTCAAATTTCTTAAACTAACAGCAACAGTAATACAGTAATATTTTTATTACAAATATTTATTCTCTAGACTCTAAAAGTTTAGGTCTATAAACAAATAATAAATGTTGCAATATGCTCGTTAACCCTGATGAGCACCAAACTGACCTTAAACACCTATAAAACATCAAAAACACTAAAACTTGGCAGTGTTGGTGCTTGGTACTTGGCAACAGCAGTATAAAGTGAGAGGCACTCATTTTAGAATGAATTCTGGAGGATAAATATTGTATTTTTTTTGCAAGGTCAAGAAGGTGGAGGAGGGTTAGTTTAATTGTAATTCATATATTTAAAGTATTTTGCATTAATTGAATCTTTAACTTTAAAGATACCAGTCATACTCATAGAGTAAATCAGCATAGACGGACTCAGTACTGACTGATAAGCCAAGGGAAAGATTAGGGACAATTTAGTCCAGCCACCTTAACACTATACCTCAAAAAATGGTACTGTTTTGGAACAGTTGAAAACTGCAAGCTAGAACTGAAACATCAGTCTGTCATGTCTTCATTAAACAATCAGCAAGGTCCAGGTACCTTCCAAACTTAAAAAGGAAGAGACTAATCCTAGATTACCCACATGCAAAACATTAATCTGGCATGCTGACTCCAACAAGCAGACAAGCAGTTATATTCTCTTTTGAGTGTAATAGTAGGGGCCTGTGGCCTAGTTTGATCTCTTTAAAATGTTTTTCAGGGTGAATGACAGCAATGTCCAGGCAGACTCTGTTATGTTGAGTATAATGACCAGATTGTTTAGGTTGATGCAGTCTAATGAGCTGACATCACGCTTGGATAGCTTTCTCACCATCAGGGAACAGGCAGAAGAAAGGAATACCTGTGTGCTTTGTTTAGGCCGACTGCGGTACTCTGGGCCATGTTAATGGGCCATAGTTATTTCAGACTACTAACTCTTGATTTTTGCACTGGATAAAAACTATGAGCTTAAAAGTCTTCAACAATCGTCCACAACATTAAAACCACCAAAATGTGTCGCAAATAGCACTGTAAATATAATTACTACGGCTCATGTTAAGGGGTGGGATATATTAGACAAGTGAACAGTCTTAATTGGCGATGTGTTAGAAGCAGGAAAATTGGGTAAACACAAGGATCTAAGTGAAGCTTCAGTGATGTTTCAGGATTGGAGGGCTCATTAGGCATGATGTATCCTCATTAATGCATGAATGAAATAAACACAAGGATAAACACAAATAGGCCGAACGATTAAAAGCAACAAAGCAAAACAAAAGAAACAAAAGTATTTAAAGAAGACACAATGAGATAAGAAGGAGACAATAAATGCAAAGCAGGTCTGCAGAGGCAGAGCTAGGGCAAGTACCACAACACACACACACACACACACACACACACACACACACACACACACACACACACACACACAACACTGAAAAGAGCCAGACTGTGATGGCTAAATGACTGGTTAAGAGCATGTTCAAACAGCAGGTCTTGCTGGGATGTAATGGCTTCACCATATGCTGCTTATGAAGCTACATGTACATTGATAGGTCGCCCCCATCCACCACTAAAAGCACCTATAATGATCACATGAGTATCATAACTTTAGAACAATAGAAGCTGATGGAGTGGCCATCTTGTGGACAGCTGTGTGCACTATGGGAAGAGGGCGAGCCAGCAGAGACAGTGTGATGCCCAGCGCAGTCTTCTGCTGGGAAACCTTTATTCCTAGCATGTATGTGAATGTAATATCTTTGAAATGTAATATCTACTTAAACACTGGTGCAGAGCTCAACAAGGCAACTTAAAAGACCTGCTGCCAGCAGCACACCTTCTGAAGTTCATAAAGCCCATGGCTAAATGTATCAAAGCTGCACAAAGTTTCTATACACAATGTTAAGCTGGTGGTTTTAATGGTGTTTAATATCAAAATGGGAGTGAAATGCATTATAGGCACCAAACCTCCTGTTTAAAAGATTGCTGTGTGCTTTTTTTTTTATTGCAAACACCACAAAGACAATGCACCTCCAAGCTAAGGACCTGTTAAGGAGTAACAAAAACAAAATATATACATGCTCACCACAGGCAAAGGGAAGGGAAGTGGGGGTAGGGGTGGTGGTGGCCCAGAACTCTGGAGAGAAGGGAACCTACGGTAAAATAATCCTCAACATGCTGGAGTGTCGGCAGTTAAAAAGAAAGAGGCGGGGGCAGGGGCGCAGTTGTACCGATGGTAGCCAAGTTCCCAGTCAAAACATAAACAAAGAAGCAGACTGCGATCAGAGAGCACAAAAAGGGACACGTAATAACGAATGACGTGTAATAACTAAAAAGCAAAATCTGTGTTTCTACCACATGTTCCAATTACTGTGAAACTTAAGGTAAAAATATGTTTAATACTTTACACTGTATGCATATTTTATATTATTACTCATTTAATTACAGTAATTGTAAGGATTTACATATAAATCTATATATTTATTTTATTAATATCATGCACTTGAAATCACCAAAACACTGCACAGTACTTCAAACAATGCACAGCAATTACTTTTCCTCAATTTTCAAAAATAAAACAGGGAATAATTCGTCTCTTCTTCTTTAAAATGAACCATTTTAAGCTCATATTTCCCCTACCAACCAAATGAAAAAGATACAAAACAAACTATATCAGCAGCTTTTGCCCACACACATAGTGGCATGTGCACAAGTCAAACATGTAGCTTGTGCTCAACTCAAATTTTAGTTGCATTCATATGGTTGAGAACCTTCATGTTACTGGTATCATTGCTTAAACGTAGAGCCTGCGGACCTCGGCTCAGCTTACACCTCAGCGATTATTGCACATTGCTGACTACTCAGTTTTAGCCGTTGGGGAAGAATGAGAAACAAGAGTGCTGAAAGTAGGTTTCCCACAACTTGAGCAAAGAAAATGTTGACACAGAGCAAAATTCGGCTTCTGAACAGAATGTGTGCCGAGAGGAAATGTATTTTCCACACAGAAAGTGAATAAACCATTCTGTATGTTTCTCTCAAAGCTCCAAAAGACTGGGAAAGACTTCTTATGAAGAGTTTATTTTGATCGGTTTGTTTCATTGAAGGTTATTGTTTTAGGTTTATATAAACATTTGGATGGATGGATGGATGGATGGATGGATGGATGGATGGATGGATGGATGGATGGATGGATGGATGGCTAGCTACAGATTCTCTAGATTTTTTCTAGATCTTGGAGATTCCTATTAGCTCTCTTTTTGAACTCAACTCACAGGGGGATTGGGTTACATATAACAATTTTTGAAGGGGTTTTGTGAGTGTCATCGAGGAGCTGTCTTCCTTCACTACTGACAGCTCTGTATGCATTTTATCCCCTTATATCAAAAAACAAAGTAAAAAAAAAAACTGGATAATCCCAGAAATGGAATCTCACATTAATTTAAATGACACCAAAAAGGATATATTCAGATCTAAAATATTAATAATGTTAGTGATCAGCAAAAAAAAAAAGAAAAAAAAAACATTGCCATGTATTTAAGATCTAAGAACTGAGCTACATTTTCCACAATTATTAATAGAAACAGCAATAAAACTGGCCAGTGGTTCAGATGAGCTTAACGATACTGTTTTTCTCTGTATAACATTTAAATCGCATCACTGTACCTCTGACCTAAAGCCTTAACAGGAAAAGAAAAGAAGTTCAGTTGAACTAGATCTTTAAAGTATTTTCATGACCAAGTGTCCCCCCACATCTCTGACTGTCAAACGTGGTCAGGAAACAGGGGTGAAAGGGTATATGTGTGTGGGATGGGGGAATTCCCTGCAAGAAAAAAAAAAAAAAAAAAAAATCACAGCCAATCCTGACTTCTAACACATATGTTGGAGTCATTAGGCAAAGTGGGAAAGAATAGAGCAACCATTAAAACATGATCCACACTCACCCACAGCAGGAACAGCAGATGGAGAAACTACTACAAAGCTTCAATGGGATATTCAAACTGTCTGCAGAAAAACTAAAGGCCATCTTTTCTAAATGTTCTTATGCTTACATTGACATGAGTAAAGATACAGTCCCCACAATGCATCTATCCAACAACAGTGGAACAGTGGTCGTGAATGTTTCTGATCATGTACAAATCGGGGTACGATCAACAACTTCGGCAAATTTTTGCCTCTGTTCACAACCACAGTTTCTGGTTAGGAACAAAACACTGGCGACCAGTTTTCCCTCCAGTGACCCAATGATCCCCCCCCCCCCTTCTCCATCTGTATCCCCTTTGTCTTTAGTATGCTGAGTGTATACAGGACTTAACAAAGACGACCATGTGGTGTCGCATTTTAGAAAAGTTCTAATGTGCAGGAAAAGTCACATTAGTCCACTATTTCGTAAAGTCTGGTCCACCTGCTAAATGACAAAAAACACCAGAAACCCCTGAATTAGAAGAAATCACAAGAGAGAAGACACCTGAAGGAGAACGTCCCTCCGCCACGGAGCTGGACCTTCCATCACAACTGTAACCTCCTCTGTTTAGGTTTAGTTTTGGTATAAATTAAGGATCTTTCTTATTAAATTTTTTCCCCCTGAGCTTAAAACTAAAAAAAAAAGTTTTTACAGTGAACGGTTTGTAAAGGTCTAGTGCGGAATTGGTCTAGCACAGACTCTTGCAATGTTAGTTTTCTCTGTTTCAAAGTTTTCTCAGTGTTGTTCAATGCTATTACATTTACTTTACTATTACACTATATATTCTGTGGTACAATTAACTATTTTTGTGCTTAAAAATCTTTAATTAAATTGAAATATTTACATACAGTTCGTATGGAACGGATTAATAGTATTTACATACAATCTAATGGGAAATTACGTTCAAGTCATGACCAAATAATTCGTCCCAAAACTTTGGTCGTGACCCGATTTGGTTCCACTGTACCATGATTCATTAATCCACTTTTGCTCTAGGAAAGAAGTCTAAGATAGCGTTTACAAACTGGTTGTGAAGCAAAGCATCCCCACACTAATCACACTACCTCCATCATATCCGACTGCAGCTGTTTTTGTAAATCTGCTGTTGCTGCATAGAAATTTTGGTAGGTTGGTCACTTCTGGCAAGATTCAGGTCACAGGTTTTCCGCATGTGGTGATAATGGTTCTCACTTGGCTTTACTGGAGATCCAGAGCCTTTGTAAACTGCCTTTGCAATCCTTTCCAGGAGTGAGTGAGGGAGACAGAGAAACAGAATGCGGGGGGTTAAGGACACCACGTTCTTCTGTAAGACAGTTAATGTGTATCTTTTTGGTTGGAGGTTACAAAAGAGTTGCCTTCAAAGAAAGAGAGAGAGAGAGAGAGAGAGAGAGAGAGAGAGAGAGAGTGTGTGTGTGTCAGGGAACCTTTCCTTCAGTATTGAATTCTTTTATCACATTGTTTGTCCAACAAACGTCAAGGGACGTCAGATGACAAGCCTTGTAATACTGAGACAAAGCCTATGGAGTGAAATAAATAGCTAAGGGGAACAGCAGCATGAATGAAGCACATCGGAGAGCAAGCCTCAAGTGAGCAATCCAAAGGCAGCAAAAAAAAAAAAGCTCCTTAAGAGCGAAAGGAAGAATCTTTGAGAGAAACCAAAATGAAAAAGGCTTTAGATTACGGAACAGTTTATACTAACTGTTAAAGTTAGGCTATCCTCCTTGTAACAACACCTTTTCAATGATTGTGAGATGTACCTAAAAAAATGTAATTAAATAAATAAAAAACGACAAAAGTCCAATAATCTGACAACGTCATTGGAGTAAGCTAAATTTACGAATGGGCAATACTATCTGGGACCTGATTATCTTAAAGCTACGTAATATATGAAAACAGCATTTCATAAAAATGACATGAAAAGCACTGCTGATTTAAAATGGTATATATTATGCTTTGCATTCTATATAGACATTACATAGGCTTTTGGGCAGCTGCCATGCTGTACCCTCAAAAAGGAATAATTTTGTGATGCTTTAATGGCAGCATGGCGTGTTCTTTTACTTTGCCTCACACTAGGTTACTCAAGCAGCACCTGACAGCTTGTGGATCTGTAGGCTAACAATGCCAATTTACCAGCCTGCAATAATCTTATGGCTGGTTGTTTATAGAACCATCTACAGGCAATTTAACCTTAAGCCTCTGGGACATATGATATTTTCTTACTTACTAGTTTACAGTACGGAGACAGATTGTAGATGTTGGCGAGCTAGCCGAGCAAGTCAGCCTTAAAGACACAAGAGAACTTAACAGATCGTTTCAAACTGAGGAGAACAACCGGACTGAAAAAGACGTATTTTTTGGAACTTTTAAACTCTAATAGCATTGCATAATAGGTTCCTTTTAATTTTCCACTCAAAATACCAGTATAGTTAAGAAATCAGATGGGAAGCATGTGGCACTAGCAAAATGTGCTATTAGAAAAAGAATTTCTCTACCTCATAGTCATTTTATCACATACAAAAGGTCAGTGAAAAATAATAGATTTTTTAATGGAATGGATTAATGGCCAATAAAACACTGCGGACTAGATTTCTGAATGGTGAAGAGATGTTGTATGGGGGTCTATCCTGTTGACCCTTAATCCATTTTAGCCCTGCTGGCCCATCACAGATGCTGTGCTGATGCTTAAAACACACACACACACACACACACACACACACACACACACACTTTTACATACTACAGGTTTTCCTTGCTGTTCCTGAAAGGTTTCTGGATATATGGTATGCCTCGTCTCACTTCACCTCTTTTTACTATTTAAGGTGAAAGTTCTGACTGTAGCCAAAAGATGACTTCATCATGGAACATCAAGCAGAAAGCCAAGCTGTTGATCAGACACTTGAATGCTCAGTGATTGCCTGAATTGTCTCAAAATAGTTTCATTTCGAAGATAAATGAAAGAACATGAAAGGGATTAAATGTGCTTTGAATTAGCCAGTCTAGAAGGATTTCTGAATTACCTATTAAATGCCATTAAACTTTTCAACTACCATATCAAAATAACTCAATGCTGAGTGCTTAATTATATACTTTCCTGACCCAGCTGTTTGCTTGTTTGGCTAAAATTTCATTCTTTATATGCTGTGTCCTATCGAGTTGTGTTTCCTAGGAGTTTTCCTAAATGATTCTAGCTTTAACAGGATTCTGGCTATTTGTTAGGTAGAATGTGCAATGTTTCTGTGAGCCTTTACAATGTCACTCTTTTATTGAACAGTTAACAAAAAATGCACCACTGTACTAAAAGTATGTGAATGGCATCTACTTTGGGCAGTTAAACTGATGAGAGTTTTCTAATGTGGATCAACCAGATTTTACAAATGGAGCTTTTCTGCCTGTCAAAAAGTCCAAAAGCCATAAACATCTTTTGGGAAAGTGCAGTAATACCAGGTCTGGCACAAAAACCAAAACACTTGCATCTTAGAAGATCCCAGCATTTCCAACTACATCTGTTTTATAGTCTCACTATCTAAAAGAAGGGGAGTAAATAACTGGATCATGGGAATGTGCTGGTGTGTGTTTGTGTGTACGCAGTATCTATGAGTGAAAGGAAAAGAGATTCCCTCCCAGGATGTGTAGGGTCACAGGACTGCAGCAGTCCTCTTAATCCTGGACTTCCTGCAGTGACCTTCCACTCATAATGGCAACCAGCAGTCTTTCCCAAAGTAGAGGTCACGGGAAACGTCAAAATCAAGCACTTACACCCTGGAAAATAAGCGCTAATCTAAGACGTTGCCAACAGAAATACAAACCCACAAACTGCTGCAGCGTATGTTTCTATGCAAATGTGTGTGTTTTGCTGATTTTAACTGAAAACACTATTAACTCAGTAAGACTGTCCTGTGGAGCCAGAAACTACTTTGCACAGTCCTATAGTTTGTTCCAGGAGAGCTGTAAACAGCCGGGAGCAGAGCAGAAGTGGGTAATCCGAACCCAAATTGCTACGGTGATACTTTCCACAGTTTTGACGATAACCCTATGATACCAGTGTCAAAAATATATGCAGTATACAATATTGCAAGATTATCCTTCTCACAGGACAACATTGACTTTACCGGCTTACACCACAAAAGCTGGACGTGAGAAAATAGGAAAGAAGAGGGAGGGAGCTTTGACAGCTCAACCGAGAAGTGTTCTTGCTGTTTTTTCAATTATGACAAGCGCTTGTTTTGTTCTACAATGACTATTTTTCTTTAAGCAACTTTTACTGTTTGAGCTACATTGTAATGTATAACTGAGGGAGGATACAGAATACGGGCACATGGATGAAAGGAAGTTTAATAAAAAAATGAAAAAAGTCATGCAAAGGCAAAATCCAATAAACATACTGTACTCAGGTGGAACAGGGGTATCCAAAGCAGAATCAGAAACAGTCAAAACACACAGGTAAAACACTGAGAAGCCAGAGAATCAGACAAAGGCTCAGAAACTTGGCACAGGACACAAAAGACTCAACATGACTTTCCCAGAGCACAGCTTAAATACCTGGCCTGACTGGTTTCAGCTGTGGCCCACGTGAAAGCTGGGGTGGGGGTGGGGGGTGTGCTCTCAGTAGTCAGGAGTCCCGTGACAGGAGGTATGCCTGAGAGCGTCACACCCATTTGGTTGATTCTGAAAAAGAGTGTGACAGCCAGCGTTGTTGCCCCTAACCATGCGACTGGGCAGCAATCAAGGCTGCTTTGCATACTGACTGTATAAAACCACATTCAAGCAAATCTTCTAAATACTGAAAAAAGTAGAGCTTTTTTAAAAAAAAACCTTTTAAAAGTTTTATGGCTTTAGACTTCCTACAAAGCTACTCATGATTTTTGTAGAGGTAATTACCAACATTAAAGCATGTTTGGCACAATATTCAGTAAACTTCTGTTACAATTTCAATTTGCAGAGCTGCCATGTAAACACAACAAACCACTCTTTTCGAGATTGTACCTTATTGTAAATATTCCATCTTAAATTAGCTGTGAAGATAAATCTGTGATCCTGCACTCTCATCTACTGCTTCCTTCTATGCTTTGACACTTGCTTCATGAAACGTGCCCTTCTAAGGTAAGATACTTATTTAGTTTCTAACCGTGAGCATCATTCTCTACCTGCTCTGAATTTGCACATACAATGAGCAGAATAAAATCAGCAACAAAGATTTTCCAAGCTACTCAGCTCAGATCCTGATTAAGGCTGATAATCACAACATTCAGCACTAATGAGAACTAATGAGACCCGTTAGAGATGTTGAAAATGATCTTGTTGCCGGAGAAACGAAATGCAGATATTTTAAGGGCTAATTAGATTGCAATTCAACAACTTAATGACATCCAAGCAATGTAATCGGGGTCAGAAGTAAGCATGAACAGGGCAGGGTTATGTTAATCATGGCTGTGATTAAACAAACATTTATATCCAAATTTTAAATGAGATGTATGATAAAATCTTCTCTGATTACTATACATTAAGATATGATTGGGGATTTAAGGACATGTTATCATGGTTCATTTTTCAGCTTTTTAAATTGTTCATTGAAATAAGTGCAATTTTTCAGTGTAATGGAGGGTTTATGAGGAGGACAATAAGCCCCATATGGGCTCAGTGGAATCACCACTAGCAGCCACTAGCACAAGGGCATGAGGGGACAATGAACAAAAGCTTCTTTAATTAAATTCACCAGCCTTTCACCGGGGAACCCTGGGTGTGCTGACATTATTGTTTAATGTGTCTTAACATGACAAACTGAAAACAATTGCTTTGTCTGCCTATAAGCCCTGTGTAAGAAACGCTGGGGGTCTTTCTTTTTCCTGCCATTATTTTTAGGAAGGAAAGCGTGAAGGGTGGTGGTGGTCTAGTGGTGGGGTACTTGGCTATGGACCTATGGATCAAGAGGTCCCAGGTTTGAATCCCACCTCCAGCACTACCACCACTGGGTCCCTGAGCAAGACCCTTAACCCTGAGTTGTCCAGGAGGACTGTCCCTGTAATCAGGACATGGAAGTCACTCTGGATAAGAGCGTCTGCTAAATGCCGTAAATGTAAATGATGTGTCTGAATTCAAATATTTGAGCTCTGCTCGCTCCTCTGTTCATTTAATAAACTTCACCTGAGTTAAAAAGCAGTTTTGGCTTTCAGAGGGGACCCAAGTGGATGAGGGGATGAAAAAGCCAATATAGAAATATGATGATAATAGGCATAAAGAAGCAGGAAGATGCAGAGGACTGGAAAAAATGGAGACATTCGATCCGCTGTGGAGACCCCTAAACGGGAGCAGCCGAAAGAAAAAGAAGAAAGAAAAAAAAAGAAAAAAGAAAATGATAATAGGCATAAAGTGAGGGATAAAAAAAAAACAATCTGCTCACAAACATAATCCACTCTAGGAGTAATATTAAGAATGAAGTGATGAGGTCTTTTAAAGGCATTTCTCTTAAAGGCATTTTCCCGTTACCTGCATTATGAGTAATTCTAACTTGATCAGCTTCTCTAGAATGGTGCATTTCATCATTTTTGAGCAATGGTTTATGTTTTAGGGGTTTATGGTAAGTGATCTATTCTTAATTTCACTTAAAATCTATAAAACCAGGGTGCACAAAGTTTTGCACAAGTATGCACAAAATGCACATGGGACATTTGTGTGGCCACAGACCCCTACATTGTATAAACACAGACCTGGGTGTGTGTGTGTGTGTGTGTGTGTGTGTATATATGTGAGTGTGTGTATGTGTGTGTGTATGAGTATGTGGTGGGAGGTGTTGTGGCGGTAATTTACTGAGGTTTGCTCCTCCCCTGCTAAGGGGAGGGCAAAGAGGAGGACCCAATGAGCAAGCCGTTGCCCACATTGCCTCACTAATATCAAAACAGAGGCTTAATCAGAGGCAGAGGCTGACAAAGAGAAGCATGTTAACAGTCATGAGGTAGGAGAGATGGTTGAGAGGGAGAGAGATACAGCAGAGCTGAATGCTTCCCACTGGTCCTTTATAGGATGTTAAAGGAAGAAGTCCTTCATGTCAAGACCATGCAGCACAGCTGAGACCTGCCATGCACTCTGTAACTGAAACTGGTAGATGGACGCTCACTGACTGACAACAGACACCAAGAGGACCAAAAAGAAGGGCTGGAAAGAGAGAGAGAGAGAGAGAGAGAGAGAGAGGGGGGCACAGGAGGACAAGGTTCAAGAGGGGTTACTGGACTGGTTATGACCTCAGCTCTTTCCATCCCAAAGGGAAAACAAAAGGTTTAAGCCAAAAAAAAAAAAAAAAAGACAAAAGAAGAAGAGGAGAAAATAGCATCTGCCTGGTAAGATGAATCAGCTTACCTCTGTGTTAGTCTCATCTCCAGATAATTGTTAACTCCTGCTTGAACTAACAAACAATATTTTCCACCAATGGTCAACTTTGACACATATAAATATACTTTTGTTGTGAGACTTTGAAAATAATGAATTAATGACATTTCGATAAGAAACTACCATACCAAAGACTTGAACCTGGAAATAACAGAAATATGGAAACAACATGCTAACCAACAAAAGCCCTGGCAGATATGAATGTATCACATCATTGCTATATTATTTTAATCCTGCTGCGACACACACGTTTGGATGAATTCAGAGGAGCTGTAGATATGACTGAGAATGCTGTAGACCATTGAGACTTTGGATGCATATCTTTAAAGTTCTGATCAAATTTCTGCCAACTCAAGAAATGACTATCAATGCACAATTATTACTATTTAATATTTTATTTTAGTGGAATAAAGAAATGGTTTTAATCGCCTATAAGAACTAAAATGAAAAAGCAGAAATTATTACGTGTGAAGGGTTATTTGTGCAAGCAGAGAACGGTTTTGCTGAACACAGATGCTCATGTACTGAGAGAGAGAAAGAGAGAAAGAGACAGAAAGACGGAGAGACAGAACGAGAGAGCACAGTGTAAACAGCAAACACGCTCAGTGTCCTCCCATGCAATGGGAGAAAGCTTAACAGCAAACAGGCACTGCAGAAAGGAGGAACTGGACATTTGCCAACACTAACACATTACACATGAATAGAACAACTCCCTATAATCCAATGTTACAAATGTTTGCAACATTTGTTCCATGGAAGGCCCTCTTTTGAACTTCCATCATACTGGCTGGAAAATTATATGGGCTTGTGGTTCCATTGATTATTTGTCCGAGGAGATCCTGTCTGAACTCGGATGATTGATGATGTTAGTGAACTCTATTCATTTCCGATTAAATGAAAAAAAAAAAAAAACAAACAACAACAAAAAAATCCAACTATCTGATGCTGTACTGCTGGAGATACTGCGCAAACCAATGCCGTATTTCTGTCCTTCTGCAATGGAGTCACTGAAAAGAAATACCCAGCAGTTCCCTCAAGACATCTGTCCTCTTGACCTAAGGCCTTTTCCGCAACCTGATCACCAGACATTTCCGCTGACTCAAGCACCCCGACAGTGTATGTGTGTGTGTGTGTGGGCGCATGAAAGTCATTGGAGGAACATCACTACCTTTACCACAGAATCAGAACATGAAGAGTGCAAAGTGATCAGTGTGAAAGGACGCTCTGGGACAGCTGTGGCCTAATGTTACAGAAGAGGGCTTGCAACCAGAAGGTTACCGGTTCAATCCCCTTGACAAGTAATAAAAATAGAGGCGAGGGGGGTGGTTGAACAGTGCTTTCACACTCCCACATCCATGGCTGAAATGCCACTGAACAAGACACTTAACCCAATAAACTACCCCTCCAGGTGCAGCTATTCAGCTCACTGCTGCTGGTATGTGTTTCTACCCTGGGTGATCACAGTGTGCATGCAGAATTCCATTTTCATTTCACTTTTAAAGACAAATCTTTGACTAACTTTGCAGTTTCCATTACTTTTTTATTACTGTTTCATTAAAACCCATTGCTGAGAAGTGTATTTCTGACCATTCAAATGGGAAGCAGATGATGTGTGGCGAATAATTTATTTTTGTTGCAGAATGAAAGGCCTTTTATTGTTAGTTTTTTAGTAGCTCATCTGAACAAACAGAATCCTTATATGACAATAAAAGCAATCGGTTTAACCTGCAATGACCAAAATCTTTCTTAATTGTTTGCTAAATTGTCTTTTATACTACTGTTTTGTTTAAAAGTGCACATATTTATCTTTTTTGTTTATGAAAAAGTAAAAAGTAAAACCTCTAATCACATTTCATGTTATTTCTCCAAATTATATTATATCTACATTTATCTACATTTAAACATTAGCCAGATCTTTCAGATTTCCAGTTAGAATGGCTTCAAAAATCTGAACAATCAGTTCAAATAAATGAGAGCTGCACTGACTGATATGACGGTCATATGGTTAACTGGTTGGCAGTTGCCACTTGAACCTCCACTGTTTGTGAAAATCATGGTAGAGATTATTTTTAATTGAGAGGGTTCATTTTTGAGGGCAGGGGGTTCATTTTTGATGAAATGGGGGTGATGATGGACTCATGGTAGTGAAACAATGACAAAAAAAAAAATTGTAAATAATAAAATAATGATGTTGAGAGATTTCGCTGAGAAAGATTTATTGACATGTCACTATACCTTTAAAATACACCTATTTTTCAGGTACAGGTGTTCTGGAAAATGGACGTAGGTACCTAAAACTGTCCCAAATAAAAAGCCCATAAAACTCCCCATCGAGTCTAACGCTCTTCTACATTTAACTCCTCTTCACAGGAAGTATCCTGCTGACAGGCACTGAGCCGATATGCCTGGTCTCGTGATGGGGATTTCACTGCCATTGCTGCTGACACTGACCTTGACAAGATCAGATTTGATTGTGTCTGGAGAAGTTCAGGAATTTGACAGTAGAGATGAAGTGCTGGAACGAGAATTCCTTTATGCTGGACGAAGCAAGCGCTCTGTGGACCCTGCGGAGGGCCAGGTGCAGGACAAGTGCTCATACACCTTTATCGTGCCTCAGCAGAAAACCACCGGTGCCATTTGCGTAAACAGCAAAGAGCCAGAAGCTCTGCTAGAGAACAGGGTGAACAAGCAGGAGCTGGAGCTGCTGAATGGCGAGCTCCACAAGCAGCGGCGGCAAATCGAGTCGCTGCAGCAGCTGGTAGAGGTGGATGGTGGCGTGGTGAATGAAGTGAAGCTTCTGCGGAAGGAGTCACGTAACATGAATGCCCGGGTGACCCAACTGTACATGCAGTTGTTGCATGAGATTATCCGTAAACGGGACAATGCACTGGAGATGTCGCAGCTGGAGAACCGTGTGCTCAACCACACATCTGAGATGCAACGGCTAGCTTCCCGATACCGGGATCTTGAGCACAAGTACCAGCACCTGGCTGCTCTCTCCAGCAACCAGAGCGCACTAATAGCACAGCTGGAAGAACACTGTCTAAGGGGTGGCTTCAGAGGAGCTAGTGCAGGTGCCGTGGTCAGGCCTGCTCGACCTTATCAGCCTCCTGTAGTCCAACCTCAAACGCCACAACTCCGTTTACCCCATCAACCTGCCGCCAAGCCATTCCACCCACCTCCATTCACACGGCACAGCCAGATTACTAATGAAATCCAGAGTGATCAAAACTCCAAGGCGATGCCGCCACCTTTACCCACCATGCCCACTGGTACCCACAGCCCATCAACCACAGACAAGCCTTCAGGTGAGTTACCTTTGAAATCCTCCTTCCAGCATTGCTTCTATAACATAACAAACATCTTATATATTTCAAAATAAAGGTTCCCGTAGATAACTTGGTTTAGCTTTCATTACATTTTTGGACACTTTTTGAAACTTTAAAATGCTTCCTCTCTGCCACATATCTAGTTTATGGAAATAGTTGAAGTGGTTCTTGAATGGTGGTTTTCTTTTGCTGTTTAAGAATTGCCTTTAGCTTTTGGGATCTTAGAACATAAGGAAACCTAACCTTTGTAAAGGACAAAGAGCAAATTGAGATGTGCTGGCAATACATTTTGCACTGGCAGCCATGAATAACAGAGAATGAATGAGAGACACAGTGCCAAAGAACATCTTGCTCAAGCAGTTTCCTAACACATTTTATGAATCTGACCTTTAGATTTTATGTGGTCCAATATGTATATTAAAAAAAGGTTTAAAAGTGAAAATGTGAAAGTGACTAACCTTGTCATTGTGAAACGCAGCACAACACAATGAAATTCAACCTCTGCGTTTCACCCATACACACACGTGCAGCAGGAGGCAGCTATTGAAAGTGCCCGGGGAGCAGTGACGGGGACGGTACCTTGCTCAAGGGTATCTCAGGGCAACCTAGTGGTGAGGGAATTGAACCCACAATCTTCTGATCCGGGGCAACTCCCGAACCACTAGGCCACTGCTAGCAGGGGTAAACATACAGCTGGGAGACGTGGGTATCCCTCATGTTAAGATAAACAAAATAATCAGACAGACCAGCTGGGAAGCAACCCTCCAAGTAAGCCAAGGGCATAAAAGCAAACAGTTCAAATTTTCTGAATAATTCAAAGAGCTAGGCAAGGGCAAGTTTAAACCCATTTTTGTATGTAATAGAAAAGTAATTCCTGTCGTTAAAAGGACTGAGAAGCATTTTAAGTTTTAGCTGCAGTGAGAACAGTAAAAAGACGTTCACACGCAAAAAAAATACTGAATCTGTAATAAATCATTCATCATTTTCAAGTGACATCAAGTCACAAATGAAGACTCCAACTGTCTGCCATGCAGTTATTAATAAACATTTTGACATTTTACCAGGGAATCCACAGCCAATAAAGAAATACACGTGTGAAAGTGCGGTTTTTCTTGTTGTGTAGGCAACAGTGCATTCCACTGTGTGTTGATGGAGTTATGGCTGTACAACAGGTGGGCTGTCCTGAGGGCTCAGAAGTGTGCAAACCTTTAATTACCCTTGAAAGGGAAAGAATTCAAATTGCAGGCTCCCCAGACCCTGCCACTTACCTCAAATCATTTTCCAAAAGGCAAAGTCGTACGCATGAGTCATTCCCATTGATAAATGAATTGACAAGTTACATCCAACACATCCTAAAGCTATGAAACAATCAAGTTAAATGGTGAAATTGTATCTAAAATGTTTACGTAGAGAAATGAAATGTGTATCCTTTACTATGAGATTAAAAAATATGAACCTCGGGAAATTATTAGCGGCACCTTTCTTTGGTACAAGGTTGCATAAAGATGCTATTTTCCAGTCTAATAACATTGATTCGGGCTAAGTAGGATTTCATAATAGCATCTAATAACCTTGAAAAACAGACTGACGGAAAGCTGCCAGTTCCTACCAAGCAACAAATATCTCCCTGTGGCTCATTAATCTGATTCCAAGACCAATTTTCCATAATGAAAATGTGATTTTCCCTCAGTCCGTAGCTCCGTTACCAAATACTGTAAAGTCTGTATTGCTTACAAATTGAAGGAAAGCTTATTTCACAACTGCCTTTTAAAAAAAGGCACCACTAGGTCAACTGGGAAGCAACCGTGGCCTAGCGGTTAGGAACTAAGGCCCATGATTGGAGGGTTGTATGTTTGAGTGCCAGACCATTAGCTTACCCCGAGGTGCCTTATGCAAGGCACCATCACCAACATTGCTTTCTCTGCATTTAACCCAAACTCAGAGTGCAGTAGGGGCCAGCCATACCCATCGCCCATAGAGCACTGTGTTGCGGTTCACTGTGTGCTGTGCTATGGTGCTCACAACGACAAAACAGTCACTTTCACATAGACAACCAACAGTAATAACTAAAGCAATAAGCTCATAGTAGCCACCTGAATTTAGTAAAGGAGTTTACTCTGGTTAGTTTGTTGAGTGGCTACTAAAGCAGTTAGCATGTGTTCAGTCTTTCCAGAAAGCAGCATTAAGGAAGGACTGGTAATCTATCTGGCCACCTTTTGGTCTGTGAGCGCTGGGATAGGCCCAGAACCCCCTCTTTGAAGCTGGTTAGGAACAGTGGCTCAGATGATGGAATAATGGACATTAAGGGGACTTAAACATGACAGTAGTCAACAGTGGTTATTAAAATGGAGTTTAGCATCTGTTCAATGTTCTAACAAAGCAGTGTTAGAACAAAATCTGAGGCTCTCATTCTCCTTAGTCTCCCAAGGGCAAAATTTCCATTGCATACCGCAAGTCATTTTGATAATAAAGCAAGCTGCCAAGTCCTTCTCTGTGTGGCATTCCATATTCATTAACAA
This sequence comes from Hepsetus odoe, assembly GCA_017165825.1. Classification (NCBI taxonomy): domain Eukaryota; kingdom Metazoa; phylum Chordata; class Actinopteri; order Characiformes; family Hepsetidae; genus Hepsetus; species Hepsetus odoe. The sequence goes on from CM029371.1 coordinate 8,848,789, forward strand.
TAGCTTGCAGCCTGATGTGTGGGACAAAGCTCTCACTGACACTAAGCTATAACATGTGATGTGAAGAAATGAGCCGTGCCATGCTACAATATTCGTGCTTACTCTCAAACGGTTTTCACTTCTCGCACCAATTACTGTGTGGCAACATGTGGAACTCTCAAGACACACTTGTTGCATTGTAGCTATGTGCAGGGTTAATACAGCTAATGTAGAATAACATCTAGGGTTAGTAGTAGGTGCACCAGCGGTTGATTAGAAATCAGGAAATCCAAAGGAAATGGCAAGGAAAAAAGAAAATGATATTCATCACAGGAGAAAGTGGGATAGGAAAATACCAAAGAGTCAGAAAAGAACACATCTGCCCAAGGATGGAGAAGGACAGAGCATTAGAACGTTAATGCTTTGTATAGTTCAGAGGGTGGGCACTCAAAGAGAATAAAAAAAGAAAACCGACCCACAAGCAAAAACATTACAGCCTCTGGGAGCTCACATTAAAGCAATAATGCTCTAGTCTGATGATATCGTTTAAGGCCAGAAAGTGCAATGTTGTTTTAGGAGAAAAGCTTTCGAGACTAGGCAGTTAGGTGTCAAGACCCCTTTTTACCATATATGTTTACTTTGGAATTTGAGGCTGGAAAGCTCGTTCACATCAGTTAACGATTACCCTCGTGCGCTTTAAATGGTACATAGTCATTTGCCCAAAAATCAACAGCCTAATACCATTAACCCTCAGAGGACCTCCGGCACAGATCTGTACCGCAAACGTGACGTGAATCTTGGAAGCAACAAAAAGCCATGGCACGTGTGGACGTTCTGAGGCTGTGTTAATAGGCTTAATAGATACCCGTTGCTTTTTCCCAATCTGAAGAAATCTCTGATACTGATTTTAAGAAGCATTTGAAATGACCTTTTGTGAATTCATGATGCACTATGATGCTTCTGCAAACTTCACCACAGAACAAGAAATGATGCATCACTTTTCTTGTGCTAACAGCATATACAGTCAATGAAAGCCGCAGATTAGCTTCTGATATACGCAGTGTTAGCACTAGCACTGCTGAAATGAAAGACTTCAGTCATGGAAGGCCATGTGTCTGTGTTGCTCTTGGACCACTCAAATTCAACAAGAAGGGAATTCTCCTCGCAGAACAGCTGCCAGAGCTGAAAGAGGTTTCCCGAGGAAGGAAAAACAAGCAGAAGCCCCAAAAACTTACTAGGCAAAAACCACCCACTGAGATCGAAAACCCAGATAACTGAATGCTAAGTGGTTGATGGATGAGGAATTCTCACAACCCTGACCATTTCAAAAGATCATTAGCATATTACCTAATTTTTCAAAACTTACTTTCTGAGAGCATGGGTAGGCCTATAGCACATGTATAGAACCTCATATAAAGCAGTAACCTTTGGTGCACTTAAGCTATCAAGTCATTACAGCATGAACACAAGCCAGAAATGTTCTTCTCTATGAAGTCAGAAATGTAATTTTCATTTCAACAATCTGATTTGCTACTTGTTAGTTGCATCAATGCTTTCTCTACTTCCAGGCCCCTTCAAAGACTGCCTGCAGGCCTTGGAGGAGGGTCACATTAATAGTGGTATGTATCTGGTGAAGCCAGAAAATGGCAACAAGCTGATGCAAGTGTGGTGTGACCAAAGACATGACCCAGGAGGCTGGACGGTCATTCAGAGACGCCAGGATGGATCAGTCAATTTTTTTAGAAACTGGGAGACATACAAGGTGAGGTAACCTTTTCCTCTGGAAACTGAGGGTTAAATGCACAAGGTTGGCACAGAGCTCAGTTCCCTTCATAACTATATTTTTGGGCATTGGAACACTACCAATAACATCTGCAACTGCAACAAAACAAGAATTGTCGTTTTTGTTGGCAGGGATATCTATTATCAGCATTATATCAGTATCAGCAGATGACTATTAAAAATGACTGGCATTGGTTCAGTTTCTAAAATGGACATTTCAAACAGATATTTGATAACAAAGCTTTTGCACATCTTTAGGCAACGGTGGATGACTGTGCTTGGATCTAACAGCTTCAAGTATCAGACTTCTTGTATTCCCACAGCACCATCATTTTCAAAATTTGTATGGACAGCTCAATTTTTAGTTCAAAACATCAATTATTTTAATATAGCGCTGGCAAGCCCATTGTTTGTGAAATGCCTCTAAGGAATTTTCATTCCTTTCTCAGCTTCAAAATTCTCCCGTAGACCACTCTCTAGTATTCATGATGGTTTTAACAACAATTGTAGTCTTCACAAGCAAAATTCAAAGCAAATAACAAGAGTTTATGTAGATGTACATGCATCTAGTAAATATTAGGAATAAATCTTACCATCTTATTTCTCATCTCATATCTTTTGTTCTCAAACCCAACTGTCCAATGTCTTCAGCGCACAGCAGAACACATTAGCCTTGCTGATCCAATAGTTTTTTTTAATAATTAGCTTCTCATAAATGAATCACAAATGGTAACTGCTGGAAGCTTGTCATTTGAGACAAAAATGTGCTGGCTGTTTCATTGTAATTAATGATGGCTGTTTCTTTATTCTTAGCATCTTAATCACCATCTTGCTTTTTATTAAAACTATTTAGCAAAAAACAGTCATCAGCTCCATATTTTCATCAACAATGGCCCAGAATTCTATTGGTGCATCTCTAATTGAAACAGTCCCTTTGAATTCTCTGGCAGAGGATCTCAATTAAAGTTATTGGGTAACATGCTTAAATGACTCCTGATTTAAACTGCTTGAAAAGATTTCAACAATCTATGCCTTTATTTTAATTTATTTTAAAACAACTATGCATATAGCTTAAGACAAGGCTTCATGAGTCTTCTTGTTTTGAGGCTCACACATGAAGCTCTCAGAACAACAAATAGGTGAACTGGGAATAAGCTGGGTCATGTTTCAAAACACGAGCCATAAAGCCTTCCAAACATGATACTTTTTGGGGGCTTTCTCAGCCCTATCCTTAGTCTTTTCATGGGAGAAAAGCTACGCACAGTTACATCAGGACCTCCAATTAAAACCAGCTTCAAATGATGCATCTTAACCCAGACGCCAGGGTGGACGATCTTATGACCTAATGTCCATAAAATGTGTTTTTCTGGCAGTTATGCGTATGATTTATGACAGCAAAATGTAGACAGGACAAGAAAGATATATTGAGGGTGATTTGCCTGAACAGAGCACTAGAAAATAGGTTCAAAACCCTGAAAAGAAACACGCATGACATCAAGTAATATTCCTCGTTTGGTTAACTTATTATTTAACCCATATGTGTACTCATGTGCCCTGTCTCCTGAGACAAGGCTGGGTGTTCAAAAGTCTGAAACATATCCTGTAATTACCATATACCACTGACTTCATTTGCAGACCACAGTCTTAAACACATGAAAGGGTTGAGGATAGCATGGCCTAAATTATTTCCAAAGGAAGGCTCGATAAATTGTGATGGTTGGTGAAAAAGCCAAATGTTAGCAGAGGTTAATATTGATTACTGACTAATATGAGTCTTAACACTGTAAAACATTCTAGCAAACCAGCACATGGAATGGTTTTTGCAAACCTTAAGATATTTATCATGTACACTGGCAAACTCAAACTTAAACTGTTTTTAGCTCCCTGCTCATTCAGACTTCCTCTGAAATTAAAGGTCTAAATAGAGAGTTTGTGTCCTCTTTATACTTCTGGAGGAGCCTTACAATAGATGTTAGAACATACCTGTGATGCTTGTATTCAACTACAAATGCATTAGAGAGGTCAGGTACTGAGTCCAACTCAACCCAAAAGGTACTGAATGCAGGGCCATCATCACAGCACTCTAGTTCTGCTCCTGAGCACTACCCTGGAGCCTTATTCTGTAGTCTTGTGTTATGTTTTAATGATGGTCTCACTCACTACTGTCAATGCTTTTTTGTGGAAATAATAATTGCATTTAATTAATTGTATTAAATCATTTGCCCTTCTTCTCTTTGTTTCTCAGCAAGGATTTGGAAACATTGATGGTGAATACTGGCTTGGTCTGGAAAACATCTACTGGCTGACCAATCAGGCCAACTACAAGCTTCTGGTGACTCTTGAAGACTGGTCAGGAAGAAAAACCTTTGCAGAATATGCCAGTTTCCGCCTTGAGTCAGAAGCTGAATTCTACCGGCTCAGGGTGGGACGCTACCATGGCAACGCTGGAGATTCCTTAACTTGGCACAATGGAAAGCAGTTTACCACACTTGACCGAGACCATGATGTCTACACAGGTATCTTAATAGGTTTCACAGGGTTAAATGATTTTGAGAAAAATGTTCATTTTTAATTTTTGTCAGTATTTCAATTGCACGTTAAATGGGATTATCTACAAAGTAGTAAAAGTGCCAGCCTGACAATTAACAAACATGGCATGATTATATATAAAATACCTCAGTTGAGTACTTCTCAATATTTGATACTGGTAAATTAATCAGCCATCATTTCCAGTATAAAAAAAAAAAAAGATTCAGTTGTGGCTAAGAATTCCATGGTACATGGAATCTGTCAAAGCTGAATCTTTTCAGCATTCAAGTAGAATGTTACTCAAATGGCATTACAGCCAAGAGATATTCTCTCCACTGTAAAACTGCAGTGCATGATTCAAATTCTTTTGCAAACCGCTCCCTACCCCTGCTATGAGCACTCATTACTAAACTATGGACAAATAATGACCAGAGAGTTGGTTTCCACAGCTCTACAACACAAAAACCATTAGCACTACAAACAGAAGCACCAAACCCAAACAGAGACAAAACATCAGAGGACTATCTACGGGTGCAAAAAAAATAGTGTGTGCTATATATATATATATATATGACAATCCAAAGCTTTTGTCGCCTTCAGCTCACTGATATAATTTAAGTTTTACAAATTAAAGTGACACAACTGTATTCGTTTTCCCATAAACAGGATGTTGATGTAGCATACCATGTTGAATTGCACACCCAATCATTGATAACTTATATTGATTTTCAATAAATCATTGATAGCCAAGACTCCTAATACTATACTTTTCTACTTCAATAACATGATTGCAATTGTAAATCACTCTATATAAGAACTTGTGTTAAAAGCCATCTAATCTTTTCTTCTCACCTAGGAAACTGTGCTCACTACCAGAAGGGCGGTTGGTGGTACAATGCCTGTGCCCACTCAAATCTGAATGGCGTGTGGTACCGGGGAGGCCACTATCGCAGTCGCTATCAGGACGGAGTCTACTGGGCAGAATTCAGGGGTGGCTCATACTCTTTGAAGAAGGTCACCATGATGATACGACCCAACCCCAACACATTCCACTAGCAGCTCAAATCAAAGGGAAGAAAACTGCAGGGACTCAACTGTTGTCCCATTCTGACCCAGGGGTACAAAAGTGCAAAAGTGCAATTTTTTTCTTTTCTTTCCATAAAGCTTCTTGGGTATATATTTTAATTAGCTATTTCCTTTTTCATTTGAATACACAGCCAGACATATTCAAATTGTTCTCAATTCGAAAGTGCAAAAGTGTTCTTTCAAAGGACATATTTGAAATTACTCTGGGATGCAGTTCAGTGAATGTTGAAACCACACTAAGACAATGTTCGGAATGCAGGCATTCGAAGTATAAATTGTCATCTTGGTCTTCATTTTGCAATCCCAATGAACATTGCCCTGTGTTTGAATTTTCACTGCTTGCAAAATTAGGACAAGTCCCATCAAAAGGACACATGGTACAATAGGACTGATACTTTGTGATAACACATTGTGTGCCAATTTGGCATACGATGTTATCTGGTTAAACTAAACAGAACTATCTTACACTGTGGAACAGATTCATAAAAGTCAGCAGTATGGCATGCAAAATGTGTGGCGCACGGTGATTAATTAAGTGCCATAATCTCCCAGCGGTAGTCAATGAACCAGAATCACCTTTTCGATGACATTATCAATGATAAACCTCAAAATTATCATTCTAACGGAACCGGTTGCTGAAAAGATCAAATGTATACATTTCAAACTTATGGCAAATAAAGCTGTTTAGAAGTCTGAATTCCACCAAGAATGCTAACGTGTCTAATAAATGGCAGAAGTCAATAGTCACCCGATTCATTTGAATAAAAAATATCACTCAAAAACTTCTATTAACCCCACTCAAACCGTTACCACCATTAAAGTGGTATTTGTCACTGTTTTAAGGACACAGCCCTCTAACTTACGAATGCTTTGTGAAGTCATACTTTGTCCTAAACCTCATCGACGCATCTGCACAAAGACCAGGATGCACGTTAAATGGGTTGAGAGAAGTCTTTTACATAATTTTTAGGAAGTAATTTGTATTTTTTGGGTGAGATCTGATTTGGTTTGTTAAAAATCTAGTCACCTCACTCTTCTTCTAGTCACCAACTGCTTTCCAAGGGCCAAACAGACCAAACTGTGTCTTTTACATGTATCGGTTGGGCGTCCACACATTATTTGTTAATGTAATGCATGTGTGACTACAAATGCTTGAAAAGATCATCCAATCTGCTGCAGTCTACAGGGAAATTTACAGTGCCGTTTATCACATAAATGGTCCTTATTTATGACTGAGTTCATGTGTTATTTGCTCTTTCATAAACTTTACATTATTTGCTTTTAGCATCACTGTAAATCAGTTATGTGGCCCGGTATCGCTTCTCATAATAAGACAAACATTAAATGTCTGTCCATATACTTCGGTACTGGTGAGCGTTCCATCACAAAAAGGACAGTTGTCCTTCCTTATGCTTGAACTTGTTCAAATCAAGTTTTATCACTTGCAAAAGAGGTAAAGTAACTTAATGGGACCATATTAATGGGACAACATCATTTTCGTGGATTTTTAATTTTTTTTATTTTTAATTTTTTTTGGAAAACACAGTTAAAAGTTCCATGCTCCCTAGTCTGTACAGTCCAAGTGTATAATAACGGTCCTTTATTATAAAGCATGATACATAGTGCCCCCGTTATGAAGGGGCATTTACATTTACAGCATTTAGCTGACGCTCTAATCCAGAGCGGTTTACATTTCATAACTAAAGGGACAGTCCCCCTGGAGCAACTCGGGGTTAAGGGTCTCGCTCAGGAACCCAATGATGGAGCTGGAGGTGGGATTCGAACTTGCAACCTCTTGGTCCATAGACAAATATCCCACCACTAGACCACCACCAGCATCCCTAAACATACTTAAATGATCACAGGCAGCATACGAACCCACAGCCTTCGGTCTACAGAAGCATGATTTACACCACTGCGCCACTGGGACAATAAAGACTAAGGAGCATGTCTTGTCACATCTTCTAAAAAGGCTGTCCTTAAGTCTTGTATTCTGTTCAATTTAGGAAAATGAAGCTTGTATTTTTTGCATATGAATGCAGATTTTCAGGTTACACTGACAGTAATGAGAGGTTCCAAATAATATTACATACGAATATAAATGAACCTCATTACGAGAAATTTCAAGAAATGTTTAAAAGAAATGTTCCTAATTGTTCTTGCTGAAGTGATCTCCAGCCCATGGCGAAAGACTTGTGTAGCTTGTATGAGACTGTTTCAGACTGCATGACTGAGCTTTTCTCACCTTTACAGCCTGTTTTTGCATTTATCTCAAGACAGCGACTGAAGACTAGTAAAATGAACTCCTGTCAAGCAAGGGGAAAACCTGATGATCAGAGAGTGACATGTACAGATGTATAGATTATTCTTGAGAATATTTTTGTAATACAAGCCATTAATGTCTCGCTTATCCTGATCCTGCCAATAAAATTTGTACAGCTAGAAGGCCCTGAACGCTTTTTACTACCAGCGAAAGCCTGTAATAATACAACAGATTTAAATGAATGTATTGGAAATGTCATACCTTGACCTGCTTGATCTTGAAAAGTGTGTTTTGCAAGGGTGACTAACTGGGAAAGACAGCGAGAAGGAAAACTGGGTTTTTCAACCCCATCTCCATGTGACACATGTACTGCTGATTATAAGAGGCAATGATTTGCAGAGTGAAGCAACAGCCCATTGGATTCTGTTACACATGTCAGTATGTTTTTGGAGATGTCAATCATTGTCAGTTATTCACGGTAACTTATTGCACATTGTGATATATGGAGAAAGCTGGGGACAGACGTACAAGATAAACTTTAATAGCGGTCCCAGTACAGGTGCAATATGTGGGCAGAAACCAAAAACATAGATTATAATGACAAAAAAGATGAATTAGATGATGGAAAAAAAATAAATAAAAATAGTCAAAGGTGCAGTCAAAAGTCACAAACCAGAAACTCGAACACATACCACCATAAATACTGATCAGGAACTGGGTGAAGAGACTTTGCATTTTTCTTTAGCTGTGCTCTATGTGAATGCAGGACATGACTAGAACTCCGGTGAGTCAGACCTGTGCCTGGTGGAGGGAGGCATGTCACAATGTGTCACCCCAAGAAAAATGCCAGAGTTGTCATAACAGTCAGGACCTACAGATCCTAAGGGCCCAAAGGGAGAGGAAGGCTGGTGGTAACAAAAAAAACCCAAAATACAAAGAACGCAGCTATCACTCAGTTAAGTCATTCTCTTTTTATTCCCCCTCCCTTGTCGGCAGTTATGAATGACAGCTTCCAAGTGAGCAGAAAAGTACTCATATTATCTATGGCTGGAAAACACATTAAAGGGATGGAAAGAATGAAGGGTGGATGGTCAGCAAAATGAAAGTTGAGATAACTCTACTCTTAAAGTCTAACATTCCACACCATGTGCTATTTATTTTAAAAAAAGAGAACAGTCATTATATAGTTTATTATCTAGCTCATATAGTTATTATATAGTGTATTATACAGAATAGATATTACAGTTTCAAAACACCAGCAAAAACATTTTTGCCTGGGATTAAGGGCAAAGTGGACATTTTGTAAATCCTAAATCCTAAATAGTTAAATGTATACATATATTATAGTAGAGTTTAAAACCTTATCGTGCTGGATGTTCATTTGAACCATGTTGACATTAATCAGAGAGCAGTCTTTACTGATTGCCAGCAATGATGGAGAGAAACCAGACACAAAGGAAAGGACAGAAGTCTGACTGTTCGGAGAGATGGGACATTCTGATGGCACGCAGTATTCACATACACGTATTAGATTACATGCACAAATGTAATGCTATGAAAAACATTAGCTTTCTGTGCAAGTTGTAAAAGGATCATATTTTTTGGCATTTTGGACTATTTGAACTATATTTAATCTGCTCCAAAGCCTGATGGATCTTTACCACCATTTATATAAATAGCATTGTACAGCGAGTCAAGATACAAAAGAAATACAATTAAATATATTAAATATTATATATATATATATATATATATATATATATATATATATATATATATATATATATATGAGGCTATATATATATATATATATATATACTGAGGAAAAGTTTCAGCTACTGAGGAAAAGTACATATATAAAATAATTATTAAATAATTATTAAAATAACTATTTGGACAGTATTTTTTTGTTATGAAGCACTATTATTAATAAACACAGATACATAAAAATATAAACGTATACGGTAAAGTGGATTTTATGCATCTCCTGTAACCTCTCTCCTCAGGGATTCCTGAAATAATTTGCGCTTTCCTGGATTCCAGTAAAATCCTGTATGCTGCTGATGAAAGTGTGCAGTTTACAGTGTGACACATCCAGGAGAAATCTGGAACTAAAACATTATTTTTTGGAATTTTTTCTAATGATGTCTAATGTTACTACAATAAGTAAAAACAAACTTTTTACCAAAGTTGAACAATTTGCCTTTGGCATTTGCACAGTAGTGTTCATACACAAGAGACTTAGGACAAATGTTAAGAAGTGCAAAAGAAAAGGCAGCCCCAGTGTCCGCACATCTGCAGAAAAGATGAATGAATTACAAACACTCTGGGTTTATGAAAAATTCCTCTTTCACAGCTCAGCTTGTTCTCATGTCTAGGAGGAAAATTCTGACTCGCTTGAGGTTTTACAACACGGCAACAAGGAAATGAAGGATATGAGAGCAAGAGGGAGAAAGAAAGAAAGAGGTTTTAAGAGTGGAAGATATGAGCTCAAATAAACCAAGATCTGTGATCTTGGTATCGCACTATTTTCCAGACAGTATCATAACATGTCACAATACATAAAAACAGAATTTATGAGAATTATTTCAGCTGTATCACTTCAAACTGAATTTAGATGGTAATATCAGGAACTTTTATATGGGACTGTATATATTTTCTCCTATCACTTCCTAACTACACCTTACCACCAACACTGGAAGGATGAAAGCTGGCACGTGCCTCCATTTTTCACCTGAAATCAGCTATCCAATTTTTTGAAGATTCCCCATGACAAACACACTACAAGAAAACTACCTGCCACGCTGTCCTTGAGCCAAGACTCTCGACAAAGCAAGGCATCGTTGGGGATTGGTATTTCTCAGTGATCAGGCTAAGCTTAGATAGTTATTAAACTTTAAGCTATTAAACACATTAAGAGAATCTCATCACTCATAACTCTTACCAGGGCAGCGCTGGCCTAGTGATTACGGACCTCCAATGATCTTAAAGTTACAGGTTCGAATCCCAGACCAGTAAGCTACCCGGAGGTTACCTTGAGCAAATCACCGTCCCCATCACTGTTCCCTGGACACTTTCAATATCTGCCACCTGCTGAACATTGTGCACTGGTGAAAATCAGGGTGCATTTCTTTGTGTTTCACTGTGTCCTGTGCTGCGTTTCACAAAATGGTAAATAGTCACTTTGGTTCCACTTTCAATTAAGTCTCACATATGCCTTTAGGAGCAGCAAGGGTAGGGAAGTGAAAGGGAGTGGAAAATGACTACTTGTCATTGAAAACGCACATCAGAGTACACAGTGAACCACAGCAGAATGCAATAGAACGGTAGATCTGGATTGTGACCATCCAATGCTTTGAGATGGAGGGGTATTTGTGAACCAGAACTAGAATTAATACCTCGCTAGTGCACTTGCTCTGACCTAACTAATGTTATGCTCTTGTAGTTCAATGCATTCAACCTCTCCAGGCAATATCCCAGCATCTACAGGAAAACCTTAGAAGAGTAAAGGCTGTAACTGTAGCAAAGGTGGAACACAGTTCCTGTTAACACCCTTGATTCCAGAAGGAAGGCTGGATGAGCAGGCAGTGTAGCATAACAAGGCCTATGTTTTAGCTGACTCACCTAGATAGGGGATGCAGGGCACCATCTTGAGGGATCGGATGTACTCTCTCATTCGTGTGTAGTTCTCTTCCTTTGAGGTCAGGAAGTCAAGCTTCTCAAATGTGGCTTTGTCCTTACGGCTTATCAGCTGTGGAAAAGAAATAATCAGGTTGATCAGCCAAGAAATGGTAAAGGTTAGTTGAACTTGGAATTGAGAAGATTTCATAGCTAAAGGAATATACTGCATTAAAGTATATTAATTTGGGGCGCTAATTAATATACATATGATATATAATAATATATAGGGAAACCTCCTCAGGCTTGTGCCAAAGACTGACTAATTATACTTTCATGACACACTCCATCTCATGTCCTATAGCCTTAATAATGCCTAAATAAAATCCATGTTAACTGACTATGCACTAACATCTTTAGGGCCTCAGAACTTCCACAATGTTCTATGGAATTGAGATTAAAAAGGATTTTCCATAGAATACAAGAAATGAGATTAACCTGATGAATTATCACCAAATGTAGGTAGACATTCACAATAATCCGTCATGTTATCTGCCTCAGTTGTCTGTGTCAAAGGCACAAACCAGTATTTTATGCAAAAAACAGTATTTTATGCCTTCAGATGGCAATCTGTGGAATATTGAGTAGATTATTTAAGGAAACAGGAACACTGAAGTTACCTAATGATACCAGGTGCCTAGATAAAGGAATTTCATCCAATCAGCATGCAGTATCACCTCTGATGATGTCTCATCCTAACAAAATGTGGCTACACAAGTGTTGAGAAGGTTTGAAGGGTCAAGACGCACATCCGTGTATGAATCAAGACCAAGGGCATTTACAGTTGAAATGTACAGCAAAACTGAAGAACACACGGGAAAGCACTTGACCTCTAAGGGTTTCCAGCAATTTGAAGTATCAGCTGTGCCCAGCCAAGTGAAAAGGAGAAATTGAGATGGAATGTCAAGAGAGGAAAAAGAGTACATTTCTCTCCTTCACTGCAAGTGCTGAACAAGCTCTTTCCACTTGTAAATTATTTCTTACTCTTATTTTCTCTCTCTCTCTCTCTCTGTCAGTCACTCTCTTTTCAGTGCTATTGTATTAACATGAGAACTGTTCTTCATGTCATCCCACCTTCACTTCAAACACTGGACACAGCATACAAAACTAGTTACCCAAACACAGATTAAAAATAAATTACCGCTTCCAGTTAAAAAATAAGCACAGCTGTCAAACCACTGAATACCAAAACATGGTGGGAAGGCTGGAACAAATGAGTTTTGAACAAGTTGTCTTGTTACAAACAGTATACTTCAATTGACCGATAGTGACACCGCATCATCTGTATTAATAAATTGGTTCCACAAAGCGATTTTCATTTTTAGTTTAAGGGGTATTTATATCCACTAATAACATCAGCGTGTACTTTTTGGTAGAATAAAGCTCAAAGCTGGAGCAGCTTGGGGTTGTGCTTTCAGGCCGGTACACAGTGCTGTGAAGTTCCATTTTTTAAATTGTTACTAGACAAAACAGAAGTAAATGAGCCTTTCAAATCAAGCTGAAGTATATATTGAAATATATTCAGGGAGCACAGGTTTATTTCATTAATGCAATTTCAGGAATGCAATGTGAACTATCACCTGATTCTGTCCTCCATTTGGAAAACGTGAAATAGTTTGTTTTTTTATAACATTTACATATATTTAGCAGACGCCCATTCAGAGTTTACTCATGTCCTGATTACAGGGATGTCCCCTGGAGACACTCAGGGTTAAGGGTTTTGCTCAGGAAGCCAATGATGGAAATTCTGAAGGTGGGATTCAAACCTGTTACCACTTGGTCTATAGATTGTTCCAAAAACAAACAAACAAACAAACAAAAAAAAAATCACCCAAATCTAAACTAGGCTTCTTCCAATCTTTCAATCTTCCCTTGGCTCCATGCCCACTCTTGCCACACATGCACCAGACTTGACCTGGTAACAAACTCTGAATGACTGCTTGTAAAAATAGACACAGACACATCGACAGCACTGTCAGCAGAACTTCGCTCAAACTGCCCACAACCTAAAGCTACAAGCACACGCATCAAGACTTACTGGTTCAGCAGAGAAAGGGGCGTGGGTGGGTTATACTTTGTCGGCCTTAATGCTCCTGACATGAGCTTAAAGCTGTGCTAGATGTATTGTATGTGGAATTGTGCCAGGATTCAGAATGCAGTTCCAGATGTCTGTCCACGCTCATTATTTGACATACAGTCAGATGAGTAGAGACATGCTGACTTACTTACTTACGGTGCTATGAGACACGGGCCATATTCTAAAAAAGGTCCGTAGGCCAGACTTCAAAATCATCCTATCCTTTTCAGCAGTTTAGCGGTTAGGAAGTGGGCCCCGAAGATTGTGTGGGCTCAAACTCACCAGCTGCTCCTGCACTTTGAGCAGGTACCGCCCCCATCACTGCTCCCTAGGCGCTTTCAATAGCTGCCCCCTGCTGCATGTGTGTGAGTGTACGGGTTAAAAGTGGAGGTGTAATTTCGTTGTGCTTCACTGTGGCTGTGCGTGTTTCACAATGACAAGAATGGTCACTTTCACTTTTCCACTTTCTGCAAATCATGAGTGTGGTGCAAAGGCTAATGAGCAGTACTGGTCCTTGCACCAAGATGAATTAATACAGGTATGGCAGTTTGCAGTCTATTATTATACAATCTGTAACCTTTTCCGTAAAACCGGGCAAAAAAACAAAAAAATGTTCTACTGTCGACTTTCTTCATTTCTGTGGCTATCCCACTTCTTCTTAGCCTGCTTCTTCTTTTGTATATACCCTGAACTTTCTCACTGCACCAATTTCAGTCTCTTTATCCTCCTTCTTCTGTCCTAATGCTACTTATGTTGCACCTTTCATTTTTAGCTTCATGCTCCTCACTCCTCACCTCCAGAACAGTTGTGACATACTCTTCCTTCAGGATAACACCTACCCCATTCCTCCATCCATCAACACCATCCACACCATTTTAAACCTGCCTCCAACACAACTGGCCTTACTTCCTTTCCTAAATTTCCTTAGCTGCCACTACACACACACACACACACACACACACACACACACACAATTTTCAGCTTCCTTCTCTTTTTATATCAGCTAATCTCTCCCCTTTTCTGTCAGTCATGCTGCCAGCATTCAAAGTTCCTACCCGCGCTTCCACTCTCCTACAATTTATTCTTTCCTCCTGTCTCCGACATGCCTTTCCCTCTTCTGCTTCTCTTTAACAAATAGTCGACTGCACGTCCACCCCTGCCCTGCTGGCTAAGCAGTACTGGTGGCTGTCATTGTTAACCCGGACCTTGACTGTCTGATCCGGTATGGAAATCTGTTTCGCATATTGATTTGACAAAAGTTTTACACCGGATGCCCTTCTTGACAAAACTCTTACCATTTATCCGGGCTTGGGATCAGCACAAAGAAACATCATGGTGTACCTTAGTGGCTGTGTTATTCCACTTCAAAAATAAATGAACAAAAAATATTTTAAAAAAGAAAATACTTAAATATAATAAACTCACATACTTAGTAATAAAATTATGAAATGAATGTAGCCAGAATATCAAATAGTGTAGTATCTCTACAACTGTATGGTAATGTGTGTGAATCTGGGTAAATCCGGGCTTCTTGTTGACCTGCTCTTCACCATTCAATACTCGGTCTTACACACAATTAGCATCAATCTGGCCCCAGCAGTTAAAATGAGATGTATCCTGCCACAAATGAGACATCACATTTCTGAGTCTTAAACTGTGGCAACAAACATTTCCAAAACATCAGTGGACACTGGGGTACACTCTGCACCTTTTGCCTGCACAGCTCTTTGTACAGCACTCCAAATCTGCCAACTCAAATAAGCATATGAATCAAACTAAATGCATCACCTCATCAACATTTCTCTCCCTTCTGTCCCATTAAAAACGCGTCTCATTGGTCACGGCATGAGCTCATGGAAGCTGAGAAGTCATTGGTTTATAAGACTCTGGGGCCTATGCCTACAGCCAGAGACACTAGCACTGCTTAACTGTGATCACATTTAAATCCTAATGATGCTAAAATGTCTCACTTTTTAGCTTAAAGCATCTTCTTGGAAGCTGAATTGTAAGACTATGGGAACAGTACATGGACAAGCGTAATTCTTCCATAATGCAAAGCCAGGGTTGCAAAAGCAAATAAAATGTTAATGTTTGTTAGACGTGTGCAACTACATTTTTTTCTTAGCCAAGGGACAGTTGGCAACAAACATATAATATGATGTTGGCAAAAATTTGTAAATGCCGGATGATTAATGGTGAACGGTTAAAAGGGTTCATTCATTGCTGAACCTTAAGCAAAATAATCATCCCTTACTTGACAATGAAGCATTCAGAATTTAAGCATTAGCGAGGCATGGCAAGCAAAAAAAAAGAGACCCAAGAAAGCGGTGGTCCATGAGATGTCCATATCCTTCAAATACTGCTGCAGAGCCTTCTTTCTATCTCAAGACATTATCCAACAGCACAGCTTTCATATTCTTAATCTTCAAGAAAACTTTAAACAGCCCAGTTCATCAAACAAACATGGATCATGTCCATCTGTGTTGGCTCTCATTTCTGGTCAATGTTTTCTTGACAACTTTGGAAATGGACAGCACATTTTAACTCAATACACCATATGGACAGAAATGGAATGAAGGCTGCCTTTCGGTAAAAAGTAAAAAGCTTTTCTTTTCTTAATGCGTTTGAAAAAGCTTGTTTAACAATTGCATGTATGTGTCAGAAGTTCTCAAAGGTTATTTCAGCAATGGCTGTAAAAAGAAATAAAGTTCACCAGTATCTTTTAGGGAGTCCTGATCTGGCTATGACAGAAAGACAGCACTATACTTAATAAAATACACTTTCGGTACAGTTCATGGAACACTGTGGTGTCTGTCTACTGCCGTAAAGCACTTTACACACTGTGAATTAACTGTGCAGGTTAAAGGCGTTAAAAATTAAGCACTTATATAATAAGTGGTGGTTTGGACATCAGATTTGAGTATTTCATTGTTTCATTTATTTCCTTCCGGTTTCATTTTTAGAACTATAGCAGGGAACACACCCACTTGGGAAATCTTTTTTGTTCCATGATTAAAAGATTTTTTTCTCCTTTGCTTGCATCTGGGACATTCAAAGGATGGATGGTCCATTTCTCTCTTTCTCTCTATCTCAAACATTATTATATATATATATATATATATATATATATATATATATATATATATATATATATATATATATATATATATATATATATTAAAGGAGTTGTACAAAGAATAATATAGAAATATATATAATTTAATATAAGAACCTCAAGGTTACTAGTTTTATGAATAGACACATTGCAGTATAAACATGTCAGCTTTTGCCTGAGGGCAAAAACCCTGTGGAACATTAGATAGTTATTTTGTATATTTTCTGAACAGGCAGTAGTGACAGATGTGCCATATATCACTTGACAGTGACAGAACTTTTTCCAAATATCCATTTGTGGGCGCTGATGAAATCTTTTTTATAGTGGAACTTCATTCCAGGTGAACAAACCACAACCAAGCAAAACATTACCACCACTATTTTTCTTTCCACAGAACCTTTACGAAGACACGAAACTTATGGAAAAGATTATGTAAAAGTACCGAGTCAGCGATGGTTTGATCAGAAATAGTGTAGACTTGACATGTGGCTCTTTCAGGTCCCCAACCTACTGTAAATTCAAACACTCAGCAGAAGGACAGAAATGAAAAACAACTAAACCACAAATGCTAATAAGCTAACAGCAAACAAATATGATTCTAATCCATGTACAAAATACAGAAGTCATTCTACAATGTGTGTCACTGTGACATTGTCTTTCATATACTTGAATGATTCAAGTACAGGCATGGCCAAAACTTTTGAAAATTACACAAATATTCATTTTCACAGATTTTGGGTGCCTGTTTTTATGCTGGGTATTTGTATAAACCTACAAATGATATGAAGTGTGATCAGATGAATTGCAATTGTTTACAAATGAATTTAAAAATGAAAATTAAAAGAAAAAGCCACAAATGGCCCTGCTGACATCATTTCAGTGATCCTCGTGTTCACAACAGGTAAGAGGTGTAGGAGGATAAGGATAATTTTATAGGAGGATAAGGATAATCACTCTGTCATGCTGACTGAGTTAGAATAGCAGACTGGATGCTTTAAAAGGAGGGTGGTGCTTGAAATCATTGTTCTTCCTCTGTTAACCATGGTTACCTGCAAGGAAACACATGCAGTCATCCTTGCTTTACACAAAAAAAGGTTTCACAGGCAAGAATATTGTGGTTATTAAGAATGCACCCAAATCAGCCATTTATCAGATCATCAAGAACTCCAAGGAGAGAGGTTCTTGTGTACAACCCTCAAGAGGCAGGTGGACAAACAAAAAACAAATTCTAACAAATTCCAAGCAATGATTATGCAAGAATGAGCTCCAACAGTCAGGATTTGCCCCAGAAGTCGATGGATAGCATGTTGTCTTTTTCAGAGGTCTTGAAAAAGAAGGGCCAACACTAATATTGACTCTTTGCATAAAGCTAATGTAATTGTCAATAAAGGCCTTTAAAACTGATGAAATGCTTGTAATTAAAATTCAGTTTACCATAGAAACATCTGATTAAAAGATCTAAAAACACTGAAGCAGCAAAATTTTGAAAACCAACACTTGTGTCATTCTCAAAACCTTTAGCCACGGCTGTATATGATACTTTTGTTTTGTTTTAAATTTCTCATAATGTGTGTGTGTGTGTGTGTGTGTGTTACTAGCAACATCATCATTTAGTCAAACAGCTCAACATGCTTGGTGGGGAACCCGCATTGCCATTTATATCAGCTGGCATAATGTTGAGTGATGGGGAGAAGAAGGCCGATCACACTACCTCTTATTTCCCCACTCTTTGGCAGTTTTTGGAAATTGAAATCTCCAGATCAGGGGGAAACTGGCCTTTGCTTGGGGCTTATAAATCAAACAGTATAGATATCTGACCACTTTGAAAGTTTTGCAGTGTGTCCAAGGCATATCCGTTCAGGTCTGGATCAAAGCCCCAGAGATCTCAAGTCTGATCACAGGAGATACAAAGGCTATTTGTGGCTGGGATTCCTAGAAAGAATAATTCTCTCTTTTCACCCCATCAAAGAAGTCACAGCACGAAAAGCTAACCCGGTCACACAGATCAGCAAGCATTTCCAAATGCGGTACTGCAGGTACTGTTTTACTACTGATATCAAACCAACATGGAAGAGTCTTGATGTGTGAAGGTGATGCAGGCCACAGCTTGACTCCACTCAAATTATATACAAGCAAGACTAGCAGTCAAGACAAGTTTCAAGACTAGGTTCAAAGGACTTCCATGTGGAGGTTTAATGTATGCAGAGGTTCTCAGAGAAGCTGGTGTTACATCTTACACACTTAAAGCCATTTACTAACAACAGTGCACCTTAAACAAATGGAAAATGTATTTAAAAGAAGCTGATTTGTTGGAAAAGTTTTAAAAGTTTTAATGTACTGGAACAAGGAAGACCATCAAGTTTTCAAAATTGTTGATTCACAGGGAATCACCTTGAAAATTATATGAAATTACCAGCAATGGGAAAGAGTGACATAAAGAATTCTAGTGGAGAAGGCTCCTCTTCCATCATTACCAGTAAGAGCAGACACGGCAGCAGAATTAGTGGAAACTATTGCTGCCGAGCGCACAGAGCCAAACCGTATTGCAGCTGGGAGCGGTTAACCTTGAACTCTGATCAGCTGTTCAGTCTACATGCTTCTCATTAAGGAGCACTAGTGTGTCCAGGCTTTGTCTAACAAAGCGGTGATTAAGATAAATAATAGAGCTGTTATTACAAAACATTTCACAAATCCTATTCTCAACACCATAAAATGATAAAAGGCTACAATTACTACGTTGTAGGGCTGTTTGTTGGGGTCATTATATTTATTTTATCACACTGTTCAAGT
The DNA here is from genome assembly GCA_017165825.1 of Hepsetus odoe. Lineage (NCBI taxonomy): Eukaryota > Metazoa > Chordata > Actinopteri > Characiformes > Hepsetidae > Hepsetus > Hepsetus odoe. The sequence goes on from CM029371.1 coordinate 8,868,088, forward strand.
GTATTGGAAAAAAAATATGCAAGGAAATGTAGCTTTCATTTATGTTGATGGCAAAAAAAGAAACACAGAGGTCCTTGCTCTTTGTATAGGCTAGAATAACTGGATCATATTTGAATCATTATGAAAATACTAATAAAGACACATGTTCTATTCACTGAGAGCCAGGTTTAATGATGCACAAATAGCACGCAGATATCCGATTCCAAGATAAATTTGCTTTTTCCAGGAATAACAGGTATTCAAAGGCCCATTAGTGAATAGATACATCTCACATGTTTCCCCTTATGAACATTTAAACAATTGATAGTATCAGACTGATGTATACATTAATAACAATGACTTCAACTGTCTTATTTCACCTAATTTAAGCGTAAATTATGGACAAAACAAATGCTAAGACCTATGAGTTAAGTCATTATGATGATTGTGTCAACAGTTAAGATGTTAAATGAGGTCTCTGAAAAAGTCACTAGGCTACTTATCTTATTTAAAGAAAAACTATATTTCAACTTTAAACTTACCTGGTTGCCACATTCTTGTTTCATACAAGCTTTTGCTCTTCATCATCAATATGTTTCACTAATTATAAAATGTCTTTTGTGGGCAATGAAGTCAATGTGGCTTTGTTGATTTTCTTCTTTAATAACGAACATGTTCATTTGCTGGCATGGACCCCTAATAACACAACATGAGGCCTATGTACAAGGCACAATTCTTTTCTTTCTTTTTTTTTACCATAATCAAGATACTTGCACAAAAAAAAGAGAACTAAAACTGATCTTCTATGGCATTTCTCAAGAGCTGGAACTTTTTCTTTTCTTGTTTTTTTTTTCCTATAAGTCTATTCCTGCTCAGACAAACTGGGTAAACCACAAATGTGCAGTACAATGAAAAATGTTTCCTTTTTCTTCTTGACTGAAACTGCTGTAATACAAGATGACTTTGGCCCCTGAAGGATCAGAGAGTATTTAATGACATTTCCTTTCACTGACTAAATGAGAAGTAATTAAACATTTGTTTTAGTCATTTCCATTTCTGAACACTGCTTATTTGTGAGCCATGAAACTGCCAGGCATTTAACCAGAGATGCTGGGAAAAGAACAGAAAAATAAGAGCTCAGTTTGCTGTTTGCTCCTATCTGACCTACCCAGCTAACTGCTTTACTGACTAGTATTCTTTCCTTTTGGTTGCTCCCATTTAGGGGTCGCCACAGAGGATCATCCGCTTCATTTCCTTCCTGGTCCTCTGCATCTTCCTTTCCTTCTTCAAACCGATAACCTGCCTGTCCTCTCTCACCACGTCCATAAATCTCCTCTTTGGTCTTCCTCTTCCTCTTCCTGGTAGCCCATCTTCAACATCCTCCTCCCAATATAATCCTCGCCTCTCCTCTGGACATGTCCAAACCAAGACAACCTTGCTTCTCTAACTCTCTAACCTGAGCTATCTATATATATTACACACACACACACATAATATATTATATATATATATATATATATATATATAGGTGTGTGTGTGTGTGTATTATATTATATTATATATATATATATATATATATATATATATATATATATATATATATATATATATATATAATCTCCTTTTTTAAGTTATATTAGGGTTGTTTAATTAAAACAAGCAGGCACTGAAAACAAATCACAAATCAAAGCCTTTCTTGACATCTGTGACTGAGATTATTGTTTCTGCCAGCTGCTGAATTCACACTAGAATATAATCCTACTTAACAACACAGTGAACACCCTGTGCTGGATTTGCCATTACCTTGTCAAGAAGCGGTTACATCAAGTTATATGGTTTAATGCATGAAGCCAAAGGGCAGAGTCATGTTCTGTGTTTCTTTCTGAATAAAAAATTTGACAGCTACTGGTGGGAATATCCAGAAAGGGGCATTATGACCAAGATATTGGGGCAGCGGTTGCTTAGTGGTTAGGAAGTTGGCCCCAGGATCACAAGGTCATGGGTTTGATTCCAAGATTAGTAGGTTGCCCTGAGGTACCCTTGAGCACCCTCATCACTGCTCCCCAGCCGCTTTCAATAGCTGCCCCCTGCTGCATGTGTGTGTATGGGTGAAAAGCAGAGGTTGCATTTCATTGTGTTTCATTGTGTGAAACAGCAAATGAATTAAAAGCACATTAACAGAATGTACACTTAGCTCAACGAAGAGGGTCCACGAAAGACATCTGATCAACAATACATCAAAAAAAACAAAAAAATGTTGGAGCTAACTAAGTATGATTCCAAACTGCACCACCAACAGGGTCACAGCTAGTTATACAATATGACTTTGTTTTAGTTAACACATCTTCAAGGTCTTGTGGCGACAGGTTATATGAAACACAGAATGAACTAACTGGACTGGAAACATAATAATTAAAAAATAATAATTTAAAGGCAATTACTGCAGCCCAACAAACAGAAACTGCCATCTTTTCTGGTTCATATGGATACACCTAAAGAGAAAGAAACACTTCAGGGAATGGTCACTGCTCAATTTGGTCACTCATCAAAACTAGGTTTAAGGGTGTGTGGTATCCATGGTAATCCATAGATTGGGAGTGGAGCTCACTTTACTGAAGCTGCATATAAAACTGAGGCGTTGCAATTTTGGAGGTTTCCCACATCAGCTATGTTCTTTACAACAATATCTCAAAAAAACGAAAACAATTTTCTTCTTCTGAGAAGCGTAGCATTGCACCGTTTCAGTGAGGGCTCTGGTGTGATTGTATCGCTTTTTAAAGCTTGAACTGAGCACAAACTCAACACTTGTCACTTCATTTTGCAATTCTTCATCTTCGTCTTTTCAGGGATTCACTAGAAGTTCCTTGGCGACTCGGAATTCAAACCAGGTTCAGGTTCAAATCCCAACTCCAGCACGAACACCACTGAGTTCCTGAGCAAAACGCTTTACCTTAAGTTGCTCCAGGGGGACCGTCCCTATAACCAGGAAATGGGAGTCACTCTGGATAAGAGCGTCTGCTAAATTCCGTAGATGTAAATGACTAAAAGGGAAGCTCATTAAATAATAGCATAAGATCTGACTATGCACTATATCACTTTCATTTCTCAATCTGCACTGCTCATCGCTCACTTTCTCAGTCCAGAAAACTAAGCTGAGTTGCCAGGCTGCGAAGAAGTCTATTTTACATGTACCATTCATATATGAGTTTTTTTTTATCTAGAATAATGAACCTTTACCATAACGAAAGCCAAAATATATACAATACAAATAAACTGAACTGTAATTGTAATAATAAAAAATGAAAAAGAAATAAGGTGAAGACATGTGATATCTGCATTATATAAAGAGAAAATATTTAATGTTCGCAATATTTGGGGAAAAATAAAGATATTTGCAACCCCAATTAAAAGTTTGAGGAAACAAAATGAGGATAAAACCCTCATTGTTGTAGCTATATATATATATATATATATATAAACCATATAGTTGCCTTGTATATCTTTTTCCATGATCTTCTTTTAGACTGCCTATTTAGTTATGCACTGTCATGAATATGCAAGCGACAACTCTAGTTTTTAAAAGCTATCAACAGTTAAAGAAGGGTTGAAAACAGTTGCATTACTGGCAGGGCTCTCAAGATCAGCATAAATGAACAGTTTACAAACAGATCTCAGTTTATAGACCTCAGGCAGTTTTAATCTATTTTAATCACGCAATTATGTATAATTTCCTGAAATGAAAGGAGCGTGGACATGTTTTAAAAAAAAAAAAAAAAAAAAAAAAAAAAAAAAATGCAATAAGTGCTGGTCAACATCAAATAAATGTAAGCTTTCATTATGCGCTTTTACTCATCTTGTTCCATTTCTAATCTTATGTGCTGGGCCGTATTTTGTGTTAGAACACACTGGTGTATATTTAGAAGTGCATGGTAACGTCATCCTGGCGGCTGATGTTATGAGCTCTGAAAGCAGGTGTTGGCCTGTAAAAGTGCTTATTATTTTTAAGAGCACACTTTACAAAAAATCAAAATAAGTGTTTGAAATCCATCCTTTGCTGTTTTCATGCAGTAATTTGTGGAAAAATCCATCTTCTGAGGACATGAATGGAAAAAGAGTCCAGAAGCTGTACTTTAAGACAATGACACTGCAGCGATGCCACGTATGGTGTTTAGCCTTCAAAGCACTTTGCAGCCCCTCCGCGCTGCCAGAAGACCACGTTTTGCTTCTGACTTCAGATGATGTATTTGGATCGAGCTTTAAAACGTGCTTTCCCCAATAATGTGCGCACTTATGTGTGTGTGTGTGTGTGTGTGTGTGTGTGTGTGTGCGCGATGTATCCTGGGATTCCACATGAAAAACTGCTCTGTGGTTTTGCTACTGTAATTTAAGACCACAGCAGTTTATGGCACATGGGAGAAAAAGAATGCATATGTTTAAGTTGCCTAATGCAATAAATTTCTTTATGGAAAACAGAAATGAAATAAATAAAGTGTATGTTTCTGCATTATTTACCATAAGAACATGATTTCAAAGTTCTTACTGAGCACTGATGTTTTAATGGAAGCAAAATGATCTAGTAAAGCTGCGAAAATAAACATTTAAAAAAAGATTTTTTTTTTTTTTTTTAAATCAACATGAATAAATAAATGCTGTCATTCAATTTTTCCAAACATGCTTTGTTAGAGCACACTAAACCTGTGGTCTCACTTGACTGGCGTGTCATTATTTTGTGGTTGGAGGAGGGGAATAAAGTGTCATTATTGGCATCCACATTATTTTATTAATGCAGTAATGCACGAGAGGGAGGGTTGTACATCGAGATATTTGAACTGGTGTGCTGCGGTCATGAGCATGTGCCATGTATGACGAAGTTTAAAGCAAAAACCATTTGATGCAGTTTAATAGTAGTGCTGTTCGATACCAGTACAAATATTACATTTTAAAAGCTTTGCCCTGAGATGGACTTTTGAACTGTCCAGTGTGGTTTTTCCACCTGGTGAGTGATAGGACAGGCTCCAGCACCCCCTGGACAGAGGACAGAGGCTAATACTGCTGTCTACTATACTGCTTTATTTGACTCTCAGCCACAGAAGATTTGGCCTCTCATTGAAAAATTTTTTAACAGCTCACATTAGCTAGTATGTACATTTTTTTTTTTTTTTTTACAGTAACTGTAAATGGCAAATGATCATTCTGGCCTAAGTGAAAGTGAAAGTGACTACCCGTGTCATTGTGAAACTCAGCACAGCACAACACAACGAAACTCAACCTCTGCGTTTCACCCATACACACACGTGCAGCAAGGGGCAGCTATTGAAAGTGCCCAGGGAGCAGTGGCAGGGACGGTACCTTGCTCAAGGGTACCTCAGGGCAACCTAGTGGTGAGGGAATTGAACCCACAATCTTCCGATCCGGGGCAACTCCCATACCAGAACTGCCTTTTCACTTAAATCCTTTAATGATCAAGTGAATTGCCTTTTCCACCAGGCAAAATTTATTGGCACCCACAGAATAAGCGTAACAAAAACTGAATTTTGCATGTGTGTGTGAGTGTGTGTGTGCATGCATGTGCAGGAGACAGTTATTATGGTTAGGGTTTAGTGCAGTTTATGCTTGTATAAGTGATGGTTTGAGTGCATAGGAGACTTTGTTTTCCTTTCCATAAGGAAGCATTTGCACAGTTAAACGCTAATATGCCATGTTAAACACAGAACAGTCAAGAAAAGTTCAACAATGATTTAAAAATTTTCATGAAAAAAAGCAAATGCAGAAAATGCAGACTTGATCACTTGCTGTTTCTATAATTGCAGGACCCAAAGAGCAACTGGTATGCTTCCAGAAACAGGAAACAGACCTTCCTACAATATCTCCTTAACCAATTCTCCTTTAATATCTCCTATCTCCTAGACTTAAGTAGGTCCTCTGCCCTTAGTCCCGGAGATTTTCTCAAACTTCAGTTTTAGGTATGTCTGAGGTATGATTAGATTGGAATCACATGCAAATCAGCTCAATACAGCACCCAACTACATGTGTTTTTCTACATTTTTCCTGTTCAGTTGAATTCTTCATGGCACCATATCTGCCCGGGTAGGTTGCCAAGATGGCTGGAGAGAGGAGAGGGTTTCATATAGGAATCTGAAGCTCTGAGTGAAATTGGTATCAGGAGCTGAACTGAAGAAGCTCCACTGCTTGCATTAAGTGAGGACAGCATGGAGGGTGGTCCCCTCAGTACATTAGGTGGAAAGTTCCCTCACTTTATTGGGGTCTGGGGGTAAGCTGCACCTCGAAGAGACAGTTGTTCAACTGTTATAACATCTGCCCAAAATGAACCTCAAAAACCTCCTGAAGAACAAATGTTAATGTGTTTAAATGTCACATTTAAACACATCCCCCAAGATCCCCCAACATCAGAGTGATATTAAATGACTATCCTTACAGTCTAGAAATAAATGATGGTTCATTCAGTCAGTTAGTATGCGTTTTGACTCTTTAAAGGAAATCAGACTATAAATAGACTAAATAAGTTTAATATTTTGTGTGTGTGTGTGTGTGTGTGTGTGTGTGTGTGTGTATTAATGTCTTACCGCCCAGGTCTTGCTCAGTCTAAAGATTGGAGCGCTCTGCAAAGCTGAGACTACAGATACCAGGGAGTGTAGGTTATTCAGCTCCAACAGTTTCTGCAGAGAAACATTCAATTGATGTAAATCACCAGGTGATTATCTTTTAATTCATGTATTACACGCTTGAGCACATGGTGGCGCTGCTTTGTGAATTAAGATGCTTTCCTTTCACACTTATGGCACTTAAGGTTAGACTGGGCAGAATGTCTAGCAAGGCAGAAAGACACTGAACTCTCCAGTGCCAATTTTATCACTGCTATGGAGGAATGTCCACAAGGTTTTAGCTTGTGTGTGAATGTATTTGAAAAATATAAACATCATGGAGCTGAAGCTGGAATACTTAAATCATTTAGTTGGTTTTTATTTTTTTTTTTAATTTTTTTTTTTAGCAGATCTAAAAAAAATATATATATATATGTGTGTGTGTGTTTGGGTGAACATACAAGTTAGTGAAATACATCAGACTGAGAATGTTAACCAGCAAATTAAGTCACATCTTAAAAAAAATATATATATATAAAAAATTTCCCCCATATTTTAACAATGGAGGATTTCCTCCCAATTGTTTTTAATGGCAACCACAGACTGAAGCAAACACATGCTTGTATGTACACATGGCTTTCCAAAGATAGATGCATTTAAGTTAAAAGTATGCGCTAAATATAAAGCGACAGTTGAGCAACCTTTAAACAGAATTTAGCAGTGAGATAAAAACCTTCTTGTTCCAGGGTGGCCTTTCAGCATGATGAAATAACATTCCACCCCCAAAAATATCCTTTAAGTATCTGTTCTAAACGTCATGCTGGTTAAATTTCTTTCTTTAACCTGGCCCCATAAAATTCATTCACATACAGTCATGGAAATAATGATAAATATATAAACTGTTCCATGCATCCATCCTACAATTAAATTTCTTGAAGTTTTATATGAACTAAATTAAACTAAATAGCGACTTCAAAACAAGCACATACTACAATGCGTCGTATACTTATTTACCATGAATACAACAAACAACATCATGAGCTGCATTCAGCAACTTCAATGCATGATATATGAACTTAAGAATTTAGATTTCATCATTTTGTCAGAAACAAGAAACTAGAAATGACAAGAAATTATAGGTCAGTAAAAATGGTACAGAATTAATTTCTTAAATAATGCATCATATATAATAACATCCATTTATTTAACGCCATTCTGATTAACCACTTCTGTGATGGAAAAATTTTGTTCTCAAGTAACAATTTGGTTATAAGTGGAAAAGTAAAGGAGATTGAAATCTGAGTTCTTTTTATATGATTATTACGATCATTTCAGCTTGTGGTCATACATGATGAGTATTACAAAGAATGTATAAACAATGGTTTGAAAGCACTGCTTATAATGACTAAGAGGGCCTTTTTAACTGCCTCAAAGAACCGATATGCAACTGAGACGCACAGAGATGTTTTTTCCATTCCAGATGGAGTAAAATGAACCCAACCCGGAACCTTTGTAGCTTGGCTCTACTGACAAGCAACACCGAAATAAAGTTTGGCTGTTTGCGTCACAGATACTTAATTGGTCTAAATATCAAAACGGAGAAGCTGGGAAGGTATCATTTTTCTGCTTTGATTTGTGGTGCTGGCATGCTATGTGGTCCTTCTGCCAGCGGAAAGGTTCTAGGGAATAAACGAACCCATTTTTAAAAGATAAGGAGAATTTATGTTTGCTCAGAATGTAATATCCATACTCATATTTTCTTTGCTCTCTTCGTTATCAGTCTTTCACTCATAGTGCCCAATATAAACCAGGGCATGTTGTCTGGCATCCTTTCTTGCTGGAAAACTAAAAGGCTGAATATCTGCCTGGAGACTTAATATGAACATCACTTTGAGTGTCATCATGTAAACCTGCCTCTCATCTTTTGCACTGAAAAAACACGGTTCTTGATTGAACACCACCTTCTTGATTAATCCGAAATAATAAACAATTACCATCAAAATTCAAACGTGAGCAGTTGTGCTTGATACTCCTGAGAGAAAACCTGCTACTCATTGACTGCATTAAAACATACCTTTGCGATTTTCACAAAGTGGCTCAGGATTTCAGCACGGATCTTCAGAGTCTGAGCTGTGAGGATTTCTCTCACCAACCAGAAGCTCACCTAGAAAGACACCAATTCACACTTTAGCAGGTCATGCATGGGGAGAATTACAAAAAGTATAAAAGAAAGGTTTAAAACCACCATTTGTAATGACTTACAAATTGGTGCCATTCTAAATAGAATGAATATTGACAGGAACCATACCGTGTCAGTCAAATCAACAATAGAAATAACAGCCTCTATGTGCGTTAAAGAGAAAACAAGCAATTCTATTCTTTTTCGTAACCATCTAGCTTCAAAACACCAGACCATAAACACGTGAAAAAATGAGAGCTGACTCAAAGCGAGGTCTTAAACTGCATAGCAGAACTGAATGACGGATTGGTTCCTGGTGCTAGTGAAACACCATGTCCAATGTCAAGTGTCACTGGGATGTGGAGTACTGGGTTCTCTGGAGTGATGAAGCTGCATCCAGTAGATGTGGGATGAGTTGGAGCTGTGTTTATGATTCAGAACTATATCATCCAGTACTAAAAATTACCAGTACACCTGTGCACTTAGCAGTTTAGAGTTCCCACGGGAGCAGAGGCTGCAGCAAAACATCTCCCAGTTTATACTTTTGCTATTGGATAAAAGACAGTAGATATTTGTTGGGAGAACAAATAACAAAACTGTGAAAACATCACATATTTTAATGAAAGGGGATTAGTCAATATACAATTACTTCCACTGCTTTATTTGTTATTGTCATACAGATGATAATTCCAGAGGAAAGAGAAGGTTTTGTGTAAAGAACTGGCAAAAAAGGCAGAACAAGGGTCAGTGGAGGTAATGCAATAATATCAGAGAATATAACTGGAGGAATTCAAGCCTTGCTATTCTCCCATCTGATTTTGGAACTCAACAGAGACTTTTCTACCAAAGTGATTTTCAGCTAGAGCTAACCACAACTGTCTCGAGGAAAAGTCATTTTAAACTGAAAATAAAAAAATGGAAAAATTTCAATCCTCAGTAAAAAAACAAACAAACAAAGAAAATAAAAAAGATCTTGAATAATGTGACATTAAATACCAAGAATCTTTGGGTTTGCTTGATTGTTCTTTTCCTGCACACATGGAGAACATGGTTTTCAGTTTATTGGTGACCCCTGCCCTAGAAAACGTCCATGACCTATGAATCAAACCTACCTAATTTTAGATTAAAAGCCTGCTTCTGAAACTTTGAATCTACTAAAAATGGATTTGCAGTTGTAACGGTGGTGTGGTACCAGAGGGACGTCAGGTCCGAGCCAGGGGTTCAGAACAGAAGTTTATTAAACAAAGGAGAAAACACAAACAAGAACACTGACTGACTGACTGACTGACTGACTGACTGACTGACTGACTGACTGACTGACTGACAGACTGACTGACTGACTGACTGACTGGCTGACTGACTGACTGACTGACTGACTGACTGACTGACTGACTGACTGACTGACAAAAACCACCATTACGTGTAGGCATAGCCTATCTAATGAGCCGCGCTCTGTTCTGACTCATCGGGGCTTAAATAGTCAGCCCCAATGATGCACACCTGCCCGCAGGGGCTCAGGTGTGCTTAGTCAGAACAGAGCGCCCTCTAGCGTGCCCAAAACCCAACACACGTGACCGAGAGCGCCCTCTAGCGTGCCCAAAACCCAACACACGTGACAGAGAGCGCCCTCTAGCGTGCCCAAAACCCAACACACGTGACAGCAGTCTACTTTTTTGGCAGTTGTGAAATTCATTGTAGATATATTGGCATTGCATTCGTGAAATGCTAGATTAAGTTCAGAAAACCATAAAAAATTTCAGCTGTCAACAGCTGCTGTGCTCCTGAATGAGACATTTTGAGGAAAGCTTCCAAAACTGTTCCAGCACCTTACTCTGAGCAAAGACATCTCACTGCATAAATCGATCTAATAAAATACAAAAAAGGATGGAAAATCAATGGTGGGAAAACACGGACAGAGATAACATTACTAGAGAGATGTGATATCAGACTGTTTCTTCTCACTTAAGTCATGGGTTCAAACCATGGTAACGGATGACAGAGAAGGAGGAAACCTTTATTGGAAATATTTATGTGCTTTGTGACGTTTAAATAAACGTTTGGAGCCAGACTTCAAGAAATGTAAGTCTTCTTATTCCAACAAAGCATGAGGTCGTTTTTTTGGAAAGTACTGCACATTAGTCAGCGTCTGAAGACCCAACAATGAAGATAAGTCAGACCTTCACCATGACAACAGGGATCTGGCAATGAAAAACAGTTCCAGAAACAAAGGATTGTATGTCAGAGAGGTACAGGGTAAGAGTTGAAAGAGAGAGAGAGAGAGAGAGAGAGAGAGAGAGAGAGAGAGAGAGAGAGAGAGAGGTAGAAATAAAAGAAAGAAAGAAATAATGAACGGACATCTGTGAAATTAAATAATCTGTAGTTGCTATGGCCCCCCCAATCTGTAGTTCCTATGGCCCCCCAGAGGCACAAACAGAGAAAAGAAAGAAAGAAAGGAAAGAAAGGAAAGAAAGGAAGAAAGAAGATCTGTGAAATGAAATGATCTGTAGTTCCTATGGCCCCCCAGAGTCCCAAACAATTCCATTACATGCTCCTATTAATTCATCATCCTCACTGGTGTCTGGGACCAAACGTCTTTGATCATTAATGCTTCAGTATTTCACTTCTATGGGGAGTCGCTGACTTGTATATTTCCCCAAGATACGTTGCTAGTAAGATGGGGGAGGTTGTATGATTCTGGAAGTGTTTTCTTCTAAAGTAGGAGACTCGGAAAAGCACAAGAACGTTAATGTTAAACCAGGGGAACATTGTGTGAGGTAATACGTCTGGGTTTGTGTGCATGTCGGTGAAGTGGGGAAAAATAAACTTCAGAAAGATGTGGTAGAGAAGAATTCTTTCAGTTAGCTGTTGCTTGGTCAGAATAAAAGTGTACGTGTTTGGACTCATGACACTCAAGGGAGTCATAACTAACTAATTGTACAGAGAACATGTAGAGTCAGCCATTCAGACTATGCTGTCTTTTAGGGCTTTCTGGAACTTTCCTACGTGTTCAAAAAGCCCTAAACTCTATAAAACATCAAAAGTAGGAGAATTAAAAACTTACATGCCAAAATTGGAAACTATTGAGAGACAGAAACGGGACTTTAGAACCATGCAAGACCATCAAAACATTGCATAAACAGGTCCTCTGTGAAAGACTGAAGAACCTCAAGATCTGAAACTCTACAGAGCTGGAAAAAAATAAAATAAAATAGCATTGCAGGGCAGACACTTAGATAAACACATTTGCTGTCACATCTAGTGGGAACTCAGCGTCTCAAATCCATGATGGCACCCAAGAAGGAGACAAATGCAGACTCTACACTTAAGTGCAGAACCCTGAGTACCCTTGAGCAAGGTACCATCCTCATCGCTGCTCCCCGGGTGCTGAACATAGCTGCCCCCTGCTGCATGTTTTTATGGTTTTAAAGCAGTGATTGCATTTCCTTGTGGTTCACTGTGTGCTGTGCTGTTTCAGAATGACAAATAGTCACTTTCACTTCAAGTGAAAGTGAAAAAATATACCTAAGTTCTACACAACCTCTGAAATGAACACACCTGTTTAACAGCCTCATCCTGAAAAACCAACACACAAGTTAACACACTTTAGCATTTGCCACACACTCTTATCCAGAGCGACTTCCAATTCCTGATTACAGGGACAGTCTCCCAGAGCAACTGGAGGTGGGATTTGAACCTGCAACCTCTTGACCACCACCAGTCTGCCACCGCATCTAATATTGCTGAGAATTTAACATAAAAAGATAAAAACTCCCTTCCTACTTTAAAAACAAAACATGCTGCCTCCATTTATACTGGATACATACTCAACTTTTAAATACAGGAATAAAAGTAACCCAATACACCATTTACAAAACTGTCTGGTGGGTATTTTTCTGCTTTTAACATTTATTGTCACTTTGTCATGCATCACTGCACTCGTATGTTGTACTTTGCTTCATGTTGCTGTGTGTTTATAGTGTATCCATGGAAAAATGTAGTTTTTGAGGGGCAGCGGTGGCCTAGTGGTTAGGGAGTTGGCCCCCCATCGGAAGATTGTGGGTTCGATGCCCTCACAAGTCGGTTTCACTGAGGTACCCCAAAGCAAGGTACCGTCCCCGTCACTGCTCCCTGGGCGCTTTCAATAGCTGCTGCACGGTGTTTGTGTGCATGGGTTAAAAGCAGAGGTCCAATTTCGTTGCGGTTCACGTGTGCTGTGCTGTGACCTCGCAATGACAAGGACTTTCACTTATCTTAGACTTTGCACTCGTTGCATCGTTATGGGTGACCATAAAGGAAACTTGAACTGTTCGAACACCTGAGACGTGGATTAAGGTTTAATTGAAACTAACTGACTAAGGTGTGAGAAGCTGAACTTCTGAACCTACACATTTTGAAGAAGTTTAAATAAAAGCATGGGAAAACATTCCTGCAGATTTCTGCAGAAAACAGAAGAGCGGGTTTACAGAGAAAATACGGAGGCAATGAAACAAAAGGGTCGGACACATTACATACTGAAAAATTGATGATATATTTAGTCGTTCCTGATTTTCAATACTGTTCCATTTTTAATAATAACAATAATAATTTAACAATAGTAAACCACATGGCCACACGCTTGCACGTGACACTGAAGTCAACGGGACGTACTTTGGTCCGTTTTAAAACATCTTATCAGTGATATGCAAGGAAGCACTGAGATGCATGCAATAAAAAGTGTGTCCTCAAGAATAACAGCATAATAACAAAATAAAGAGCTTATCATCTTCCCTTTTGACCTGGAGACATAGTTAAATTTCCTCTGTTTGAGAAGTTTTTTTTTTTTTTTTTTTAAACCACAGAGCAATTCTCTTTGTAGTGTTTCTAATAGGAGGGCATGACATCACTGAGGCAGCTGTGTTTAAAGCGTACCACACAGCTTTACCGGATAAATGGGCTAACTAAAGATGACCTCATAGCCACATCAACAGCACATTACCAACTCATTCACACACAGTATCAAGCCTGGTTGGCATGGAAACATTAAGACAAAATGGGTCCAGAGGTCTTTGAGGTCTTTCAGGATGATGCTTTTTCCAAAGAGAAAAAGAAATCTGAAATCTGATACATATGCTCAGACTGGAAACAGATTAAGACCTTGTTATCAAGATAATCAATACAAATACATTCTAATAAACCAAGAATTTTTTTTCCCCCCACACATGTAACGAACATCATAGGAGCGATATAGGTCTACAAAACATGTCTTTCAGCATCACAAATTATGTTGCTGACGAAAAAAGCTAATTATCCCGTGTGACTAACTGGCAAATAAAAGAGCACTGGTTTTGATCCAGCATCAAACACAAATGCACGAGGAAGAGAAGGGCATTTTGTTGTCCACCAAGAGAGCAGCCCATGACCTGGCATAAATATGATAAATTAGACACAGATAGAAGGCATCCAATGAGGATGAAGCATCCATGCTTCTGAGACTGATGCACAACAATTAATATATCAGCCAGATGCACAACAATTAATATATCAGCCAGAAGCATTATGGGGCAGCAGTGGCCTAGTGATTAGGGGGTTGGCCCTGGATTGGAAGATTGTGGGTTCTCTCAACAGTAGGTTGCCCTGAGGTACCCTTGAACGAGGTATCGTCCCCATCACTGCTCCCTGGCCGCTTTCAATAGCTGCCCCCTGCTGCATGTGTGTGTATGGGTGAAACACAGGTTGAATTTCATTGTGTTGTGCTGTACTGCGTTTAACAATGCCAAGAATAGTCACTTTCACTTTCATTAAATGAATTACCATTGTGGCTGCAAATGCATCCCAACAAGGCAGTTTTAATAAGTACCTTTTTAGACAACTTTATTTCACTTCAAAGCAGATGACCACTGTATATCTGTACCAGATTCCGAGCTTTATGTATGCAGTAAGTGTGCTCAGTAAAATGGTCCAAATAACGGGGCAAAACTGTGTAAATGTCACAAAACAAGGCATCAAGAATGTTTCTCAAATAATCAGAATGTGCAAATACATAACAACCTTTGTTGTAGTTGTTTTTAATACATATGTGAGAGATCACATTTCAGTTGTTTTCCTCAGCTTTCTGACTGAAGTCTTGGATGAAAATATGAACAGATCCATCTCACTATATCTCCAAAGTCCAGAGTTTGCTTTCAGAATGTTTTTCCTGGTTCTAGGGCAGAGACATCCAGACATAAACGAGTCTGTACATTTAATTTGTATGAAACACATTCTTTTGAATGACAATAATTTGTGGAATTTGACATTTGACGTTTGTGTGCATGGGTTAAATGCAGA
The DNA here is from genome assembly GCA_017165825.1 of Hepsetus odoe. Lineage (NCBI taxonomy): Eukaryota > Metazoa > Chordata > Actinopteri > Characiformes > Hepsetidae > Hepsetus > Hepsetus odoe. Next base: position 8,883,154 of record CM029371.1, read on the forward strand.
GGTCCAATTTCGTTGTGGTTCACTGTCTGCTGTGCTGTGACCTCGCAATGACAAGGGTTGTCACTTTCACTTAATTAATTTTTTTTTTTTTGGTTCCATGGCCTATTTGAGTGTATTTTGATCCAATATGAAATGTAAAACAGGCCTGCAGTGTAAATGTGGGAAGGTTTTCCACCCATTTAAGAGTGCCTGTCTCATCTTCTGTGCAGGTATATATATTTTGTCATTGTCTGTAAAGCTAAGAGGTTGGCTAGTGGTGCCGTAGCAGTGCATACAAAAAGATTCCAAGTGGTTATTTAACTGTTTATACAGACTTTTATGAATGTAAGTGAGGTATGCCTTAGGGAAATAAAGTGGTAAAACCTTAGCAGCATTAGGACTTTATACAAGCACCCTCTCCCTCAAACAGGCCCTTGTGTGGGCTGCACAAGAGAGCCTAGCGCAGCACTTTTAAACTCCAGGCCATCTTTCCGACACCCAGACGCCCAAAGACAGGCTCAATGATGTCATAAAAACAAAGACGGCTACAGCCAAGAGTGAGAGCACTCCACATATCAACGAACAAATCATCTAAGCAAGCAGGATTCAAGCTCGGGGAAGTCAGAAAAAGTGTAACAATCAATCAAAGCATTCCAGAGTGTTTTCTCTAGCCAGGGGATAGCAACACTGCAGATAAATGAGCTACCAAAAAATCTGAAATGTTTTAAACACTGCATATACAGTCGAAGTTGCATTAGAATCTTTTGTTTAGAATCACATTTGTGTCCAATTAATGATGGCCAGCTGTAGATTACCTACTCACTATGTGAATGGACATTTGTCTTGAGCTGTTTATATCAACACATTAGGACGAGAAACAGCTTTGTGGAGTCCATGCCAGGTGTACAGCAATAAAATGTTACCATGTATAAAAAAAACACCTTTCCTTTTTAGCTGCAGAGCTGCACTGCATGGGGAATTTTGAACATAAAGAAATGCATACATGAGAATCAAACAAACTAGTAACCCTTTAAGTTAACTCACATTTAACTTATTATCAGTTCAAAATCCATTTAATGCCTTACACCTTCAACCATTCCTAACTCTAACCTTAACTTCAACTCAAAAGTATAAACCTAAACTCAGTTCTTGTATTAGACATAGATGAGAGTTGGGACTGGGATACACTTCAGAGTTTGTAACTACTTAAACATCTGCAGTGAAGAAAATAACAGAGCCTTTTCAGATAAAATGGCACAGCATTAATATTTCAACTCAATAAACCTCTGGTGCATTACTTTTAAACCAGTGACTGAGATGTTTAAAAACTAAACAAAAAATGAATACAGCTATAACTGATACACTTGCAACTTTTACATTTGGACCATGCTCATGTCTTGTTGATGTAACTGCTGTGCTGAAAGTAGTCCACCATCTAATAACTGGTCAGTCTGTTTCTTTGATGTTCTGCCAAAATGGAAAGGATGTAAGAGCTCAAAAATAATTGCAAACCAATGAAGTGCACCCCCACTGCAAATGTCTCGGATAAAATGGTCAATGAGGATAGGAACAGGGTAGCTGTACCTAATCAACTCTCTTTAGGCAAAATCACGCTGACAAGCTGATAAATGCGTCATGCTACTTCCAGTCAAATCCTAGTTAGGAGTTCACTGAGCAGCTAAGCAGCTTGAAAACATGAGGCTAAACGTTGTGCACAGAAATCACTGATATTTCCTGATAGTGGGAAGGAATAACATCCTATTCAGCATCGGAAACGTCAGCAGAAATGGCTAATTAGGATCTTTTTGCAATTACTTAGCTTTGAAAAGGCTCACACAGCAAGGGTGTTTCAAATCACGCCCAATGAAGTGAACAGAAGAGCAGGTCACGGAAGAAGTTTTCCATTACCCTATAGCTCTTAGGGTTATCATCGGTTCTCCTGAACGTAAAGCCTCAAGCTCATAATTACTGTTTTCTGTTTGCGGGTCATTTGAGTAAATGCAGCGGAAAAAGAAAAGGGAAGAAATGCATGTTACTGACTGACAGCCCAAAACTATCAACAGAGAAGAGACTGAACTTAAGAGGTGGTCAAAAAAATGTCTAGGAAGATATCCGTGCAATGTTCCTCGAGGCAATCTTTTAAAGGAACATTTGAGACTTGGCCTACCTGGTTGAACCTGCGTGTGAAGGCCACAACATTCGGTGCCAGGATATGTTTCTCTTTTTTGTTCCAGCCACAGCTAGCCAGCTCCTATGAGAGAAAACACACATAGTAAGAGCTAGCTTGAAGCTTTGAAGTTGGACTTTTCAGGCTATTACAGGCTAAACAAATGAATCGTCTCAGTTTAGTAAAATAGAGAAATAGCTGGAGAAGCTTAGCAACCGTTTTACAAATGTTTTGGTAACCATTTTAAGAAAATAACAAAATATAGCGAGCATTTAAAGAAAAGTATGTTAAAAACAGTGGTCTTCAAACCAGTCTTCTGAACTCAACATTTTTGCTCCTTCCATATGCTGTGTAAGTTTTTTTTTTTTAAATGCATAGTTTGGCAGAAAATCTAATGAACATACTTTCCCCTTTTCAGCTATTCAGTCTGAAGTTGCCGGGTTACTATTTGTAGAGCTGAAAAGCGGTCTAAGTGTATACTCCATTAAGATGGTAAATAATCTTAAATAATCTTGCTCCAGACACATACAGTTATTTGTAAAGCAGTAGAAGCTAAAAGCAGCCATCAATAAACTGGAATACTGTAGCTATAACAACTCAAGTCACGTGTTGACTGGCCTGCTATTTGACTTTAGAGTTGACAGATAAAATTTCAGCCACATTAATGTAGTAAATTAATATATGATCTTCCATTTCCAACCTTATAGCTTCCCTTTAAACATGGTGTTGTTATGTAGTACATGCATGTGTGAATGTAAGGCTTATTAATCGAACTTGAAGAGACTCAACTCTTATGGAGACGTATGATTCAACTCTGACATGCCTCCAAAAACTGGTTTCAGCTTCTCTCCACAAAAACAAGAGAATGGATTTAAATGTGCATCTCAGAGATTTGGACCCTCTGGATTCAAGACAAATTCATCCTTGCTCAGGACTCATCAGAGGGGATTGACTCAACTGAGACATGCATGAAGGAATTTATCTCTGCAATACTAGTCACGCTTTAAAAAAATAAAGGTGCTCTTCACTATAGAACTCATGTTTCTACAGCATGAATCAAACAGATGTCTTAACACGTCAACATTAAGTGCAGTCTGTAAGAAAAAGCAAAGGCAAAGAAAATGCAAACATTGCTAATATTATTTTGGGTTAAGGATCAACTGCCCCCGAACGAAAGATCAAATGAAAGTGGGTCAGAAAGCAATACTATTCCCTCTAACAAAGGCTCAACATTTCAAGTTGAACAAGTCATTGTGTGGGACTAAACAGTGGAGTTTTTGGTCAAAGTCTTTGCTCCTAAAGTGAGAAGAGATTGACATATATTTAATAACAAATATACCAAATGTTGTATTTGACTTTGTTCAACCAGTGAATGTGAAATTGGAAAATAATTGAGTTAAAGGATTTATTGAATATGAATAGTGTGTATAATTATTATTATTTTTATTCATGCAGTGGAGTGATGGCCCCATAATTCATGACTTGTTCACTTTGTATCATTTAGCAATTTTGGTGCTAAATTTATTCCAGAGTACATAAACTGAATAAAAAGAAGGTTCAACAGAAGGCCCCTTAGGCTCTACAGGTTCTCCACAACTTCGAAAGGACAGCTGCAGCACATCCAGCTTAGTGAACACTAAAGGGAATTCAGGCCAGGATTTTAAAAAGACAGGCCATGGCACTCATATATACGCAATGCTACAGGTCACCTTTGGAGCTGTGGGGTTTAATGGCTACTCCACCAACACACAGACACACACACACCTTCTTGGCCACCACCTGCCCTTCAGATCACCATCACAATGGACAATGCTTTCCATATGCAGCTGCTGGGATTTCTGCTGTCATTTTTGCAACACTCAAGATTATACCCTACTACGCCTGTGCCAGTACAATTACTGCACTGACATTTCCCTAACAAGACTCTCTGGGAGCATAATGAGAAGTAATTAATCCAAGAATTATACAAGAATAGGTATAATGGAGACGTTTCAGTAATGCACACACAAACCACCCAGGCATTATGTACATCCATCACCTGCAAAATTAAAACATTAACGTGTGAAGAGAATAATATTGCTTATCTTGTTACAGAGGAACCTGTCAAAGGGTGATCTATATTAGATAGCGAGGGGACAGTCAGTTTTGGAGGCTTACATTGTGGGAGCAGCAAAAATGGGCAAATGTAAGAATCTGAGCTACTTGTTAAGATAGGTACTCAGTACTTTAAAAGATAGTAACCATTGCATACCAGAAACACCCCACAAGACCTGCCGGTCTGACCCTTATCAAAGTTCTTGCACGTTTTTCCTGCTTCCAATATTAATTTATCCAATAACTAATTTACAAAAATAGCTAATTAATTGAATGCAACCAGATTCTAACCCCTAGTAGTAAGGGAATAGACCCCAGGATAGGAAGGTTCAAATCCCAAACCAGTAGGTTGCCCTAAGGTACCCTTGAGCAAGGTAACGTCCCCATCACTGCTCCCCAGATGCTTTCACTAGCTGCCCTCTGCTGCACGTTGCGTATGGGTTAAATGCAGTGGCTGAATTTCGTTGTGGTTCACAATATGTTGTGCTGTGTTTCATAATGACAAGTTGCCACTTTCATTATTTGAATGTTCTAACATCAACTCTAAAGCCTTCCCATAAGAGTAGAGGCTGTAACGCAAAGAAGGACAAAAAATCCATGTGAATTCAGGAGATAACATTGGATATACATGGGTGGAGATTCTAATACTTACTCATGCATAGACTCAGACATGGATGCACTATAGACGCACTCTGTCGTCACTTTTTTCTTGTGTTAGAAGTCATTTTCATGGAACATTTCTATATGTTTCGAAAAATTTCCATGGGTTTCTTCTTTCCTTCTTAATATTAACATTTACAGACATCCTCATTTTTTTGTAAAACCTTTTTGAAAAGGAAAATCTTTTTTTGAAGACTAAAACTGCAAGGAAAGCAAATGAATCCACAACTGGAGGTTGACAGACTATACCACTTTTCCTCACCATCAGCAATTTCATGGTTTGGCTCACAGCTCTTGCAGCAGAATGGCAAAATTGACTCAAATAGACTCAACTCAAGCAGAGCTTAACTGCTACCTGTTCCTGATTTTGGAAACTTCCAGGGAAGAAACCCAATCTCTTCTGTATAAAGTCTCATCCGCTTCTATACTGGTGGTCAACCCATACAGATGTTGTTGTCATCAACCACTGGGTGATGCCACCTGAAACCACATGCTCAGCTTTCCTGTATAATCAGCAGGTCATTAAGAGCACCTGAACTTTATAACGTATTTACAGTCTCTCTGTGACTTTTTTTATTTGCACACCAAGCAGCAGGTGGCTCACACTGTTATTGCCATATGCAGTAACATAGTTTTAAATTTCAATATAAAAAGAGAATACATCTGGGTCTTCATCTAACTCATAGGCTTTAGGGAAACATCACGAAACGAAGTAGCAAAACAGTTTGTACCTTGACTTGAACAATCATGAGACTTGAAACTGCATATTATGACTGCTACTGCTGCATGCTCTGCACAAGTTATTGTAAAAGGCTAAACTGATTTACACAGGAATTCACAGCAGTGTTCAGTGGCATGTTGGAGAAACGGCATGTAATAATATAATATAATAATATTATAATAATATAATATAATATATATAATATAATTATATATAATATAATATAATATTAATATATATAATCCCACGAATGGGAAATTTGTTCTCTGCATTTCACCCATACACACATGTGCAGCATTGGGCTGCTATTGAAAGCGCCAGGGGAGCAGTGATGGGGACGGCACCTTGCTCAAGGGTACCTCAGGGCAACCTACTGGGAAGGAGTTTGAACCCCCAATCCTCCAATCATGTGGCTGACGCCCTAACCACTAGGCCACCACTGCCCCATGTAGAAAAGACTATGCAGAAAGCATGTAACCACTGAGGTGATGCAGCTTCTTCTTCAGCTTAACATTCCAGACGTGACCAATGTTTTAAATAAGGCGTAAATGACACAAAGTGACTGATGTTTAGATCATGACTGAACAGACTTTTCACAAAGCTTCTTCTAGTACTCATTCCTAATACATAATCCTATAATCCTACTGCCATGGCTGCTTTTCATTTGTTCTGCCTTGTTGTCCTTTCTTAAGTATCGCCTGAAATTCTAAATAAACTCCAAGCACTTCCTTGCAAACTGTGAGGTGGGGAGTCAACACCTTGTAAAAACATTCCACTCCACAAACCACTGAGAGAATGCAATGCCATTAAGATCCACATGATTGGCAGAACCCAGAGTTTCCTGGCTATCCAAAAATGAGATAGGAAATGTAATTTACTAGACCATGCCACCTACTTCTATTGCCCCATGGTCCAATGTGCCCTTTGTAGGGGCTGCTTTTGTTGGACAGGGGTAAGCATGGGCACTCTGACTGGTCTGTGGCTACGCAGCCCAATATAAAGCGACAAGTTGCAATGTGCTGGGTGTACTAGCACCTTTCAGTTGTAGTAAAGATCAGATCTGCTAGCTTTTGCTCCTTACATGCATCAGTGAGTGTTAGGTGCAGGTGAGCCTGTTATATATATATATATATATATATATATATATATATATATATATATATATACTATTATATATATATATATATATATATATATATATATATATACACACACACACACACACACACACATTATATTATTTTAACTTAAAGATTTAATATTATACTTTTTGTAAATACACTTTTCACTCAGATTTTCATGCTGACAAATTAGCTCATGAGTTGGATGTTGAGGTCCACTCTTCAGAAATGACTCTTGATGGCTGGGTTTTCTATTCTGTCCCTCGGACCGCTCACAGTGAGCTCAGTATACCTTTAGCAGATGCCTGACAGAAGCATCCAAAGCTATTGAGATACTCTGCACTGATACTGTTCCCCAAACAGCTATTAGGAAAGAATCACAATGACTTCAGCAGAGATAAGGACAAAGAACAATACATCTAACCTCCACCGAAATAAAATGTAGTTCAAATACATAAACACCAATGAATTCTTTCAAAATATCCCATTTTTACAAATCTTCATTTTACTTTAATTATATATGAATTGTATGCGTTTCTAAGCTAATTCAGAGGGAAGCCTTTTTCCTTTCACCCTTGCTGTTTTGGGTCTTCATTTTCTGACCAGATAACTGATCTGTGCAGTTATTTTTGATTTATAAGATATTTCTATAATCTGACTGGCACACTCAATTTGAAGCTGCGTAAAATATCAAATACACGTCCACATGTGTCAGTTAATTCTTTAGCAGTTATTTAAAAGCCTAGTCAGTTTAATTAGCTTTTTACAACTAAGCCACTCACTCACACACACACACACTCATGTTTACATGTTAATACCTGTGCACTAGTAGCCTTTTGGTGATCCTGTCATTGAATAACAGGGTAAAGGGTAAAAAAATGAAACTACAGCAGTATTAGTGATGTGATGTAGACAGAAAGTTATTCTCACAGTCCAGAACATGAAAAAGGTGGGAAACAGAGATACACATGCAACTCTAGCAAATATTAAGCCAACTCCCCACTCCACTTCAGAAGACATTATTCACACATAGCTTTTCCCTGAGCACTTACATCACTCAGCCTAAACCAGTTCCAGACATCATAAAATGTAACATAAGGCTTTTCTTAGACACTCTGTGGATGGTACTACAGTTAAATGGCAACACAACAAAGGAGTGTTTCAATCAAACTATATGGACGCCAAGACCCTCGGTTTGTTTGTTGATATCCTTAATATGGAAAAATGTGTAAGAGGACAAAAAAGCTGCTTTTTAAATAATTTAGTTTATAAATAATTGTAAACTTTCATAAAATATCATGCCTTTTTTTAGAATTAAATAATAAATTAAATTAGCTGCAGGCAGGAATAATCACATCCACCTAATCTCTCCTTTAGGATAACTATATAACTATCTAATAAGTTAGAATAACTCCTAAACAAGAACCCATCAAAGGGTCAGCGGCCATATTTGCTCACACACTCAATGATCCTGACAAAAAGTGACGGTTATATGATCGCCTGTCTAGGAATTATGCACAATAAATAAATAAATAAATAAATAATAAGAAGAAAAAATCAACAAAAGTGGATGAATGACACAGACCTTTGTTGTGCTTTCACAGAATGGGGATTTAATACCTTCTAACAACATTTGGCTTTGACACATCCAGCCATTAGGACCTCACAGCTTCGCTGCCCGTTTTGATTGGTTCTGATGGATAATCGGTTTTGGAACTCAACACTGAAGCAATGTTCAGGAATCAATAAAAGAAGTAAATATAAAGAATAACACGGCAAAAAAGCTGCCTTTGAAGGCTCATGGTTAAAGGCGTCTAAAACTATGAAGAGCACAAGGGGTTTCCTCTCCTTTGCACCAGCTCTCAAGAATGGCTTAGACCTTGTCTATCTGGAAGCAGTCCAAGGAAGGAGATGAACTGATAGTGGAATGTTCTCCCTCAGACTTGCCAGGTTGTAAAATTTGACCAACACCCTATTTCTTAGAAGTAACAGTTCATTGTCTCACTTCAGCAGGTGCATATAGGTCACCTTTTACTCGTAATAGACTGTTAAATGTTAAAACACAGTGCTTGGGTCATTCACAATAAATAAATTAATAAATAAATCACCCAGTGCCTGTCCGGCCACATCACATTTCAGAATTTTACTCCAGTGAACTTTCTTAGTGCTGAATTTCGACGTTTGTCCTATCAGGTTTTGAAATCTTAATCTTGATTGTAAACATTTTTTTTTGCAGAATTATCAAGATCAAACATCTACATGGTTTAAACGTGCAATAAATAAAATTTCACTTCGTATGAAATGGTTAAAGGCTACCAAAACTGAAGGGCAATTCGGTCTTACTCTGTTCTCCAGTGAGCACTGATACTCATTACCAACATTACAAACCACAAAGATTAATGAGCAGACATTACCACAAATATCCAGCCATGTAATATCTTTTCTTGAAAGCCCCAATTATGCCACCACCTGTGGTTAACAAAAAATTCTGTCTAACTTCTTTAGGTTTTCATTTTTCCATCTGATTGTGATGGTGATGCAATATAGTTAAACAATCCCACATGAAGAACATAGAAAATAAAAGTAAAAAAAAAAAAACTTAATCCGGGGTGTTCGTTTAGGACAGATTATTATTATACCTTGCATTATGGTATGTGTTAATGAAGGATTTCCACACTAATTGGGCTCTAGCGTTCAGTTACATTTATTATGTTTACATTAATTATTAAGAAATTGGATCCAACCTTGATGTAAGACAAGATTAAAATCACATCTGCTGATAGGTTGAAGACGTTTTAATCATTAACCACAACAGTCTGAACAGTTCTGTGTTTGTAGACCGTGTGTGCAATTGCTTATAATCACCTGAAATTAGAGTCTGTAAAAAGTAGTAGTTGTTGTTTTAGTTAATTCACTTATATACTACATTCTTGGTGCCACTACTGTGGTGGGAATGTGTGCGTCCAAAATTATATATCTGTCTCAGGTTGATGGAAAGAGAGGCAATTTCAACAGATGGCTACAGTCAGTTATTGTTTGCCTAATATGTGCAACGCTTTGGTAGTGTTTCTAAAACTGGTCCTCAGGGATCTCCAGATGGTCCTGATTTTTTCTATATCCCTGTGTTTCCAGATGGTTTTGTGCGAAAATCCATGAAGATCACTTTGAAAACCATTCTTATAAAAGTAAGAAGTGTTTTCAAAAAAATGGCCACTGAGTGCAGATGGTTAAGCTGCAACACTGTTCTATAGCCTGAATTATCATTATACAAACTGTATTCTGATAATGAGAACAATGAAGGATCTTACTTCTGGTTGAATGGCCTTAAACACAGGAGCATCCATCAATGTAATTTGGCTCTGTGAAGCAAAACAAGAACATTGATTATCTCACACAGCGGTTGCTTAAACTTTACCAAAACTTTTCACTTTTCATTCCGAATTATAAACAATTCAGATTACAGAACTTGAACACAATCCCTTGGCTTTAATTTTTATAATGAAGAAAACTAAGAACCTGTGTGTACTGTGCCAGACTTGATCTTGTAACATCAAAGTACAACCATGAGTGCCATGAGTGAATAGGCCAACAGTTGTTTACGAATTTCAAATTTTATTCAGGAGCCTTACATGACTGTTACTAAGCAATATGTCGCCTTGCTTAGTGCTTCTGAATGCATTTGCTTTTGCTGCTGAATGCTTTTTGGATGTTAAAGGAGCATAAACTGAAGGTGTATATGGGTGCATTTTAGGGGGGGGGAATTTTGTTAATGGGAAATTTTGGAACAATTTGTTGTCATACATTCCTGTTACAAGATCATGTCTAGCCTTGTGAGACTACAGTCATTGAAGCAAATGCTGATAATCAGTGTGGCTCTTATTGCAGGAAGATGTTTGTTCTCACCGCAAACTCCTCCGGCGTCACCTTTAGCACATCAAACACAACAGCATCATATCTTTTGGCATTTTCAACACCGTCCAGTGACAGCAAACTGCTAGTACCCTACAACAGAAGAAAGTCAGCAACAATCTACTGCTAAATTCTGCTAAAGCATCAAATACAGGTTTATTTTATTTATTTATTTTTTTAAGTCAAGATCCTTTCTCACATGGTTTAAATCATGTGTCATTCATCAAGAGATCGATTTGCCCAGCCACATATAATTAGAGAAAAAGAAATTCTACTTTGGGCAGGGGTGGCCTAGGGGTTAGGGAATAGGCTTCAGGAACGTGAGTTTATATCCAGGACCAGTAGGTTATCCTGAGTTACCCTTGAGTAAGGTACCATTCGCTGAACATAGCTTCCCCCTACTGCATGGTGTGTGTGGGTTAAACGCAGAGGAAGGATTTCATTGTGGTTCACTGTGTGCTGTGTTTCACAATGAAAAGTCACTTTCACTTCACTTTCACTTCACTAATGCAAGTCACTTACCAGTGTGACAATCTCTACTAGATCTGATTAGTCCTCTGACAAATGTTAAATTATATAATACCCTACCATTAAATGAGAGCATAGTTTAAACTGCACACTGATGATCCAGATACCACATCTACATCTTAATAAAGGAGTCTGACACACCAGCATGTTACAGAGCTCCAGTATCCTATTCCAATGTTAATTATAGTCACTACTGCTCTGCACAGAGTGAAAAGGAACATAAAGCATTTAGGAGAGTAATTCAGCAGGCTGTGCATGGTTTTTATGAGTCGTGTAATGAGAAGTGAATTGAGTAGAGGGGTTGGAAAGGTCAGTTGGATGCCAGAGTCGCTACCTCATCCCCACCGTTACTTTTTCAAGCCGAAGGCCTTGTTAGAAAGATGCGGCGCTCTACTCCTAAACTATAAACCATCCATCAAAGAACAAACAACATGTGCGAGTGGAAATAACCATGCGCAAGTGAAAAAATACAGTATGTCTGAGAAAGTCTGAGTGAGATTATATAATTATATTATGAAATAATTCAATATTTATACTGCTATCTAAGTTTTTGCAAATTTCTCTACTGTAGAGTCTGTTACCAGGTAAGTATTATTTACAGTGGTGGTGATAGGAACCAGACATCTAAAGCACTTATTGACTGCAAAAACTATTTTACAGGACGCCATTACATGAAATGCTTCTAAATGCATAAAGTTATGAGATAAGATTTTGGCCTAAGAACTTTTTGCAAATAAAATAGCTAAATTATCTTTGTGACATTAAAGTGGACACTAAAACGGTTTGCTCCCATTACCACAGAAGTAAAGACTTCTTGTCACGTTTTTCCACGACATGCTATTTATGTAATATTAAACCACTCCACATGGTTTATATCTCAGCAACTGAATTATAGTAATTCCCTAAAATTAAAACTATTCCTTGAAAGTCTACATGCAATGAATTTCTTCCCGAAAATACACATTTAAGCGTAAGGAAGCGCAATTGTGAAAAGAATATTTCGGCCGCCGAGTGCTTAGGTCAAGAAAAGCGTTCCAAATAAAGAGTAATATGCTCTGGCAAATAGAAGCAGAAGGGGGAGGGAGACACGGAAATGAAGAGAAAGAAGAAAATGAAGAAGCAACAAAAGCAGTAGAGGAAGCAGAAGAATTAAAAGGCAAAGATAAAGAAGAATCAGGCAGAAAAAAAACAAAAGCATCAGAAGAAGCAGAAGAAGAAGAAGCAGAAGAAGCAGAAGAAGCATACATAATGATGATCAAAAACGGGCAACAGAGGGGCACATTTTCAGAAGTTATGCCAGTTTAAATGCCAGCAGCGTGGAACTATTTTTAAACAATAATTTGTAACATCGGCAGTGCCAGTGTGATAAAATGGTGATAAAACTAGTCATGGGTACGAGGTTATGCATCTTGAGCATCAGGAGAATCAGTGTTTATTTTTCCCTGATCTCTCTCACACACACACACACACACACACACACACACACACACACACACACACACGATGTGTGGTAAACTAGATTACCCCTAAAATCTCCCAAACTGCAGGTCTTCCAGAAGGGATCACCCCTGAACTGTTGCTGCTTAACAGACGTTTCTGCACCCCAGTCTTTCTAGCCAAGTTACTGCTTGAAAGCGAATGTATTTTGATTTATATTCTGGTACATGAAGTACTGGCCTTCCTGTTTTTCCAGATGAAAAAAAACACATTTCATTACACTTCATTTAGAAATCTGCGCAAATATTTGAAAGCTATTCTGCAGTCTATCTGAGCTGCCCATCTGTATATGCTATATTTGTCAATCAGTAAAAATGAATTAGGCTTTGTTTCCTGGTGAAAGCACTGCTTCCACATGCTAGATGGAGAAGATCTGCAGTGAGTCTAAAGCAGTAGGAGCAGTACTTTTGGTTTAGCCAAATAGCCAAATCTAAGGGATATTCATAGTTGAAACAAGCTGCACACGGTGTACTTACTGCACTAACAGCAAAATATCAAAGTGTGGCAGTAATGATGAAAAAGGCATTTACCTCTGAGGAGGCAGAGCTGATACTGGCTCCATCCGAAAGGCCGTTTCTGCGGTACATCCTGGTGAGTGAGCCAAAAGGGGGCACACGCCAGGGCAACCCTGGCCCTTAGCCAGACCCCAGAAATAAACAATCATCCATTCCTGAAAAGAAAACAGAGATAAGGCGGCTTAGAAAGTTTCAGCCTCTTCCCATTAAGAGAAAAGTCTTCACCTGCAGGAGGATGGCATGATATTGAGGCTACAGGCAACCTGCATTTAATCCTGCAGGGATGGGGGTGTTGAGAGAGGTTGCAGTTCACTAAGTTTTCAGAAGTGTTTAAATGCAAACTAATAAAAAAGAGGTCATGTTTTACTTGGTATGTCTATTTTATGTAGAAGTTATTTCGTTTTATTTTAAACTCTTCTCATGCAATGGCTTTGTTAATGCTGCACTGTAATCACAGTGAAGCGAGGCTTTTCCTTTGGCAGCTCTTGACCAATCTGGGGGCATTTCACATGAGCAGGTGCGAACTTCAGGAGTGCATGAGGAGCTGTAGACTAGCACCGAGCCCTAAAATAGCCAAATAAAAATCTGTTTTAAAGCTTCTTTTATAATTTCCCAATATTAGTTTAATTTTTCAACAACTGTAAGTCCCTCACTGTGTGCAATTAAATACTGAATCTCAGCATTAAATATGCGAGCTGCAGTCACAAATAAATTTTATTTACAATTTTAATTGTTAAATTTACAACAAAAGTTATTGTTGTAAAATTAGCATTTAATAATTAGCAATTTATTTTGTGTATATATATATATATATATAGTATATTCCCTCCAATCACCTGCACCAAATTTGTTTTCCTTTTTTTTTAACCAATAATTTCCCTAGTGATACTGATTTTTTTTTGCCTACTGGCATGAGCCAAAATAGTAAATTTGACTCCCTGTAAATACTGGCAATACTTTACATTTTCTGTAAATTCAATAGTCTGTAGTCTATAGTCTATACCAAAAAATCAGTTACTCTTCATCTCCACAAGAAAGAAAATGCATTATTTATAAAGCAACTGTGCATTACAAGCATTAAAAAAAAATCAGATTTTCTTCATTACAAAAGGAAAAACATTACACATGATCCGTTATTTTTGTCAGTGTGAATGACTGGGCCATTCAAGCAGCTTTATTTTCTTTCTTTGAAACCAATTGAGAGTTTCCTTGGCTGTGTTTGGGATCATTGTCTCGCGGAAATGTCCACCTTCAGCATCCTGGTACATGGCAGCAGATTCTTATCAGTAATGTCCCGGTACATTTCTCCCTTCATGTTTCCTTCAATTATATGAAGTCTACCAGTACCATATGCTGAAAAACAGCTCCAAACTAGGATGTTTCCACCTCCAAACTTCACTGTTGGTATAGTGTTTTTGGGGTGATATGCAAATGTTGTGCAGCAAACTTTTAAAAATCTTCAGCATTCTTTTTCTTCACCACTGAGGTCTTACACAATGAGTATGAATTGAAAGTGACCATTTGTCATTGTGAAACACAGCACAGCATACAGTGAAACACAACGAAATGCAGCCTTTGTATTTAACCCATACACAAAGTGCAGTAGTGGGCAGCTGTTTAAAGCGCCAGGAGAGCAGTGATGGGGACGGTACCTTGCTCAAGGGCTGGTAACCTATTGGTCTAAGATTCAAACACACGACCTTTTGATCCTGAGGCCCAGTCCTTATCCACTAGGCCACCGCTACCCTCTGTGCATCCTCTGAGGCCATGTCGGTCCAGTGCATTATGTATTGCTTTCTTTGAAACAACTGTATCAACTGTCAATGATGTTCTTTTCACTTCCAGATCATGACCCCAACGGTGCTCACTGGAACATTCAGAAGCTTAGAAATATGTCTGCAACCAATGCCATCAGTGTGTTTTGCAATGATAAGGCTGGGAAGGTCATTAGAGAGATCATTGCTTTAAGCCATCACGAGATGCTTCTTGTATGATACCTTGGTAAGTAAAAACTTTTTTATAGGCCATCAATTAGGACTAAACCAGCTGATATTAATTTGAAATGAAAGGTGTCAGAATTGCTTTCCAAATACTGACTGATTTCAGCTGGCATCTTGGATTTGCATGCCTTTTTGCGCCTCTTTTTCTTCATTTATTCAATATCTTAATTTTAATTTATAGACAGACTTGTTTTGATTTCTATGTGAAGATTACTTAGTTTGTTACCAACATTTGGTGTCAATTTCATGTCAGTAGCCCCATTAGGAATTTATTTACTGAGAAAAATCTTGATGTGTTCAATGCTTATTTTCTCCACAGTAATTATGATATTCCAAATCCTACAATAATCAATGAAAGACATATGTGGCTGTAGCAGTGAACTTCAGCATGGTGTGTAATTGTCCCCGTATGTGTCACACATCTCACTGCATCCTAATCATACTTGTGCTTCTGATGGATGTTTTCTATTTTGCCGTGTTTGTAGCGTTGATGAAGTTAATAAAAATCAGATTAACTTGTTTAAACCAAATGCTCACAAGCTGTTCCGCTTACTTGTTCAAGCACCCCTTCCTTATGAGCATAGGCATGAGCGAGCATCTTACACCTCACACTTTAGCTACCACACTGCCAGCATAAAAGAGACTATACTGATATTAAATGTTCAGAAAGGCCCTCATGGAGCAAATGCACACTCCGTCTCAGACGGCCAGAGGAATTCACAGCATGATCGCCAGTCAGTCTCACCAGTGCTGCTGGAAAGGGGAAAACACATAGGAAAGTATGTGATTTTTACAATGGAAATCCTCAAGCTCTCTCCCCCAACACACACCCACCCACCACCTCCCTGCTGCCTTGCTGTTGTAGGAAAGTGCTCTGCAAATCTAAAACAGCTGGCAATCCTGCTTTGGTCTGACACTAATAGCATAAATTGATTTTATTGAAAATTCTTTAATATTCCATTTTAAACAACTAACTTTTTGTGAAAAATTGGCATGTCACTGAACCCATCAATGCTTAGAAACTGTCTCTGAACACTTTCTGTAAAGTACTACTTTCCGTGTCAGGTAAGGAGAAATATGGAAAATTATGGCGCAGCAGCCTAGATCAAATTATTGGAATAATATTTACAATGAAAAGTGTCAAATTCAGACTCAGCTTTGGTAAGTGGCACCAAAAACGAATATTAGAGTGTTTTTTGTCGACATTGCATTCAACATTTGAATGAAAATTTCGTTTTGAGTCTAACTATGCCCTCCTTGTAATTAAACCTGTGTTTTAGTACTGACAATGAAAGAGTTTTACATGCCTGCCTATGTGTGGTTAAAAGATGAGCTAAACATTTTCAGAATTTTTCTAGGTTATTGTACATATTAATGTCCATTGTAACATGATATCAAATGATTACCAGTCAATTATTCAAAAGTAACAGGACTAAGACTTTACAACCCTTTCATTTGTAATTGTATAGACTTGATGGAAAGATTCTCTATGGTTTATATCATTGCACCACCAATGTTCCAGTGTCCAGGCAGTGTTTTTCGCTTTAAAAGATGTAAATTCCCATTTTACTCAATTCTCAGGCACGCGTTTGTAAAGATTTTATGAAGCCAGTTCATTTGTGATAAAACAAAATAATTTGCAATAAAACAAAGTAAAAGGTTTAATGTTTGTTACTGCCACCTACTCAATGGCAATGTTCTTTTCAGTGTCCTGTTAGCGTCTTGACCATTTGTGATAAATATTCTGGGTAATTAATGTAGACAAGCATTCCAAAAGAAGGATATTTATTTTAATCTACAGAATGAAGGCAAAAGCTGGAATAGGCTCCAGCACCCCCTGCGGCCCTAATTTGAACAGGCTGCTATGAAAATGAGTGAGTGAGAGAGTGAGAATGAAGACTTGCTCACATTATTGATTACATGCAGGGCTTCAAACCAAATATGTCGCATCACCTTATAAAGCAATGCCCGTCTTTTGCCCATATCACGCCTGGAGATCCACAGAAGCAGAGGGTTCTTGAGAAGAAACACTCAAGACTGATCATAAATAATCCAGCGACCTCTTGTGGGGAAAAGGCAGCACTGATGTGGATGATCAAGCTGTTGGTCTCAGTGGCTTGCAGAGCTTGGTGTGAAAAGACTGTGACTATTAATAAAACTGGACAAAAAAGATACAGAATTTTGCCACAAAGACTTAAAAGTTTTGCTGTGAATCTGAATATTTATTTTGGAAATTTTCTTTGACATAAGATTATAAATGACCTAATCAGATTTCTTTTAATAAAACAATAAAACATGCAGGCGATGTCTCATCATACTGATAGCACTGAGGATCTCTAGAAAGAAATCCAAATTGTATTTTTAAGGGCACCCCCTAATTCTGTATGCTGTTAATGGCTTCAAGTGAAACTGAAAGCAGCTTTCTTGATCCCTTACTGTCTAATTAGTCAGCGCGTTAGAAGGCAATGGTATTGTGACAGAGGTCTACCGTGATGGAGGAAGTGCTGTGATGGTGATTTAATGCAGCGCTGGGCAAGTGGTTAGGGAGTTGGCTCCAGGATGGGAAGGTCATGGGTTCAAATCCCAGAGCAGTACGTTGCCCAAAGGTTCCCTTGAGCATGGTACCATCCCTATCATTGCTCCCCGGGTGCCCCCTGCTGCATGGTGTTTATGGGTTAAATGCAGAGGCTGTATTTCGTTGTGGTTCACTGAGTATTGTGCGGTGTTTCACAATGACAAGTTGTCACTTTCAGACTGAGGCAGGACTATGAAGAAAGTAAGAACTGGTTAAAATACAGGTTTGGATACAAATTTCTCCTTGATCCCATCACGCACCTTATACATTTGATTATCCCTGCCAATAGCACATGCTGTAACTTGAAGACATTAAAAAATAATTTTTTTTTTGAAGACATTAAAATATGCATTATCATGAAAACTCCCAACTAATCACTGCAAAATATTTGGGGGGTTTGCTATGGGTTCATCATCATGGAGGTTGGGATGACTTGTTGCTTAAAGAGAAAAGAATGAAAAACCCACAGCACTCCTACGGGAAGCCTGTTTCTTTCCCAGTATCTGCATAATCTTCTTCTTCTTCTTCTTCTTCTTTCGGCTGCTCCTGTTCAGGGGTCGCCACAGTGGATCATCCGTTTCTGTTTCTTCCGGTCCTCTGCATCTTCCTCACTTAAACCGACCACCTGCATGTCCCCTCTCACCACATCCATTAACCTCTTTGGCCTTACTCTTCTCCTCTATCCAGGCAGCTCAATCCTCAACATCTTTCTCCCAACCAATTAAATTTTGCTTCTCTTACTTTGTCTCCAAGCCATCCAACCTGAGCTGTCAATATACTCATTTCCAACCCTGTGCATCCTCATCATTCCCAATGAAAATCTTAGCATTTTTAATTCTGCCACCTCTGCTGCCCAACTATTCATCAGTGCCTCCGTCTCCAACCCATGTAGCAAAGCTGGTCACACTACCATCCTGTAAGCCTTCCCTTTCACTCTTGCTGCTTCCCGTCTGTCACGGATCACTCCTGCCACTCTTCTCCACTCTTTCCAACCTGCCTGCAATCTCTCTTTTCCACACTCCCCGTTACTCTGAACTTTTGCTCCCATCCATCCATCCATCTATTTTCTGCCGCTTGTCCCAAACGGGGTCACGGGGAGTGCTGGTGTCCAACCCAGCACACACAGGGTGAGGACTCGCTTGATGAGGTCGCCAGCCCATTGCATGGAGGAGCGGGACGGGGACGGCACCTTGCTCAAGGGTACCTCAGGGCAACCTATGGGGAAGGGGTTGAACCCCCTGATCCTCTGATCATGTGGCCAACGCCCTAACCACTAGGCCACCACTGCCCTCTAACTTTTGCTCCCAGGTATTTAAATTCCTCCACCTTTGTCACCTCTATTACCTGCTTCCTAACCACTCCACTTTCCTCCCTTTCATTCACACTCATGTATCTGCATAATGCAATCATTAGTAAATGATTAGTAAGTAAACAGAGCCATTCAAAGTGTTTTAATGTGAAATCCACTCTTCTAGAGTAAGGTTCCAGTGATGGTGATAGGAAGCACACAGGTTTTTAATCATATTTTTTTTTAAATATAATAAACACATTGCCTGATGCCCGCAAGCTTGATTTGTGATGTTTCAGAGGTAAATTGTGAGCATGCACATATAAAATCCTTGAGTTGGTTCATGCATATGTTTGGTCCTGGCTGCAGGATACGGATAAGGTTTTTTGACGTTGTTACCCTTTATGCTTTTTCTCTATCAGAGTTTTCAGGCACACAGCACTGTACTACAGCCAGCAGATGGCAGCACCTCCCTGCAACCTACAGCTAGACGTTCACCTTGGATATCTACATTGCATCTATGCCGAATCCTCTTCTGATTAAATACATGAAACACAAGCAATACTCATTTACAGCAGAGACTTGAGGCCTTACACTTATTCACATCATATAAACCTATTTATCACAGAGAATCAACATCAATGAAGAGTTTATGTTGATTCAAAGGAAAATTTGGGCATAAAATGGCATCAAATTGCACCAAGTTAAGTAATAACAGCAAATAATTGACATTTATATGATTTCATCTTATTCCCACACAACTGCTACTGTATATCTCCTCACTATTACAATGCTATTCCATATTACTACAAGATCATATTCAACACAGACTCGCTTTAGTTAAACCATAAACTGCACATGAAGCATTGCAGCAGATAAAAAGCAATAATAAAAATAAAAAAAAAAAACAGAACAGACTATCAACAACATCAAGTTCTTTTTAGAAAATTCAATCTGGAATAGCAGCCTTATTCAAGTGGGGTGGCATCTAGGGCAAGCTGCAAGTGTGAAAGCAATCAGCGTTTCCATGGAAACTCAGAGCTGTAGGCTATTGCCGCCCCCCTGCACCAATCCTTCCAAAAAAAAAAAAAAAAAACTGTTACAATGAGGGGTTTCCTCCATACTTCTTATATTCACTGCAAGCCCGATTCAGACAAGCAAAAACTTTAAAGGGGGACTCCAGTAATTTGTTAAATAATTAAATCATTAATGTACCGTTTTGATGTGACAGAAAATAAAGAAACATGAGTTAGAATTCATTCAAATTGATAATTAAAGAAATGAATGAATAAAAGTATAATGTATAAGTTCATTCAGCCTGCTGTAATTTAGCCCTTTCCACTAAAGTTCTTAGGAGAGTTTCAACACCTTGCTTTTGTGTGAGCTGCAATACACAGCACCCAGTCAGAAAAGAGAATTTTTGATTTTGGATAAATCAGGTGCAGTTATCCAGCCACTAGGGATGCACAAGCCAGTGTATTTCTTCGTGCCGGTCCCAAATCAGAATAAATGGGGAGGGTTACGTCAGGAAGGGCGTCCGGTGTAAAACTTCAGCCAGATCAATATGCGGACAACGAGACAAACTTCCATACCGGATCGGTCGAGGCCCGGGTTAACAATGACCGCCACCAGTGCTGTTAGTCTGCAGGGTGCTGGTGGAAATTGGACTACTGTTGGCCAAAGGAGAAGAAGTAGAATAGAAGTGAAAGTGAAAGTGACTGTCTTGGTCATAATTAAACACAGCACAACACACGGTGAACCATTACGAAATTACACCTCTATTTTACCCACACACAAACATGTGCAGCAGGGGGCAGCGGGCAGCGGTGGCCTAATGGGTAGGGGAGTTGGCCACAGAATCTGAGATTGTGGGTTCAAACCCCGCAGTCTTCTACTTATGCCTCACAAGTTGGTTGTGCGAGTGGAATTCTGGAGTGAGTTAGGTGAAGTGATAGAGAGTGTACCCAGGGGAGAGAGAGTGGTTCTTGGTGCAGATTTTAATGGACACATTGGACACCTCGTGGTGGAACCCAGAAATGTACAGAGGAAGAAGTGGGATAGTCAGAGAGATGAAGGAAGTGGGCAGGAGTACAGGGACATGATGTGCAGAGCAAAGAAAGCAGTAGTAAAGGATAAAAATGGAAATGCACTCACAAACGAGCAGAGTGTGCTGAGCAGATGGAAGGCACACTTTGAGTGGCTGATGAATGACGAGAACAAGAGAGAGAGAGAGAAGATTGGATAATGTGAGGATACTGAACCAGGAAGTGCAGTGGATTAGCAGAATGGAAGTAATAGCAGTGCATCAAGCATCAAGAGGATGAAGAATGGAAAGATTGGTTCAGATGACGTACCAGTGAGGGATAAAGTTAGGGGAAAGAGTCGTAGATGTTAGGTTAAGAAAAGAGGTGATAAGTGAGCAGCAGTACGAGTTCTTGCCAAGAATGAGCACAACAGAAGCAATGTTTACTCCAAGAGTGTTCATGGAGAAGTAAAAGGCGTTGTGTTGGTGGTGGCAAGGATGGACAGGCTTAGAAACAAGTATATTAGAGAGACAGCTCAGTTTGGAAGACTTGAAGACAAAATTAGAAAAGCAAGATTGAGTGGGTTCAGACATGTACAGAGGACAGACGAGGATTATACTGGGAGAAGAACGTTGAGGATGGAGATACCAAGGAGAAGAGAAAGGCCAAAGAGGAGGTTTATGGATGTGGTGAGATAGGACATGCAGGTGGTTGGAGTGGAAGAAGATGCAGATGAACATAAGAAATGGAAACGGACGATCTGCTGTGGTGATCCCTAAACGTGAGCTGCCAAAAGATGAAGAAGCCTGTTTATAAGGGGTAAGCTGATCTAAAGACTTAGCTCAGCTGAAGCAAAGATGGGTTACCTTGTAATTGGCCAAAGGCTCATTTATATTCTGCAGGCATGTGCGATTTAATTATTGCACAATTAAGAATTTTAATTACTGCAAAAACGGTGAACAGGTAAAACATATTGTTCAGCCTTAATAAATACAAACAAGGTTGCAAACATGGAGGCCTATCCCATCTAAGACCCCTGAAACCGTCCGCAGGGGGTCTAAAGAAAAATCAATTAAAGGAACAGTACTCAAAACACCCCATCAAAAGAAAAAAACAAAAAAAAAAACTATTACACGACAACCACACAACTCTGCGTGGTCAAGACAAAACCATGAAGGGGGAGCCTCTGATTCACACTAGGCATTTTGCATAATGAGCACAAAAAAAAAATGTTCATTTCGGAACATTTAACAAGAACAGCATTCCTGAAAACGGTATACAGCACTGCACAGTTCAACAATTAAAAATATAATTACAAGTGTAACAAATGATATTTACTTATTCATTACGCCACTTCATACTAAATTACAGGAAAACCAACAAAGAACCGCAACATCACTTAGTCGGTTGCAGTTATTAGGTGAAAGGTCTCGTGTGCATCAGAGGGATCAGGTGTCAGCGTGGCTGCTGAGCTCATTGATTTGGGTCTGGATATTTACACCTTCTGCACACCAGCCTTCACTGCATCTGGCTCAGCTGTACAACAGTAGGAGAGCACAATATGCCAGCACTTATTTGTAGGGAGGATGAATTACATCGCAATATGTATCCATGAACATATAAGGAATATTCTTATTGAAACCCTGAAAACTTCATGTCCCTTTACAAAGAGCATAATAAAACTACTGGATGGATTTAGTGCTAAATTAAAACCAATGCTCTCATAGGGCACACTGTTTAGCTCACCTCCACAGTCCTACATTCAAGTGTCCGTTCTACACAGAGAAGAACCATGTAACCATGTAGCCTTCATGACTGAGGGTTTCTTTAAAGAACCTTTAAAAATTGTGCTATGCAGAAAAAAAAAAAGAGTTACATCACCACTGGAAATGCTTTCCAGTCTTCTGATTGGCTTACAGCATTCAGGGTTTATTAATTGGCATTAGTGCAGTATTGTGTCTCTTGTTATTAAACATTAGAAAAACAAAAATATGAAATGTACCCTGTGGCATTAAAACATATTTTAGTATTTTTGTCACACCCTAGTTATTTAAGTCATATAAATATCATTATGTCCATAATTTTTGGGACAGAGACACATTTTTCCTTGATTTTCCCACCTGCACCTCAGTTCTCTGGTGATATTCTACTAAGCCTCTAATGCATCCACCTTCAACTCCTGCTTCTTCCAGGGGCTTTTCCATTTCAGTTTATTCTTCAACATATGGATGGCAAGCTGGCAACTGGGCAGAAACACGCTCTATCTTTTGGCCAATGATTACATAGGGGTTAGGAAGTTGGCCTCAGGATCAGAAGATTGTAGGTTCGAATCCCATACAAGTAGGATTAGCAAGGTACCATCCCCATCACTGCTCCCCAGGTGCTTTCAATAGCTGCCCCCTGCTGCAAGTGTTTTTGTGTGGGTTATAGAAAGTGAAAGTGACTATTCCTGTTATTGTGAGAACACACGGGACAGCACACAGTGAACCACAACGAAATTGGACCTCTGCATTTAATGCACGCAAACACACACCGTGCAGCAGGGGGCAGCTATGAAAGCTGCCCAGGGAGCAGTGACAGGGACGGTGCCTTGCTCAAGTGTAACTCAAGGTAACCTACTGGTAAGGGGTTGAACCCACAATCTTCCGATCCTGTGGCCAACTCCCTAACCACTAGGCCACCGCACCACTGCCCATTATATGTCTTTGTGGTTCACTGTGTGTTGTGCCGTGTACTCACAATGACAAGAACAGTCTCTTTCAATTTTCATTTGAATCAGCTGACTGGCTTGGTTTTTCAAGAATTTTCCATTGCTTGGTTTTGGGGAAACCCCCGTGTTGCCTTGGCTGCCTTAGCAGTATGTTTGAAATCATTATCTTCATGCAGGAAGAAGCACTGCCCAATGAATTTGAAGGCATTTACTGGAACATGAGCATATCAGATGTTTCCAACTTGCAGTGTAGCCTCTGTATTTCTGATCATGTTGTCTTCGTCGGATGGTGGTCTTTGACAAAGATACATCTGATTCCTGAAAACGGCTTCTGATCTGTTGGACAGGCGCTTGAGGATTTTGTTTTACCACAGTGATGATTCTTCTGTCATTAGCAGTGGAGGTCTTCCTTGGCCTAACTTCCTTTGCAGTTACAGAGCTCACACCTGTAAAGCCTAATGTGCCATTACGGTGCCCTGAAATGAGGGGGACTATGAACAGGGTTATAATTTCTACATGGTGGAACTGAAACAAACTTTAAAGTACCGACTGTGCCCTTAAATCATGTTTGAATTGTTTGATTTAATACTTTACACTGAGGAGCATGGGGGGTAAATCATGGAATAATGTGGAATAATGTTTGGCCCGAACATTATGGTGTGCACTGTATTTGGGGGCCAGTGCAACCCCCAAGGTTTCTCATTCTACACACCTGCTTTGCATAAAAATTCAGTTAAACTGGTTAAAAAAATGTCCTCAATCATAACACAAACAGTTGGCCGGTGTACTCCAAGTACAATATCTGTAAGTGGCTGTGAAACCCATATTGTTTACATTATTGACATGATTAGTTGATTCAGATTTAAGAACACATAAAACACCAAAATATGGAGCACAGGAACGTTCCAGGACCAGGCCAGGAATTAGAGGCTTATAAAGTTTATACACCATAAAGAAATGGATATAAAGGGACAAGTTTCAGGTATTTTCTGGCCTTTGTTTGTGTGATTATAGAGTTAATGGTGCATTGCTTATTGCTGTATATTTGAAAGTGAAAGTGACAACCCTTGTCATTGCGAGGTCACAGCACAGCACACAGTGAACCACAACGAAATTGGAGCTCTGCATTTAACCCATGCATACAACATGCAGCAGTGGGCAGCTATTGAAAGCGCCCGGGGAGCAGTGACGGGGACGGTACCTTGCTCAAGACAACCTACTGGTGAGGGAATCAAACCCACAATCCTTCGAGGCAGGGGCAACTCCCTAACCACTAGACCACCGCTGCTTTTATTTGCTTTAAATCTTAAAGTAAATCCTGTTTGCTACCAAAGCGCTGGGTTGATCGTGTGAGCCATGACTGGAACAAGGTTGGGAACCCTGACCTAAATTAGACCTTAAAGCACTGTTTATTTAAAGATGTGTGACTGCTGTGCTTCTTGTTCTACTTTCTTCAGGCCTCTAAGTGTCCGTTCTGCCGGTGGAGCGCTTTTTTGTTTTTTTGGGTTTGTTTTTTTTTTTTATTAAATGTGCTCCGTTATTTTCATTCAAATTGAATGAAAGTATAAAAAATTCAAAGGTGAACAGATTGTATTTTTGGAAAAGGGTTTAAAAAGGTGAATGAATTGCTGAAGCGAGACACATTTTTAAAAAAGCATAAAATTTTAGTCTCATTCCAAACACGGTTCACTGACGGAGGGCTTACTAAGACCGTCATCAGCAGTGTTGTAGGCTCTGAGGGGGAAGCACAGTGCTTTTAATGGCCTGTTATTGTACAGCAGGGGAAAACAGACTGTGTGATGTACCCCTTTCAGTACGTCTCTTTTTTTTTTATTATTGTTTGTTATTATTGCACAGGTTTCTGCCTTGTTTTTCGGCAGATTGTTCTCTGTTTCAATACATTCTCACCTCTCTCCCTCTCTAGGAGCAAAGGAGGGGTGGGAGGCATCTCTCATTTCCATTAAAGCGGCTCTGTGCCACCATAATTACACACCTCTGCCTGCATGGCAATTAGACTTTCCATGCACAGAGGGCGAGCAGGACGAGAATAGACAAAGTGTTAATGTGTGTGTGTGTGTGTGTGTGTGTGTGTGTGTGTGTGTGTGTGTAAGGGGGCTGCACTGAGGTATTAGGCATTGATGGTAATGTCCTGATGGTAAAAATACAATAGTCTGTGCAGAGGAAGTGCATCTACAAATCTGTTAAAGTTTATATAAAAAAATAAATAAATAAATAAAAACAAACTAATCAATATCTTTGATTTTATCTTTGATAGGCTTTACTAAACAAACTAATCAATATCTGCCACACCCAATGATTTGAATATGAACAAAAGGCTTTTACTCAAAGACCAACTGAAAGCCCTTTGACTTCCAAATCTGAAATATGAGTTCCGTATCAATATGAATATGAAAAATGAGACAATGAACGTTTGAGAAACGTGAATGTGCATTTGAAACTACAGTAACTGTAGCAACACAGGTTGGACAAACATGAAATAATGTTTCAGCAAAAAAGCTCTTATGAAGTTTAATCTGACTCCAACACTAGAACCAAGTACACAGTAAAACATAGTCGTAACAGTCTTTAAAAGATATTCTGGACACCCTACAGGACTCTCAAAGCGGTACTTTTCATAATACACAGAATCAGAAATCTTGGAGCCACATTCTGACCAATGACAGTGTGTCCCACAAGGAAGAGCATCACAGTACAGGACACGGACAGGGCGTTTCACTGCACGGGATGTGGACTTTCTGACAAGTTTTTCAGTCCGCCCAGCGTCTGCGAGGCATCTGCAATTCTCTAGGATGCGTCTTTGAACAGATCGCACAGCAACTGAGAGCCACGTCTTTCAGTAAGTGTGGTATTCAGACATCCATGCATGACCAAGCAGAATCTAATGCCATGCAATGTTATGACATCTAGCATTTTTCTAATAAGTGAAGACCTTAGCGAATGAACACTGACTGACTGCATGTTTGACTGAAAGCAGGGTATAATTAAGCGTGTTTATCTCAATCTGGCACAGTGAGAATGGAACAAATGAAGTTCACTTGTACTGAATACATTTCACATAAATGCTTATTCATAGAATTCTCCCTGGAATCCATTCTAAGCCCGTTTTGAGAAAATAAGGCTCATGTCCTTCAAGCACAGGACGGTGTGTCAAAATGAACCACACAATTCTGATGCAGCAGACAACGAACAGGCTAAAAACTATTCCTTAACTTTCCCAGTTTTGCAATATGCAAATTTCAAAAGCTGTTATTAAGACACTCGATTGAGGAGAATGCCAACTGCATCAAAATCAAATATTTGAAATTATGTGTAGAGCCACTCAGCAAATGAGTGCTGTAATGAATCCTAGCCATGGCTGATAAGTGTGCCATGTACGTCCTGACCAAGCTCTCATGTTTTGCAAGTGGTTTAATAAATCATGTCACTCCTGTGGAATGTGACTATGTTTGAAAATGTGCCATTTTTGACAATTGCGATCCGATTACAATATCAAGGGAAAAAGAAATGGCTGCAAAAACACCAAAGAAGAAATTAGCCATGCAGTAGAGTGCCACACGACTGAATTTATAAAACTATATTTAGACCATGTTTACCGTCACCTAACAGTCTCTCTATTACACTTTATACATGAGAGGTACTGACCTTTCATTTACAATTAAAAACAAATAAAACAAAGAATAAAAACCCAGCCACTAGGGATGCACAAGCCAGTGTATTTCTTTGTACCAGTCTCATGCCTTGATAAGTGAAAGTGAAAGTGACTATTCGTGTCCTTGCGAGGTCACAGCACAGCACACAGTGAACCCCAATGAAATTGGACCTCTGCATTTAACCCATGCAGCAGGGGGCAGCTATGAAACTGCCTGCAGAGCAGTGACGTGGACGGTACCTTGCTCGAGGGTACCTCAGGGCAACCTACAGGTAAGGGTACTTACTGGGTTTGAACCCAGGATCTTCCGATCCTGTGGCCAACTCCCTAACGACTAGGCCACCTCTGCCTGGGGAGGGTTACGCCAGAAAGGGCATCTGGTGTAAAACCTCTGCCAAATCAATATGCAAACAGCAAAAGAGACGTCCCTACCGGATCAGTCAAGGCCCTGGTTAACAACGACCACCACCAGCAGCAGCCAAAAGAGGAGGAGAAGAAGAGGAGGAGGAAAGCGTGTCTGGAGGCAGAAGGAGAGTAGGAAGTATGGGAGAGTGAGGGTATGAACTTTGAATGTTGGCAGTATGACTGGTAAAGAATTAGCAGATATTATGGAGGGAAGGAAGGTTGATATTTTGTGTGTGCAAGAGACTAGATGGAAGGGTAGTAAGGCCAGGTGTATTGGAGGAGGGTTTAAAAAGGTCATGGTGTGGATGGAAGGAGGAATGTTATCCTGAAGGAAGAGAGTTTTGGGAGGTGAAGAGGGTGTCAGGGAGGGTGATGAGTTTGAAGTTGAAGGTGTGATAATGAATGTTAGTGCTTATGCTCCACAAGTTGGTTGTGAGATGGAGGAGAGAGAAGAATACAGGAGTGAGTTGAAATGATAGAGAGAGTATCCAGGGGAGAGAGTGGTGATTGGTGCAGACTTTAATGGACATGTTGGGGAAGGGAACAGAGATGATGAGTGGGTGTTGGGTAGGTATGGTCTCAAGTAGACGAATGAAGAAGGTCAGATTTTAAATTTTGCAGATTGTACATTTTGTTAAAAGGATGTAAATGGCTGTAGTTAATACTTATTTTAAGAAGAAGAGCACAGGGTGACATACAAGAATGGAGGACGATGCACACAAGTAGGTTATACAACGTCATGGCAAAAAGGACAGAAATGGATAGGTCTCAGAAGTGAGAAGATGGACAGAATACTTGCGGCTGACGAATGGGGAGAACTAGACAAAGAGGATTTGATGATTTTAGTATACTGAACTAGGATGTGCAGCAGATTAGCAAGACGGACGTAAGAGCAGCAATGAAGAGGATGAAGAATGGAAAGGTTTTGTTCCAGATTATATAGCTTTTGAAACATGGAGGAGTTTAGGAGAGGCAGTTTCTGACCAGATTGTTTACCACAATTTTGGAAAGCAAGAGGATACGAAGTGTCCCAGCACCAATTTTCAAGAATAAGGGTGATGAGGGTGATAAGAAGTTATGAGAAAGAGTAGTGGAAGCTAGGTTGAGAAAAGAGGTTATGATGAGTGAACAGCAGTATGGATTCATGCAGAGGAAAAGCACTACAGATACAATGTTTGCTCTGAAGGTGTTGACAGAAAAGAACATATTACAGAATATGTGAGTGTGAACAAAAGGGAGAAAAGTGGAGTGGTTAGGATGCAGGGAATGGAGACAAGGATTATATTGGGAGAAAGATGTTGAAGATGGAGCTGCCTGGCAAGTGGAAAAGAGGAAGACCAAAGAGAAGGTTTTTGGATGTGGTGAGAGAGGGCATGCAGATGGTTGGTTTGAGTGAGGAAGATGCAGAGGACCGGAAGAAATGGAAACGGATGAACCACTGTGGCGACCCCTAAACGGAGTGGCCAAAAGTAGAAGATCAACAATTTAAATAAAACATTTCTTATGACACATATTAAAACATTTGTGTGTGAAACATTGCCATGTAAGTACATGCAAGCGATTTGACTGTCATACACAAAACTCAGCAATATATTAAAACGGCACAGAGTATGTCTCAACCAATCAGAGTTTAGAATTTTAAAATGGCACACTGCAGGACGGGTATGTTTAATGTTGCTAGTTTTTTAAATGATCCCAAATGGAGAGTGAATCAAGGGAGCATTTCATGACATGATCATTTGACAAAACTACAGATATGCTGTGAATTCACAGCTAATATGAAATCAGCCCAACATTTCATTCTAAAAGTCTCCACAAACCAAAGCACACTAATAACAGAGCCTACAGCTCTCAATTTCCCCACCCTTTCAACTGATCTGAAAAACCACATGACATCTTTCAGAAGTAGAAATCCTATCTCTGGTGTAGCCTAATAGTGGTTTCAATTCTCTCCTGAAGCATTTTGTGAATGGAGCTTTGCTGAAAACAGTGCGTACGGAAAAGCCTAGATGGAATTTCAGAATTTCACAGGGACTAAAGATAGAGTAACACTTCAAAGGTTGTGAAACCACAAGACCAATTCACTTGTTTAGGTCTGAGATCAAAAGGTGAATATTAGATGTTCAGCTTTTATATCCCTGTATTTACATCTATATATGTTAAATGACAAAGAACATCCATAGAGCAGATTTTGTGTCTGACCATCCAGTTTTTAAAGTGAGCAAATGTAGAAGATGAGTCTGACAGGTGTTTGTTGTTAGACTGAATGATTAAACTATAAGTACCTCTTCAAATCTGCTTTCAGATGAAGCTTTCACAATTTCACATGTGAAGACTGCATTGAAGGGGGAAATCAATATGAAGGCCTGAGAGCTGCCCATGGGGGAAAACATACCAGCTGTCAGAGAGAGAAACTCTACTTGAAGCATTTCATAAATACTGAGCATAGACACTAACTATTTAAAAGCCCTGAAAAAGCAGGAAACAGTTACACTGCACAATTATTAGAATAGAATAGAATAGAATAGAATAGAGTAATCTTTTATTATCCCACGAATGGGAAATTTGGGCGTTACAGGGCTCTTTATCAAGGAGACAGAAAGAATATAGAAAGATAGATGTAAAGAAAATAAGAAAAATATAAAAATATAAAGAACGAGGAACATCCATATACAAGAGCTATAAATAATAAATTATCTATCTATCTATCTATCTATCCCTTCCCAATAGGTTGCCCTGAGGTACCCTTGAGCAAGGTGCTGTCCCTGTCACTGCTCCCCGGGCGCTTTCAATAGCTGCCCACTGCTGCACGGTGTTTGAGGGTGCATGGGTTAAAAGCAGAGGTCCAATTTCATTGTGGTTCACTGTCTGCTGTGCTCTGACCTCGCAATGACGAGGGTTTTCACTTTCACTTTTCATATACGGTAAACAGTAATAAATAAGTTATAAATAAACAAATTATAAATAAATAAAACATTTATATTAGGCAAGTAAGTATTATATAACGGCAAGCTGTTTAAACTTGAGTGCTCATTGTAATGTGTATTTGTGTAATGAGGGAGGGTGTAGCCTAGGAGATCAACACTCTATATCAAGGTGTGCATCACAAAAATTCAGAGGCATGCAGCATTCTTGAAATTGCTAAGATATTGGAGCGTGATCAAAGAATCATCAAATGGTTTGTTGCAATTAGTCAAAAGAGTCACAAGAAACGTGTTGAGAAAAAAAAAAAGACACAAATTAACTCCCAAAGATTTGAGAAGAATCAAAAGGTGAAGCTACCAGGAACCCCTGATCCTGCAGTGCTGTCATATTCCAGAACTGAACCCTCCTGGAGTGTCCAGAAGAACAAGGTGTTCAGTGTCAGAGACATGGTGACGGTAAGGAAGGCTGAAACCCCACCAACACTGAACAAGACTCACAAGTTGAAATGTCAAGACTGGACCAAGAAATAGAAATTTTTCAAAGGTTTAATGGACTGAGATGAGAGTGACTGATGAGATGAGAGTGACTCTTGGATCACATAGATGGGCCCGTGGTTGAATCATTAACAGGCACAGAGCTCCACTTCCACTCAGTTGCCAGCAAGGTGGAGAGGGGGAACTGGTATTATTAAAGATGAGCTAGTTGGACATTTTCAGGTTGAAGATGGACTCAAAATAAACTCCGAAACCTACTGCCAGTTTTTAGAAGAAGTTTTTCTTCAAGCAGTGGTTCAGGATAAAGTCTGCATCTTTCAAGAAGACCATGATTTTCACAAACAACAGCCAGTGTATACAGAATTAAACCCTCCACATTGCAGGGGTAGAGGTATCACAATCCATTGCTCAAAGAAGAGTTCAATTACAGAAAAATGGATACCAAAGTGCCAGATGCAAACGATTCATCAACATTAAGAATCAGAAAAAGAGAGAAAAAGGACTGAGATGAGCCACAAAGGAAGTTATGAACTGAATCAGAGGTTAAGCTCTATAAAAGAAATGAAAGGCCATTGTGGAGAAAGTGACTTGAAAGGAGATGTGAAAATGATGTGAAAGTGACTATTTGTCACAGCACTCACACTACATAACGCATTCTGTATTTAACAAACACACAGTGCAGCAGTGGGCAGCTATATCCAGTGCCCAGGAAGCAGTGATGGGGATGGTTCTTTGCTCGAGGGTACCTCCGGGCAACCTAATTGTCTGGGACCCAAACTCACAACCTTCTGGGTCCAAGTCCCTAACCACTATGGTGGAGAACTGTGTGGAAAAAAGAAAAAAATATGCTCATAACCCCCAAAAATATATAATCTTCTTTGTGAAGCACAGTGGAGGGAGTGCCATCCCTTGAGCTTGCATGGCTGCCTCAGGAGCAGGCTCAGTAATCTTAACTGATGATGTAATTCACAATGGGAACAGCATAATGACTTTTGAATTCAATTTTGAAGGAATCAGGAAGAACTTTATCATGCAGCAAGACCATGATCCAGAACATACTGCCAAGTAATCAAAGGACTTCACCAGGGTGGAAAGAGGAAAGTTTTGGACGGGCTAAAATCAATCCCTAAATCAACCCATTTGAACAATGCATTTAATCCCCTGAAGGTGAGAATGAAGAGACATTTACAGCATCCAGAGCAACTTCTAGTTCCTGATTACAGGGAGAGTCCCCCTGGAGCAACTTGGGATTAAGGGTTTAACTCAGGAACCCAATGGTGATAGTGCTGGAGGTGTGATTCAAACCTGCGGCCTCTTGGCCCAGTTGAGTATCCTACCACTGAACCATCCCCACCCCAGGGAGACAAACCCAAACGGAAAAAACAACAATGCTGGCTGTCAGCAATGAAGCCAGAAATAAAAAGAAATAATAATAAAAGAAGTCAGTGGGCTGCAGGTATTAAAATCAAGCAGCACTTAAGGACATTTAGTTTCATCTAATTTCTTATCAAAACTGTGGGTGCTCAGATACAAGGCTGCTATGCTTCATATGTATCTTATTTAAATGTAAATTTGAATTTACAATAAAAAATTATAAAAAGAAATAAAAAGTTTTTAAACAAACAAAAAAAAAAAAATACCAGTAATAAAAGCTGAAAATCTGATCTCTCTCTCCTGATGCTCATATCTCAAACCCATCCATCCATCCATTATCTGCTGCTTGTCCCAAACGGGGTCGCGGGGGGGTGCTGGCGTCCAACCCAGCGCACACAGGGCGAGGACGGGGGTCGCACCCTGGACAGGTCGCCAGCCCATCACAGGGAGGAGCAGGACGGGGACGGCACCTTGCTCAAGGGTACCTCAGGGCAACCCACTGGGAAGGGGTTCAAACCCCCGATCCTCCGATCATGTGGCCGACGCCCTAACCACTAGGCCACCACTGCCCCATCTCAAACCCAAATGTGTTCAGTACTCAGAAAAAGAAATAGATTGGCCTGTTGTTCCAGTACTTTAAGAGGTGACTGTATGTACCAAAGGTGCGAGATATATATATATATATAATCCAGGGGGTTGGCAACTGACAGGCCAGGGTCAAGGGAGAGACTCACTATAGCAGTCTGATGGCAGATGGGCAAGGGCAACCTTTTTTTGGTTTGTCCAGTGTGGTATACAGAGCGTGTGACATTGTCCATTAAGGAATGTATGTATAATTCATTTAATAAGTTTCCAAAGTGTCCAGATAAATTCTGAGAACTGAGGCAGCCTTGTGTGTTAAATCCCCACAGAAATACTACCCTTATCAAAGCATGTTTATTAAGCGATCAGTCTGCTACAGCAACAACAAACAGCCTGGTTTGAACAGTGAAAGTAAGAGTTGATAGGATAATATACAACACATAAAATCAACAGTTTAAACCAGGATGCATAGATAAAGATCTAGGCTAAACGAAAAAACACAGTTGCCAAGTCAGTCATTGTGTCCTCAGGCACTAGAGATGTGAATGAGGCGTAGCTTTTATGATGGAACCGAAGAAAATGATCCAAACAAACAGAGGCATTATGGTGGCAATAGTTTCCATAACTATCAAGCCTTATGTCCTTATGTAACACAGCTACAATTTCATTTTTCATCATCATTATTGTCCCCACTGCTGTCTTTGTGTTTTGAGAAACCCAGTCTAGGGAGCCAGGTCTAAGGCTGGAGACCAGAGGCTGCGAGAGCAAAAACAATGGGACTAGCCTAAGGGCATGTGCTTATTATGTCTGATACCGAAAACATCAGTTCCTCTACAGACAACGAAGGAGGACGGAAAAAAAGAGTAGGGAGGGACAAGAAAGGGCAGAGGAGTGAAGAGAAAGCGGAAGAGAAAGAGAAAAAATTGCAACTGCTGACACCAGTTTTCCAATTGTTCATATTGAACCTACTCTGAGACAAATCTAACCTTAAACAGAAGATAATTAAAGCACAGTTAAGAAAACAGACAAGTTTGCCAACTGTTTTCTACCTACTGACACGACTAGAAGCAATGCCGCCTAAATTTAAACATTGACAACAACCTGAAATGTTCCAACCATTATCAGTGGAATACTGTTACAATGAAAGCAATAAGGCAAAAGAGTGAGTTTTAAATATTCAACTTCAACTAATCTAATGAGAGAACGATCCATTACTTAAACTCTAACTTCAGTCAGGGTGAATGAGACCAATGGAGAAACTGGGTGAATTAGTAAGCCAACACTAAGGTCCTCCAACCCCTTGACATGTAGAATATATGTAAACAAAGAATGCTTTCAGAAATGGAAGTGTTAAACATTTATTTTCATCAATCAACAAAATGCAGTGAATGAATAAAAGAGAAATATAAATCAAATCAATATTTGGTGTGACCACCCTTTGCCTTCAAAACAGCATCAGTTCTTCTAGGTACACTTGCACACAGTTTTTGAAGGAACTTGGCTGGTAGGTTGTTCCAAACATCTTGGAGAACTTACCACAGATCTTCTGTGGATGTAGGCTTCCTCACATCCTTCTGTCTCTTCATGTGATCCAGACACACTGGATGATGTTGAGATCAGGGCTCTGTGGGGGCCAGAAGAACTGATGCTGGTTTGAAGGCAAAAGGAAGTAACACCAAATATTGATCTGATTTAGATTTTTCTTTTGTTCGCTCACTTTGCATTTTGTAAATTGATAAAAATAAACAAATAAATATATATATATAAAAATGTAATAGTTAATCGTTCTTCTTCACCCCTTTTGCATCACTGGTACTCAAGGCTGCACCTCCAGTTCCATTATTTAGAAAACATCATTCCACCAAATTTAACTGCAGCTATTTTAGTATGTAGCTGACTGTACACACCACACCAACTCCAGGCTTTCCATTTCACTGTTCTACTTTAAAACAAGGTTATTGAAATGTACAAATATGCCCCTTTCTCCTGGCGAAAAACATTTATGGCAACAAATTGGACCTTATGGATTGTGCTGCATCTTTGTACCGTGATAAACCCCCCAAAAAGCACCTACAGTACCTTTTTTTTCCGAAAGTGTAACTAACTGGGGTTTTAACGTTCTACATAACACTGACTCACTCGAGAGTTTTTGCATTAGCTAGAGCACTAGCTCTGGGTGCTTTCATATTCAACAAGAGAAACAGGTTCTGAACGCCTACAATAGTATTATTATTCAAAACACTTCCTTCTCTTACTCTTCCAAAGAAAAGATAGTATACATAGCTTGATGACTATGTAGACCATCACTGAACACTGAGTGTGGTTGCCAAATTCCTCTTCAGCAGTGGTGTGAGTGAAACAGTAAAAAACATTGTTGACATTTGCTACTAGGCACTAAGGCTGAAAGAAACATGCAGTTGAAAGATTTGGAGAACAACCCCCTTCTCCAAATGTAAATTCTTGATGTCTGATGTCTCACGTTGACTTTACACTGGCGGTATTAAGCTAATGTAGAACAAGTAATAGAATCTTGACAATAAGCTTATTCTTTAGCATTTAGCACGGCACAATCTGCAAGCCAAAGAGACTTGGGAGTGGAGTAGGTTTCCATATGAATAAAGCAATAAATAACGGTTTAATGTCAAATGCTAATTTATAGAGAAACCTACTCCACTCCCAAGACTGCATAAATGGGAATGGTTACATCAGGAAGGGCCTCCGGTGTAAAGCTTGTGCCAGATCAATATATGGGCAATGGTACAAATTTCCATTCTGGATCAGTTGAGGACTGGTTTAACAAAGGCCACCACCAATACTGTACACGCAGGCGAGAATAGGAAGAAATAGAAACGCATGATCCACCGTGGCGATCCCTAATGGGAACAGCCAATAGAAAAAAGAAAGTGTTGGTAGGGACATACATGTCTTGTGAGTTTGATATGGAAAGCTGAGACAGCAGAAAATCCATTTCACTATTAAAGCACTTCTAAATGTATGTAATTTTGTGTGTGAATGCTGACATCATTCATACCGTTCTCATTATCCAAACAGATATAATATTCCAGAAAAAGGTTTGCTAATTTATTTTTCACTTACTAAAATGTGCATTAGATGGTATCATTTATATACACATTTTGAACAAAATTATCCAAACACCAGTACAGTGAATTCTTTAGGTATCCACCCCTGACATAGGCGTCATAATCTTCATGGTCACAAAATGGGGAGCTCTCAAGCAGACGTATTTGAATATGATCTATACAGAAGTGCTTCCTGTTATGGCACTCTCATACTGTGAACACTACTCACACTGGGTACTGGGGAGCAGTTGTCAGGACAATACCTTGCTCAAAGGTATTTCAGGGTAACATCTTGGTCTGGGATTCGAACCCATGACCTTCTGATCACAAGAACAAGTACCTAGCCACTAGGTCCCAGGCTCGAATCCCACCTCTGGCACTACCACCACTGGGTCCCTGAGAAAGACCCTTAACCCTGAGTGTCTCCGGGGGGGACTGTCCCTGTAACTAGGACATGGAAGTCGCTCTGGATAAGAGCGTCTGCTAAATGCCGTAAATGTAAATGTAAACTACACTGATGACTGACCTCACCTGACACTCTTGAGGGTTGGTGTCCTGCCATTGGTTATTTCCCTGCTCAGACACTCCTTTTTCAGCTCACATGTTATTCACCAGGTTTAGTGAGTGATTTGGGGAGTCCACCAAAACTGTGACCAAACTGTGCATGACACCAGCTTTCTAGGACTGGGGTTGCTCAACCCTACCCTTGAGGCCGAATGCAATCAAATGCTCACAACATCTTGAGTAAAGCCTTTCAAGGAGAATAGAGGCAATGGCAGAAGCATATGTTGTGAAAGTGACCACCCTTGTCATTGTGAAACGCAGCACAGCACAACACGACGAAATTCAGCCTCTGCATTTCACCCCTACAAACATGTGCGGCTATTGAAAGTGCCCAGGGAACAGTGACGGGGACGGTACCTTGTTCAAGGGTACCTCGGGGCAACCTACTGGTGAGGGAATCAAACCCACAATCTTCCGATCT
The DNA here is from genome assembly GCA_017165825.1 of Hepsetus odoe. Taxonomy (NCBI): domain Eukaryota; kingdom Metazoa; phylum Chordata; class Actinopteri; order Characiformes; family Hepsetidae; genus Hepsetus; species Hepsetus odoe. The sequence continues at coordinate 8,920,457 of CM029371.1, forward strand.
GGGGCAACTCCCGAACCACAAGCCAACAGCTGCCCCAGCCTGTATGATGTACTACAGTCGAAACATGTAGCGCTAACCAGAACATTAGACCGCTGCCTTAATGCCTTCTTTGTTTTTCACAGCTCACAATGGCCAGATTTGCAAGTAATTCTTTGACTTTTTCCCACCAATCATGCATGCAAACATCCAAACACACACCTTTAATTAACATTAGTCAGATTTGGAAAGGCCCTTTGGTGCGCTACAAAAAAACACTAACACGATAATTGCGTGGTTAAGTGAAATTACCAAAAGCAAGAGCAGACTCAATATGTAAGATGATGGTAGATCATGAATGTGTTAGGTAAGATAATGAATATGAAAGATCATGAGATTTGAAAGTTGCTTTAAGTTTAAATTCGCATTTTACTAGTCTCGATCAATCAGTGATCTAAAGCTCAGCATTATGTCTGTAACTTCCTGTCTCTTTATTGGCCTTATGGTCAAGTCTGAATATCTGAATAGTAAGCAAGTGTAAATGAAGCCACAGCAACAGTGGGACAGGAAGACTCTCGGCGCTCACACAGCAGTCCAACACTCCACATTCATGATCATCAGGTTGTATTTATCAACTTCCACATCTGATATTTCATTAACTTGCATATTTATGTATGCATTTTTGCACAACTCAAATAATTAGGTGTAAAATATCACCAAAAGCACCAATTAGATACTGTTTGTTTGCTGCTTATAAGGACACCCACAATCCTTGGATCTGAAAGTATTGTCATGGCAACAGCAAACCACATGGAATGTCAGGTTGGCTTGCTGAGTGTGAAATACTGGGTAACTTTGACAGTTGCTCTGGGAAACAAGGCAAGCAAGGCAAGAACAAACTCAATACTCTACACACTAGTCACTATTGTGTCACTATTGTGGTCGAGATCCCAATGGAATCTGATCTGTATTCCTCCCACAGACTCATTTTTTTATGGCAACTGTTGGACCAGCTTTATGAAACAGTGACAAATATTTCCAGTTAACTCGAAGAGAAGTGAGGTTAGTTAGCTCTTCAGATTCAAATGAATCTTTAAAATGTTATTAGTGTGTGTCATCTTTAAACATACTGTTTAACACATAATGATATGATTACCTACTCTGGTGGATCGCATCAAGCAGCGGCGGTCTAGAGGTTAGGGACCAGGCCCCATTATGAAAAAGTGAAAGTGACTATCCTTGTCATTGTGAAACACGGCACAGCACACAGTGAGACACAACGGAATCCAACCTCTGCATTTAACCCCTACACACACACACACACACACCATACAGCAGGGGGCAGCTATTGAAAGCACCCAGGGAGCAGTGATGGGGACAGCTCAAGGGTACCTCAGGGCAACCTACTGGTCTGGGATTTAAGCTCACAACCTTCTGATCCTGGGACAAACTCAGTGGTGGCCTAGTGGTTAGGGAGTTGGCCACAGGATCGGAAGATTGTGAGCTTGCCCTGAAGTACTCTTGCGCTGTCCCCATCACTGCTCCCTGGGCACTTTCAATAGCTGCCCCCTGCCGTATGGTGTGTGTGTGTGTGTGTGTGTGTGTGCGTGCATGGGTTAAATGCAGAGGTCCAATTTTGCCGTAGTTCACTGTGTGCTGTGCCGTGTGTTGTCACACTGACAAGAATAGTCACTTTCACTTATATTCCTACTATCATTACAGGAAGATGGGTAGGTTACTTTGGGGAGATGCATTTCAAATCTGACACTGGTTATTGAACATATGTTTACATTTGAGATATTTTAATAGCATATTACTACGACATTAATACACCCCTCATTTCTGTATGTTTTGCTAGAGAAGCGCCTTGTTGGTGAAAAAATATTACTTCATTTGCTAGTCCAGATTTCTTATTTGTGGAATATTGCGTAAATTCAATTCAAGAGAAGAGAACAAATATTTTACTGTAACAAACCGCACAGCGCCGGAAGATACAATGTGCCTCAATGAATGGGTTTCAAAATCAATATTTGTAAACTAATCATCGCCTGATCGTCTGGAATCATCTGCACTGTTTCTTTACTGCTTCACCCCTTAAGCTTTGTTCTGCTTGAATAATTAATGCATAGATCACTGTGTGGCTTAACGAACATCAAAGCAATCAACTGAAACTGGTCAGGTACAGAGACTGGACTGAAAGTGAGATTTTCACAGTACTAGATGTACGTGTCTGTTTCCTGCATGCATTTTCTGAAATGATGCAATTATGGTATAATGATATGAAAGTGAAAGTGACTTGTTAGAACACACAGCACAGCACACGGTGAACCACAATGAAATTGGACTTCTGCATTTAACCCATGCACACAAACACACACTGTGCAGCAAGGGGCAGCTATGAAAGCGCCTGGGGAGCAGTGACGGGGACGGTACCTTGCTCAAGGGTACCTCAAGGCAACCTACTGGTAAGGGGTTTGAATCCACAATCTTCCGATCCTGTGGCCGATTCCCCAACCACTAGGCCACCGCTGCCCTAGAGTGTATATGTGAACACTGTTGGAAGTGTCACTTTTTCTGCACAGTACATTTAATGTGAGCAGTATGTTCAATAACAGTGTAGCTGTGGGTGTACTGGGAATGCTGTTAGTGCCCAGTTGGAGCAGGCAATACAGCATGGCCTGTAGCCTGTCCTCTGCCTCCTCCTCTTTATTAAAAAAAAAGGCCACCACTAACATTCTATTATTTGCTAAAACGGAGGTATGATAAAGGAAATGAAAGCTTCAGAAGACTGTATATCTGCAGGAGGAAGGCAGCGCAGAATACTGCAGCAGTATCTTTGTCCTCATGAGTCTCCACGGAGCTTATTCATCAAAGTTACATTTTATTATTACATTTTATTCTCCAACGACGCCGTTAACATGAAAACTGTTCAGAAAGTAAGGTTTAGTGCGGAGTAAGGCTGAACAATTCAGAAATATTTTTTTGGAACTTGTGTTCTAAATATAATGATTGTTTCTATGTTTATAATGTATATATAAAATGTATAATAATATAATGATTATTACTTCTAAATATAGTAATTTTCTATTATTACATAGTATTTTTCTATGTATTATTATATGGTGGTTAATTTTTTTATCTCGCAATATAATAGATAATATATAATAATTTTACTCTAACATAATGACTACATAACTTAATATAATATTTAATAATATTTTAAAATACATATTTAAAGAATATTTACATGAAAATAAAAGCAGTACAATTTGAACGATAATATGAATAATATAAATGATAAACAATTCAGAAATATTCACTTGTATTTATTAACGTATTTCATTATGCTTCGTTTCAAACAGGGCGACTTCCTTTGTGAATTTAATACAATTTAATACAAAAAAAAAAAAAGATAATTGTTTAAAAATGTTAATTACACATTACTTTTTTAGTTCTTTTTTCAAGGCATAATTCAAAATTTCATTTCCTTTCCCCATTTTAAAATGTAATAAAATTAATATATTTAGTATTTATGACAAAACATCCTTTTAAAACACATTTAGTTGATCAACTGTTGGATCTTATAACATCATTGCAGTCCAATATCCAATTTCACTCTGAAAAGCTTTTAAATATTTCTGGCACATTATACTCTACTGATGCCGCTTGAAGAAAAAGGAAAAAAGGAATTGATAAAGTAGATAAAAATAAAACATGAAAGGTTAAAAAAAATTGGGTGAATGACAAGCAACAGCAGGGCAGCTAATAAAACTGAAATCTGAGCGTCCACTGATGAAGACTTCGCTGCTGTCACTGTAGAACAGCCTGCAGGGGGTCTACTTTTATCCCAGCTGCAAGTGTCCCTTTAAAGTCAACCTGACACCAAATCTGACCACCAGTCCTGATATCACTTTAAAAGCAAGGCTTTCCAGGTGGAAAGGGATTATATTTCTCAAAGGTTTGTTCTGGGACAGTCAGGTTATATAAAACATACAAGTTGTATTTTTTGCAACTGTTTTCAAGGTCTGAGAAAGATAAATGATATGATTGCATCAATATCATTAATATTATTATTGTTAATATTATTCCATAATCTTCCATAATGAGGTAATTAGGTGATTTTTGGTCCCTGTGAAGCAGCATGCAGTGTGCAAAATATTACATTGAAATGAAAACTCAATCAGCTGTCCCTGGAACCATCCTTAATATCTCTCCAACGCTCCCTGTAGAAATCTGTCATAGTATGGAAGATATGGAAGATAAAAAAGTAGTGCGCTGTAACAGTCAAATTTAGTAGCAACTGAACTTCACACTGAAGCCTACAAAGAAGAAGGTGCTGGACTGTATTCCAGCTTTCAGAGGGCAAAAGGCAGAGAAACGACCTGGATAGATTGGCTATCCATCACAGAGCAGACGCGCTAATACAAAAATCACTATTTAGCATCAAACCAGTGTCTTTTGACTGCAGGAGGAAGCAGAAAAAGCACACACGCTCTAAGCAGAAAGGAATCAAACCCACAACCTTCTCATTGAGGGGAACTATTCTGCTAACTTGAAGCACAGTATAAAGGACTACATTTTATATTTTAAAAATACGCAAAATGAAAGGGCAATCAAGGGCAACCCCCACCCCCCAACCCCCAATGTAGCCAGTGTGACCACTGCAGCTTAGAATTCCCCGGTGCATGATGTCCCCAAGCAGAGGGGGGAGAGGGAGAGCTGACTGCTTCGTCGTCTAAATAATGTGACCATGGTCGAGGATGGGGTATTTCAAGGAGAGAAGTTCATGACCTGCTGGTGATCGCACTAAACTCAATTTGAATCCAGAGAAGATCTGGACGGCTGCTTTCGTTGCGAATGCAGGCTGAACTGGCTATTATTTTGCACAAAGACCTGCAACATGTATTCATTTGTGCGTTCACCCAGAGTGCACTGCGATTGGTTCCAGCAACTATCACAACCTCGATTGGGATAAGCAGCTCAGATAACGGACAGACGGATGGAAAGTACAATACTACCTGGAATCAGAAAAATCCCAATAACACATCAATGCAAAGATCTACATGAAAACTACATTCAGTGAAAGTATTCTTGTCATTTGAAACACGGCACAGCACACAGCGAGCCACAACGAAATCCAGCCTCTGCTTTTCACCCATACACAACGTGCAGCCGGGGGCGGAAGTGTTCGGGGAGCAGCGATGGGGACGGTACCTCTGGGCAACCTGCTGGTCTGGGATTTGAACCCACTACCTGCAGATCCTGGGGCCAACTCCCTAACCACTAGACCACCGCTGCCCTGGTACCCCATTAATAAAATACATGAGAATGAGCTGAACTGAGAATACATATTTTATTTCTTTACACTAAACTGCATAGGATTGCTAGTTCACTAGGAAGGCGACTTCATCAATGACAAGCCCGGCCTTCTTAGGTGATGTTGGCAGCATCTATAAACACCCAGGTCATTCAAAACTTGAATGCTACGGCCGGGCAAAAGAAGAAAAGCAACAGTCACTTGAACCAGGAGTGAAGGTCAAGCGGCCAAAAAGGAGGACAGGTGGAAATAATGTGTTCCTGCATCAGCACACATTGTCCGCTCAGTGTACTCCTCTCCATGCTTTTGGTGAGATAACACTTTCATTTCTTCACACATCACAGACTTAATTAACCACAAGCCTGAACGTCTTATTAAACTTTAGACCCTTTACCTTCAGGGTAGAGCAGGTTCTAATCTCTGTAATTATAAGTGACCCATGAGACACATGGATGGTTCATAAAGGTACTAACGCAGTGCAAACCAGCCTTTAACTACATGGTCATGTCTTGAGGAAGGGTGGAAGAAACTGGACTACCAAACCTTCTGCTGACACTGAGCAAGGCCTCAGGCACGCACGACACTTAACCCATCTTCCTCTATAGCTTCCTCTATTTGAGCTCAGTCTGGGGACTGTCCTAAAAGTTTTTTGGCCTATAATTATGTTGTGCCTGTTCTCTCGCCTGTTCATGTTCTTGTCTGTGCTGGAATCTCAACATCAGGCTTAATTGTTGGATATATATCGATCCCAGTATTGCTCTGATGTGGTGTTTGTGTCTTTTGCCCCTTTCTTAGGGTGACTTTTACCCAGTTCATGTCTGGTGTATGGTCTGCTATAAGGTGTGTGGCAAAAAAAATCTTATTTTTACCTCTTTGGATGTAGAATCACATGCGACTAAAAAAATCAAATGTTTAGACCTGAGCCTTTTGTGAGATCACAATATCCCCGGCGGTACAGTAACAATGAGCGCGTTGTAAATTTCTGTAGGTTTGCAATAAGTCTGGGCTTACCTCAGTGCTGATAGGCTGCTTTGCTGTTTCATTTATCTGTTCAATCTAGCTATTCTTGCCACTGAAAAATGTCATCATCAGAAAGTTAGCTGCATTTTAGATTTCAATTCAAGTCTGTAAATGAGCTGAGATGTTCATTAGCTTTTCTGATACCAAAGAGCAAGGCGCATTTAAAGGTCCTGAATATATGCATTTATGCATAGCGCAATAAACAATGTCCTGTATTACACTGCACATGAACCAGAGTGTGCAAAGGGTAAAAATAATACCTCACTCTATATAGCCTTCAAGTGGAGGAGGTGAGCAAAGCCCCTGTAATGTCAGACATCTAGACAGCTGCAAAGAGCAGCAACACCCTCGAATGACACCCCCTCACCTCCCACACTGTGCTCTAGACAGCTCTGCCATGGCACGTCTTCAGGGTGATTTCATGGAATTTAAGATATAGGGGTTCTTTTTGCCAACTCCAGAAAACAAGTTTGATACCATGAAATAAAAACTACCTAAATCATTATAAATCAAATGGTGCGATCTTAACCTTCAAAAGCTGAAAAAGGAATAACAGTAATAATTAGTTTAAAAATGTTTTATTGATTGATTGATGAATTTATCATTTAATACACTAACGATCTGCCCAGCCAAACAGGCTTATATTTGATCTGCATCATATTGTAACACCGTGATCTTATATCTGCTCCGCATTATCTGTTGACCTGCTTTTTTTATGGTTTTAGAGTCAGTTGTTCCATTCAAAAGCTGCTGAACAGGTATAAAGTGAAAGTGGGCCAATATGATACTTCCAGAGCTGAAGAATGCTCTTGCACGCCGGATGCAAGCAATTAAAAAAAAAACTCTTGAATTCCTTCTGCGTTGCTCAAGGTTTCTACTACATCTTTGGCATCCTGACACACATTGCTGAAATATCAGCGCTTAGGTAGAATGCCAACATTAATTTTTCATTTTGAAGAAACAGTTCATTCTGAAAGTTTCATTCAAGATTTAAATCTGTTTAACAGAATTTCTCCATTAGATTTTCCTAACAGAATTGAATTCCTTGTTGACTACAGAAGCTCTTTAACTGAAGAAAACATGTAAATTAAAAGCATGCCTTGCCTCACATCAGCCAGCCCTTCAGATATATGGTAAACTTGAAATGAGCTGACCTTATGTCCGAGCGGATTTACACAGTGGACACTGCTATGGGCATTTTGCATACTGAGATGCTGTTCTTGGACTGCTGTTCCTGGGCATATCCTCCAAACGCCACCTCCGCAAAAACACACTGTTCACACTGTTCTGCTAGCTTTAGCCTGACAGAGCAATTAATGATAATCCTGAGGCTGAGAGCAGAGGCATACTAAGTCCTTCTCTTTAAATGTCTAAATTTGCGTAGCTTCAGGGGAATTATGTATCAGCCAGATATGATTTAAGCGGTGGACCATTCTCACACTGTGCAAAAGTTTTAGGCAGGTGTGAAAAAATGCTGTAAACAAAGAATGCTTTCAGAAATTTATTTTCATCAATCAACAAAATGCAGTGAATGAACAAAAGAGAAATCTAAATCAAATCAATATTTGGTGTGACCACCTTTTGCCTTCAAAACAGCATAAGTTCTTCTAGGCACACTTGCACACAGTTTTTGAAGGAACTCTGCTGGTAGGTTGTTCCAAACATGACTGTGTTTCAACCTCCGTGTGACATTGATGATCATCAGCACCTGTTTGGTAAAACTGGTTGATCAGACACCGACTATAATCCTACAAAATCCCTGACAAGTGTACGTAGAAGAACTGATGCTGTTTTGAAGGCAAAGGGTGGTCACACCAAATATTGATTTGATTTAGATTTCTCTTTTTTTCATTCACTGCATTTTGTTGATTGATGAAAATAAATGATGAACACTTCTGTTTTTGAAAGCATTCTTTGTTTACAGCATTTTTTCACACCTGCCTAAAACTTTTGCACAGTACTGTACATCCTGGAGAGGAGTCGGTTTAACAAAAATATCCAGACAACAATTCACTATTCAAGAAGAACTGAGGCAGTACGAGGAGATGTAAACTACTCACCAGCAGTAAGAATCAGCAAAATGTGAAAAAAACATTTAACCACAAAGTTTCTTAACAAACTTTTATGAGCTTATAATACAAAAATTCATCTCTACCTAAAGTGGGGCAGTGGTGGCCTAGTGGTTAGGGACTAGGTCCCATAATCAGCAGGTAGTGTGTTCGAGTCCCAGAACAGTAGATTCCGCTGGGCAACCTGCATAGCATAGCTGGTCTCACTACCGCCCTGTTTAGCTTTCCTTTCACTCATGCTGGTTGCTGTCTGTCAAAGATCACTGTTGCTACTCTTCATAATCATATCTGAGAAAGCCACATGACTTCAACAGCAGCAGCAATACTGCTAACAAACATAACAAAAAATCACTGGCCAGAAAAGACTACTAATCAAGGTGTGAACGCGGACCTCAAATCACCTGACTCCATGAATAGAACACCACAAAAATCAGCCTTCCAGAACACGTTCTTAGACTCAGATGAGGCAACGCGTTCAGAAGCATCCTAAATGCTCAAATCCAACCGAACTCATCAGCAGCCCTCGCCTTACAGATGGTGCGGTCGTCCAGCATATTGAGCAAGAACTTCACTTTTTGAAGACAAAAACGCTCGGAGCTTCAGGTTAGGTCTTGGAGCCATGATCTTCAGGCAGTCCCTTACTAGAAAGGTCCAGTCAGGTTCAGTTATGTTATATTTCATTTTATTGTTGTTGTTGTGCCTTAATGACTGATAAATGGAAACGACCTCTGGTCTGATTTATCGTCCTTAATCGTCTATAACAACAAAGGCAGTTGAGTGCAATCACTCCTCCTCACCTAAAGCTTAACGGGCAGGTTTACATGGCTGCATGCGGAGCACAAGTTCACACAAAAACATCTTTAAAAAAGGGCTGGTTCTGTGACAACCTGTCCAGGGTCAAACTGGACAACCTGTCCAGGGTCAAACTGGACAACCTGTCCAGGGTCAAACTGGACAACCTGTCCAGGGTCAAACAAGAGATGGATGGATGGACGGACGGACGGACGGATGATATTATGGTGCGGTTTCCATTTATAGACTGGGCAGTGAGTAGACATTTTTAGAATATTTAACCAACTTTTTTAAAAGAAAGGGGAAAAGGGAACTCAGAAAGCAAACAATCTTTCTATTCAGTGCGTTCAGCTGCTGTGAGATGCCCCCAGCTAACCCACCGCTTAAAAGATCTCCATGGTAAAGCACTGCCAATAGAATGCTCCAGCTGTACATAAGGTCACTGTGCCCAGTGCCAAGCTTCAGCACAGCCCCCCATCACTGGGCTAAGGGTCAGCAAAACTGCACTCTCTGGAGTGATTCAGCTCCAGAATCACTGGGCTGAGTGGGAGTGATCCCAATCTCATCCTTCACCACTACCTCACTGCTCCTTGACTGAATGCAGACAAATCCTCCCAGCAAGCTTCTAAGCCTTTCCAGAAGAGCAGGGGGCCTATCAATACCCTTGATCTCCGAATAAGACCCACTGAATGGGTGTCTACAAACTTTTGGACACCCAGCCCACTATTGTTTAGGTTTGGTGACGTGATCTTGCACTGCTGACCTGGAGAGAGCGGAGGCGATCACCTTCAGCCCGGAGGACCGTACAGCCAGGTATCGGTGTGATTTGACCAGACAGGAGCAGAGAGACCCACCTGGCAGCCCCCGCTGCTTCGTCCTCAGTCAGTGGGACAGTTTGAGAGCAGGCTGCTGCAGTGAACGCAGAGTAGAGATTCAGCCCCGGAGACTCCTACATGAAGATCAACCCTCTTTCATCCGCGCCCGATGACCCGATCGCTCCTACAGCTCCGCGAGGGCTTCAAAGCCGCCGTGCAGACGAACACTAACATGACAGCCGAGTAGGAAACACATCGACGGCAGGAAGTATCAGGTAGGTTTGTTTTTTCTGATGGAAAGAGGCGTCAACTAATCACGCTTGCAGCCCGGAGGATGCCCCGCCTACCGCCCCGTTGAGAGCCAATCGCGATGCTCGTACAGCCGCCATGCAAATATAAAGCGGGGCCGCAGGTGCTTCGCTGTAAGAACTGGGTTTGGCGTCAAAGCAGGTCGGATTCCTGGGTTTGAAAACATGTCGCGATCAGAGAAGGCTATTCCACAGAGCAGTCTTCCTCATTTAAACCGAATCTCTTAAACCCAAAGGCAAGCCTTTCCAATAGGAGAAGAGCCGAGGGACGTTCCTATTGGTCAAACCTCAGTTTTAGGCTTACATGATCTGGTTAACTCAAAACATGCTTTGTGAACCCCACATGCTTATTTAGGATCTTGGACTAAGATTAGATTCAACAAGAGCTTTATTCAACCCCTGCAATTTCCTGTGCCTTTTACACGCCCGGGGCAATAGAAATAGACATAGAAGTGAAAATAGAAGAATTAGAAGCAGAATCAGTGTAGAGTTTAAAATGACTCAAACACACAAGGATAGAAATATTAATATGTACAGTTTATCACTGGGGAGAATATTGGTGTAGGTGGGCAGAACGTGACTATTTGTCGGTGCGAGTGATCAGTGACCAACAACCAAACGCATTCCCTGAAATTTTACATCGAACAACTCCAGATTTATTTACACACGTTTCAGTTTCCCCGTGCAGAAATGGCAAGTTTTTATACCCAGTCCCCCTCGTTTCAGTGGTGGCGCAGCGTTTATGGACTAGGATCCAGGATCAGAAGGCCGTGGGTTCATATCCCAGACCAGTAGGTTGCCCTGAGTTACCCTTCAGCAAGGTACCGTCCCCATCACTGCTCCCCGGGTGCTGTAAATAGCTGCTGCACAGCGTGTGTTGGTGAAAAGCAGAGGTGGAATTTTGTTGTGCCTCACTGTGTGCTGTGTTTCACAATGACAGATAGGCACCTTCGTTTTAAAAACATAGGATAAAAAAAATCAACTGTTTGGAAAATCATAAAGAAAACCTGCACTGGTGAACTCTGTGATCCCAAAGGAACTGAGACCTGCACTGCTGATGCAAAAACAAAATATCTCTCTCTCTCTCTCTCTCTCTATATATATATATATATATATATTTTTTTTTATTTTTTTTTTATTAAAAACATTTACAGTAGGACATAACATTGTGAGTGCGCAGATGTAGGATTTCTTTCTTTAAAACCTGAATTAAATGAAAAGAAAAAAAAAATGTTAACAAAATCTATCATTTGAAAGTGACTATTTTTGTCATTGTGAAACTCAGCACAGCACAACACAGTGAAATTCAGCCTCTGTGTTTCACCCATACACACACGTGCAGCAGGGGGAGCTAGTGAAAGCGCCCGGGGAGCAGTGACGGGGACGGTACCTTGCTCAAGGTTACCTCAGGGCAACCTACTGGTGAGGGAATCAAACCACAAGGGAATCAAATCACAATCTTCAATCCGGGGCAACTCCCTAACCAGTAGGTCACCGCTGCCATCAAAGGGGAAACATAACGGTCACCCCTGTATGTTGACAGTGAATATCTATTTGTTTATTGTTTATCTTAATTTTTGTTTATCTATATCTTTACATATTCATGTCTTAGTTGAATGAAAACTGAAAAAAATGAAAGGAATGGGATTGGCTTCTTTAGACTGTCCTCTACATGTATATTGTATTTACACAATGTCCCTCATCTGAGGTAAATAAGTAACACAGAGGAAGAAATATCCCACGGATCGACACTTTCCCAAACAAAACGGGTCAGAGACTCCCACCTACTGGTCGTTCTCTTAAAGCACGTTAACAAAGAGGCAGGTCCAAGAAGCGAGAATCATCAGTAGTAAGAAAACGTTTATTGCTCAACACATCTTTGTACAAACCTCTCACAAAGTTCTTCTATAAGAAGAAAACAACACAACAATGTAAAAAAGGCAAGGGATACTCTGAAAGAAAATCTCTGAGCAACTGTTTCGATCGACAGGTCTACCACATGATAATGCTCTTGAGGTAGTCATCAACTGGGAGACAGCGAAAACAAAAAGATTTCCCAAACAGTCTTAAGACAAATGGGTTCATTATTGTACAGCAAAGATTCGGTGCTGGTTTCCTGAGGCCAGAAAACACGAAGCTCTCGTTCATCCAGGAACAGCCTCAAAGCCAGCCCAAGAACCCAGCCCTGTACTGTGTCTCAGTTCAATCTGCCAACTTCGTTCATCACCCTTGATTCTGAGAATTCACCCCACCGACTATTATAGGCTCGTCAAGTAAACCTAATGATCATGAAATAATACTTATGTGAGTGAAAAGCAGTTCCAACAGACACTCGGTTAGATGTCTTCACAACTCAGGAGAGGGTACATTTTAAAAAGATGCTGAGGACTCTCGTCACTACTCAGGTCATCTAAACATCAACTTTAAGAGTGCGTTCTTTTCAGTCTGGTGAAATGAACTTGGACGTGTTACAATGTGGCTGGCAGACTATATTGCCCTAAATGATTGTCTTATGCTTGTTTTTTTTATTGATTTTATTCTTTTTTTTTTTTTTTTTTAAATCACACGAGCACATAGTCATAAAGATACCATTTACACAACTCCAAACCAAGACATTTCAAGTAAGAAATGTGTGATGAAGTGGAAATATTCAGTACTTTGTGGCTACAGATCACCCATATTTCATACTACATCTTCCTATCGTTACTGTAATTCTACCTAGGACTACAATAACTGTCCGTATAGTTTGTGCTCTCGCGTCTCTTTTGTGTGAAAAACTATAAATAAATAACAAAGCTGAGGTTCTGTTGTAACTGAGGTCTCGGGTTATTTATTTACCATTACTAGAATGCGCTTTTGCTCTGAGCAACTAACATTTGGCAGTTAACAAGGAACAGCATCCCTGGAGTATGGAGGGGTTAAGGTTATCCACCAGTTCTTTCACTTGGGAGATAGTCCTGCTCGGCACTACGAAGCTGAAGAATGTCCTACATTCCTCAAAAGTTCAGGTTTTATAGTCCAACAAGGACGAGCGATATTAGTTATAAAACATAAAGATACAATTTGTCAAGGACCCCTTTTCTCGCTCACATTTTCCAACGATTTTAGTGTCGCCCACAAGAAGCAGGGTGTGTTCAGATAGAATGAACGCGTCCATCCACCTCTGTCCTCAGAAGAAAGATTGGCAATGCGATCATTTGCATCAGTGCTTCTTACGAACACGGAACTAGACTTACTAAAGCCATAAATTGAAGGATGCTTAGGCTCACGTTACAACAGGTCCATTTACTAACAGCACATGCAAATATTCAGCTCCTATACGAATACATTACAGCCCTTTACAAAGGTCACTACCTTTACATCCCTGTTGTGGTGCTCAATTAACACATTCTGAACTGAATCTTTTTTTTTTCTTTTCCTGTAACAGTTAAGATGTATAAACTATTTAAATCCAAACTTCTGATATTTACACCTGTGCATATGTTGACGATTTCTTACATCTATAAACATATTTTAAATATGTTACAGAATTAAAATGGCACAATTTACAGAGGAAATTATTTTAGCTGGTTAAACCTAACAGATTTTAAAAAACACTAAATATAAGATAAAAAGAATACTAAGATATAAATAAACACCGGAGAATAATCAACATCAGGTTTTTTTGTTTTCGTTTTACAAACAAATGCCAGATAACCCTGATAGTAATACAGACTTCAGTGTATAAAATGAGTCAAACACCATTTTTCCAAACACCGTGCTGTGCAAAGCACATCATTACCACACTGCATTATAGAAAACTTCAAGGGTCTTTAGTTCTAGTCAGGAAAGCCAATCAAAACACTGCTCGTTCAGACTTGTGCAACCACACATGAGGTTCTCTAAGATGTTTTGAAGGCTATAGTGGAAAGTGTATAACTTTAAAAACCATGTGAAATATAGACTTGCTTGCTAAACCGTTTCATCACAAAGAATGTGTGATCTTGAGCGAACCTGAACACCTGTAAGTACTATAGAACCCTTCAGTGTCTGCACTTTACAGCACTGAGAAAAAAAAAATCCTATGAAACGTTTGTCTTCCTCTAAAATGTTCATGGCATGAGGGAATACCACGCTTCTGCTTAGGCAGTCACTTTGCCAGTGGCAGCCGACCTAAGAAGAATGTTCTGCTCTGGTCCGCCGGGTCTGGTGGGCCTTGGCACAAGTAGAAGTGTGGCGGTTGAAGCTGTCCCTCCACATGAAACGTTTGGAGCAGAGATTGCACTCATAGGGCTTGATGCCTGTGTGGATCTTCATGTGCCCCACCAGATGGTGCTTCATCTTGAAGCTCTTGCCACAAACAGCACAGCCAAATGGTCGCAGGCCCAAGTGCATGCTCATGTGGCGATCCCTCTGGCTCTTGTGTGTGAAACTCTTGCCACACTGACAGGGGTAGAGTTTGTACACCACAGACGCAAACCCTGAGTGGGTGGTCTGCTCTTTTGTGTCCCCACCTTCCTGGGAACCATTTTCCTCACCCTTAATTCCACCTGCACTTCCATCTGGCTGTAAGTCATCCTTAGATGTTGCAGGAGAGCTGTCGTCACCCTCCTGAGAGAAGCCCGCAATGGAGGTCCCGTAGAAGTCCAATGGGTCTTCATAAGAGCAATCGCCATCCAAGTTGTCATCAAAGCGCGATGGCAGCTTCTCATCTAAACAGTCCTCCATAGTCTCTGCTGAGTGACTGGCCTGATCTGAATCAGACGCGGGGTGAGAGTCACTGCGAAAAAGTCCTCCACAATCTTCCGGACTCTGCCTTTCAGATTTGACATGCACCCTCTTTCTGTATCCCATGATGCTGGGTGGAACATACGTAGATTTGGGACGGTGGTTTACAGCGGTGTCCAGCTCTCCGCTTTCACTGCTCTCGTGAGGAGAACAGCTGCCGCTCAGCTCGGGTCCCACTGCAGGGATGGCGTCCCCGTCCTCCAGCAGCTCCTCCACACCCAGCTCCTCCTTCGGACCACCTGTCTGGCTGGCTCCCTCGAACCCTCCGTCCTCTTCGTTATCTAGGCAAAAACCATCTTCCCTAGGGGACAAGCCATGTTCAACGTTTCCGCCACCTGTCTTATTCCCAATTTCCAGCAGCTCAGTGCACTTGTCCACCACATGCCACATTTGCAGAAAGCTTGCGGCAGTCAGGAAAGCCACCACCTCGCCGGATGGCACTGAGAGGGCTCCTGTGTAACAAGACAAGAGGAGCCTCTCGAACACGCAGGGATGCATGACATCAGGCAGGACCACACGGGCACTGTTCTTCAGCAGCACTTGGTCGCAGAAGTAGGGGGAGCTGGCTGCGAGCACAGCACGGTGGGCTCGGAACTGGTGGCCTCCTAAAGACACGATGAGGTCGCACAACTGCCCCCTCTGACGCTGCTGGTTCAGCTTCTTGAGGAGGGAGCAGGAGAAGTCTGGGAACTCAACATGGAAAGAGCTCGATTCGTTCTCCATGGTTTTCGAGGATTCAGAGGCTCTGGAAGAAACAGGTGAGATTGTGAATGATTTATTGGGGTTCACGACAAATGTAATAACCCTTACAAACTCACCAGCAACTAAAAGCTTAGGGGAGCACATTTACTGCAAAATCAGACCGCGACCTGTTGTGGGAGTTGGAAAGACGTGAGAGGTCGCGCGAACTGACCGTTATACCGAAGCTAAGCAGCTAGCCCGCTAACGCGCGTCAAACTGCCGCGCGGAACTTTCGGCCAAACGATGGGCCTCAAATTTAGTGTAAGAAAACGCGCAAAGCCGCCTTCTCTCACAACCGTAACCACAGCGAGCGTCTCTCTCACCTTTTTCATTATTTTGGTCAAATTTGTGCAGATTTTTCCCCCGCTCCTCTTCCGAGTTCCACCGGATTTCGCACCTCCTACGTCATCACGTCGACTGGCATGGCGCAGAAGAAATGTAAACAAACACGCCCCTCTCCCCCGGGTTGCCAGATTGAAGCAATTTGACCCGGTCGTGTCCAAACGTCAGTTATACAGTGCATCCGGAAATTGTTCACAGCGCTCCGCCCTTTCCACGTTTTGCCATTTTACAGCCTTATAACAGAATGGATTAAATTCATGTTTACTTAAAAATTCTCCACCCAATACCCAATACTCACAAAGTGAAAAATGTTTGCTTGAAACATTTGCAAATGTGGCACATATATGTTAGGCAGTGTCTTCCATTTTTCTTTGCAGAGCCTCTCACGCTCTCAGGTTGGATGGGGAGCATTGGTGCACAGCCATTTTCAGATCTCTCCAGAGGTGTTTAGCCAAGTCTGGGCCACTCAAGGACATTCACAGAGTTGTCCCGAAGCCACTGCTTTGTCATCTTGGCTGTGCGCTTAGGGTCGTTGTCCTGTTGGAAGATTTTGCCCCAGTCTGAGGTCCAGAGCACTCTGGAGCAGGTTATCATCAAGGATGTCTCTGTACACCACTGCATTTATCTTTCCCTCCACCCAGACTAGTCTCCCAGTTCCTGCTGCCGAAAAACATCCCCACATCATGATGCTGCCACCACCATGCTTTACTGTAGGGATGGTATTGTCCAGGTGATGAGCGGTGCCTGGTTTCCTCCTGACATGATGCTTGGCATTCAGGCCAAAGAGTTCAATCTTTGTTACATCAGAGCATATAATTTTGTTTCTCATAGTCTGAGAGTCCTTCAGGAGCCTTTTGGCAAACTCCAGACAGCCTGTCATGTGCCTTTTACTGAGGAGTGGCCTCCGTCTGGCCACTCTACCATACAGGCCTGTTTGGTGGCATGCTACAGAGGTGGTTGTCCTTCTGGAAGGTTCTCCTCTCTCCACAGAGTGATGCTGGAGCTCTGTCAGGGTGACCATCGGGTTCTTGGTTACCTCCCTGATTCAGCCCTCCTACCCCGATTGCTCAGACTGGCCGGGCAGCCAGCTCTAGGAAGTGTCCTGGTGGTTCCAAACTTCTTACATTTATTTTTAAATACATTTGCAAACGTTTCAAGCAAACTTTTTCATTTTGTAATTACTGGGTACTGCGTGTATAATTTTAAGGTAAAAATTTATTTAATCCATTTTGGATTAAAATGTGGAGAAAGTGGAGCGTCGTAAATACTTTCCGAATGCACTGCAAGTCAAATAAGCATGTAGTTTGGGAGGCAGTTTTTGTTTGCACGCAGTCCTTTCAGTTTGTGTATTTGTCTCCCTTTTTTCTCCGTTTTTAAATAAAATAATTCTAGTTACACTAGTCTGGTAGTATTAGTGTTTTGCTTGCAAATTAAATCAGACATGGTACCTGTTGCTGATGACACTCAAAATAAACATTATCAGTTAGCAGCCTTGAAAAAGTTTTTCTTTCTCAACTTCTTCTTTATTTTATTTACCATAACTTTTTTGTTTCAAAACTCTTCCAAGTTTATTATTATTAGCTTCAGAATTGTAGTTCCACTATATATATACAGTACTGTGCAAAAGTTTTAGTCTTTGCCTTCAAAACAGCATCAGTTCTTCTAGGTACACTTGCACAAAGTTTTTGAAGGAACTCGGCTGGTAGGTTGTTCCAAACATCTTGGAGAACTGACCACAGATCTGTGGATGTAGGCTTCCTCACATCCTTCTGTCTCTTCATGTGATCCAGACACACTGGATGATGTTGAGATCAGGGCTCTGTGGAGGCCAGAAGAACTGATGCTGGTTTGAAGGCAAAAGGTAGTAACACCAAATATTGACTTGATTTAGATTTTTCTTTTGGTCGCTCACTTTGCATTTTCTAAATGGATTAAAATAAACAATCATTATTTATATTTCTGAAAGCATTCTTTGTTTACAGCATTTTTTCCACACCTGCCTAAAACATTTGCATGGTACTGTATGTATATATATACATAGGTCTTAAAAAAGTTTCACTATATGTCCAACAGGTGGCGCTTCAAGATCAACAGTGACCTGACGCTGCCTAGACTCTGGCCAGCTGGCCTGTTACATTTTTATTTCCCTCTAATAAAGGTTCTGGACGTGGTCATTTTCCCCAAGTCCCAAAGTGTGTTTTAATAATAATAATAATCAAAGATTTTCTGTTTGTTGTTGTTGTTTTAGAATGATGTCTTTCCAGTGCCAATATTTATGTAACAGTTAAAAGGCACCTGTTGGCACCTGACCTCCAAGCTTACTCTAGATGATTGAAAGAGTGGATGAAGTTCAGAAATGTGCAGTACCACCTTTAATCTTACAGATTCTTCAGCACAGAATTCATGTGGAATTGAATTTTGAGTCAGTACTGATCAGCAGGTACTGGCACCGGCCATCGCACTTTTTAGTCTGGATGAAGACAACGTTCCTGTATTTCCAGTCATTCTGATATTTTTGGTAAGCAAGGGTTTGTTCTTGTGATCACTCCATTCAGATACTGTGAACTGACCCATTTCTGTCTTGTGGAGCCACACACACACACACACACACTAACACACACACACACTCACACAAGCTGACAGAGCAATGATTAATTTGGAATTCCTTGTCTGTAAGACTGATGCCAATTTTGATAATATTCCAGAAAGTTCCAGCATCAAAGAGAGCTCTGTTAGAGCTTTATTCCACTTTGAAGAGACTCTTTGTCACGGTGGTCTGTACGCTTGACCGGTCATTCCTGCTTGGCTGTACAGGCACCTTTAAAAAGTGCAGGTGCAGAGATCAGAGGGCTACAGGTACTTGGTGGGGCAGGGTGTGGATTATTCATTCTGATGTGCACAAGGTCACATGGGGGAAGCCCTGCCTTTAAAAAAAATACTACAACCAATCCTTGGGTAGACAAATCCCTCTTTCATGGGAATGGTGATACTTATATATAAAATATGCTTTGCTGTTGTATGTCGTGCATACAGGTATGTGCTTAAAATGTAATATTATGAGCTGTTTATTATTGTCAAGATGTATGGCTATTATATATTGCCAAAGTAAAATACATAACTGACTGTTTTCCATTTTTGCCGCAATTCACCTATGAAGTCATTTACATACAGTATATGACTATTTGCCATTCACTTCACTTCATGCAGCTGGAATGCACAGTGCCTGGTTTTCTATTAAACCACCTTGCTGTCGGAATAACTGAATTTATATTGCATCACCTACTGGATAAATATAGAGTAAGTCAAATGACAATCTGATAATTCTTTCATATCAACCTGCATTTAATATTAAACTTAAAGAGATGGGTTGGGGTGCTGGGAACAGAATCAGATATTCAGTTAAAGAGACTATACTATTTATATATATATATATATATATATATATATATATATATATATATATATATATATTTATGTAACACTTTTCATTTTCACTACTGGCAAAATGAATTGAGACATGTTTTTTTTTTTTGTTATTTAATATAATACACACACACAAAAAAAATTTAATTGAAAAAAATTATATATATATAGTTTACACACAAAATGTATTTTGGTCGTTTTAATAAATGCATGTAAATATGACTATAAATGACCATTACTATAACTCCTATAAATGTTTTATTAAAGCAATGTATTTACAAGCATTAAAGAAGATATTTATATGTTTTCTCCGTGTCTGTGTGGGTTTCCTCTGCATGATCTAGTATCCTCCCACTGCCAGGGATATGGGGTGAAGCTGAGATTCTGAATTTCCCCAACTATGTGCATGAGTGTGTTTGTCTGTCTGACTAGTCTGTCTATCCATGGTTTTCTCTCCACTGGGATAGGCTCTAACATCCCCAGAACCCTAGTTAGATTAAGTGGCTAAGATTGGGCATCTTTAAACATACATATGAGGGCAAAGAAATCCAATAATTATAATGAAATAGACATATACAATCCCCAACAAATGTCTTCAGTGCATAGCAAAAACAAATGAACTGGCCATGCTGTTAAAAAAGGTAAAAAAAAATACATCATAAAAAATAATTTCTGCATTCAAAATAAAAGCCTGCCAGTGCAATTTGTACTGGGTGCCATTATAAAAGGTACTCAGTTTGCTTGGTAATATCTCATAAAAATGTAGCAATCATAAAGTAGGTGAAGGCGATTTCAAAAGCTCTTAGTGACAGTATTATTAAACAGTTCTATAGAAAAATCCACAGAGACTTTAAACATCCCTGCTAGTTCATTTGGTCCAATAATGTGTAAATGGAAAGTTAATGGAACCAAAACAAATCATGCCCAGGCTGGTTTGCCATGCACAATCTCTCACAGAGTAAGTGTATTCAAACATATCTAAATATAATTGACAAGGAAGGTTAGAAAGAAGCCAGCAGGCAATCAAAAGTGCTACAGGAATAGCTGAAAGCAATGGGAACAATAATTAAACAGAGAATCATAGGCAACAGATATCCCCCATGCAAGGCTCCTCTACTGAAAAATAAAGAACAACAGTGTCAGTGTGGAACAGTGTACTCTTGACAGATGAAACATAGCTAGAACATGTCGGCAGCAAGAAGCACATGAAGTGAAGAAAGAATGGTTGTGCTTATGATCCCTTGAACACTAAACCCTCAGTGAAGTATGAAGGTGGGAGCATCATGATATGAAGCTTCACTACAAAATGGCATTGGAGCATTTCATGTCCTGAAAGGAGACATGAATTTCATAAGGTACTAGGACACATTAGAGTGGTATTTAGTGTCATCAGGTAAGAAAAGGGTAATGAAAAACATTTTAATGATAGTGACCCCAGAAGTACCTCAAGAGTTCTTAAAAAGTGTGCTGGCATGGCCTAGCCAACTTTGTGACTCTGAAATTGCAAGTTTAATCAAAGGACCTTCTTAAATTGGAGAAAGTGATAGTGATTTGACAAGAACAATGGGCCAAAACTGAACCAAAAAGCTGCCAAAAAAAAATGTTATTATAGAGCTTTCAAATAAATTCATTGATATTCTCAGATCACAGAGGGCAAAAAGCAAGGAAAACCCCCCAAAAAGTTGCCAGTCCATTGCAGGGCAGACACACAATCACACTTACACCTTGGGGGATTTTAGCATCTCCAATACACCTGACGTGCATGTCTTTGGACGGTGGGAAGAAACCAGAGCTCATGGAGGTAGCACACACAGACACAGGGAGAGCATCCAAACTCCACACAGAAAGAATCCGGACCACCCTGTCTGAGACTCGAACCCAGGATCCTCTTGCTGTGAGACAACATTGCTACCCACTGTGCCATCGTATTGACCTCAACAAAATAAAATAAAATATAGGGCTGAAGTAAATAATAAAGGAAAATAGCAAATAAAATTAACAATACATTCAATGGTAAGCAGTAAAAAGAGAAAACATAGTGGAACAAATAACTAAATACAGTGTCTTTAAGAAGACGTTTCAAAATGTACTTAGAAATGTCAGTGGGTGGGGAATGATTTTATAAAGAATGAAAGTTGGAGAGAAAGCCTGCACACCTTCAAAACTCAACCGAGCGTGTGGAACATCTAAAAACATCTGGTCAGAGGATCATAGAGACAGAAAGGCTGAGGTTGGCACTGAAGGTTGATAAGTTCAGCGATATGGCTTGGGGCCATTCCATGAAGAGCTTTAAAAGAAATAATAAAACCTTTCATTCAACCCTATAACTGACAGGCAGCAAATGCAAGGACGCTAGAATTGGAGTGATGCTCACTCTTTACCTGGTGACTGCCAGGATCCTGGCAGCTGCATTCTGGTCCAACTGCAGCATGACAAACTTGATGTTGCTCAATTTTGTTATAACTAAATCATTAAGAGTCATTCAGAATGGTTTCATGTGAAATGAGCTAATCTGGAAAAACCTGCTCTAGAATTTACTTTGGAAATTTACATTAGAGTTAACATTATTGATGGTAAGGAGAGGAACTAGATTTGATAAGTTACCTCACAGATGAAATGGTTTTGAGTAAAGTGCCTGATGTTTATCTTGAATTTAAGGTAATTTTTTCACCTAAAAAGTATTTCTTATGAATGCATTCATGGTTAAGAGACATAAGCAGTGCATTGTAAAGCAAGATTGTCCCCAAAGACATCATTCACCCCAAGACTTTTATATTTATCACATTGCTTGCACATTTCTCATCAAATTCTTTATTATTATTATTATTATTATTAACCACAACAACAACAACAACAACAACAATAATATTCCTCTTCTTTTTCTTTCCCGTTCCCATTTAGGGGTCGCCACAGCGGATCAACTGCCTCCATTTCTTAATAATAACAATGAATTTTTTGTTTATAAAGAATTTTTGTAAATAAAGATTTTTTTGTTTATATAGCACCTTTCACAAACTCAAGGTCACTATTAAATAACATACCTACAGAACCATGTGTATGTACACTGTGACTGTGATATTGTGATCTGCAGTGAGAGTAGGGAGCAGCTCGAGGAGAACCTGGAGAGATGGCGATCTGCTCTAGAGAGGAGAGGAATGAAAGTGAGTTGGGCAAAGACAGAAAACATGAGTGTGAATGAAAGTGAGGAAAGTGGAGTGGTTAGGATGCAGGGAGTGGAGGTAACAAAAGTGGAGGAGTTTAAATACTCTGGATCAACAGTTCAGAGTAACGGCGAGTGTGGAAGAGAGGTGAAGAAGAGAGTGCAGGCTGGTTGGAATGGGTGGAGAAGAGTGGCTTGAATGATTTGTGACAGACGGGTACCAGCTGTAAAAGGGAAGGTTTACAGGACAGTAGTGAGACCAGCTATGTTGTATGGGTTGGAGACGGTGGCACTGACAAAAAGGCAGGAGGAGGAGCTGGAGGTGTCAGAGTTAAAGATGCTGAGATTTTTGTTGGGTGTGACGAGGATGGACAGGATTAGAAATGAGTATTTTAGAGGGACAGCTCAGGTTAGACGTCTTGGAGACAGAGAGTTAGAGAAGCAAGGTTGCGTTGGTTTGGCCATGTGCAGAGGAGAGACGAGGATTATATTAGAAGGAGGATGTTGAAGATGGAGCTGCCAGGAAAGAGGAGAAGAGGAAGACCAAAAAGGAGGTTTATGGATGTGGTGAGAGAGGACATGTAGGTGGTCAGTTTGAAGGAGGAAGATGCAGAGACCAGGAAGGAATGGAAATGGATGATCCGCTGTAGCGACCCCTAAATGGGAGCAGCTGAAAGAAGGAGAAGAAGAAGAAGAAGAAGAAGCATGTTTATGTATATGGAAGCCGAACAAGCATTTGAAAATCTCAATAAGAAAAAAAGGTGTACAAGAGACAATAAGCAAGTAGAGATGTCATCTCTGTCACTCAGTGCCATCATTTTAAAGCAGTGTGAGATATCAGAATAAAATGTTATTTCTGAAAGATGCACTAAACAAGGCAAAGCAAGTGACGATTGAAAGCTCAATAGCTTTCATGTTAATAAGCAGAGAGTGCACAATGGAGGATGATTGCATCCACACTGACTTACCTCACTGCAAATCTTGATCTGGCATCTGTGCTGACATGCTGCCAGCGAGGCACAAAATGTTGCGGAACTCAAGAGTGACACTAACCAGCACCTAGCGTGCAGAACTACTCCTTTTGCTCACGCTAACCTGTGCTGATGCATGCCATGTGTTGCAGGCAAGAGTGCATTATTAGATCAGTCATAAGAAAATTGTTTGTTTAAGTGGGCACGCATGCAAAATTTAAACATGCATGAAGAGATACTGAGTCCTAATTGTGGCCTTAAACCTTTTCAAAAATTGATATACAAATATACATATATTGATATACAAATTTTTCATACTATACTAAAGTATTCTATATTTATTTGAATTATGCGTACTACACTTTACTAGATAGACAATACCTTTGCCTACTTTAGCTGAAAATGAGTAATATGTCATGTTCTTGAGGAAAGATTTAAAATGAGGTTCTGTTTGGATCTATCACATTACATGTAGCCCATTACCCATTATGTAATTTAATAAATAAAGCCTATAAGTCTTAAAGTTTCAGTATTAATGTGTGTATACAATATAAGGAACTGTGCAAAATTTTTAGGCAGGTGTGAAAAAATGCTGTAAACAAAGAATGCTTTCAGAAATATAAATAATGATTGTTTATTTTTATCAATTTACAAAATGCAAAGTGAGCGAACAAAAGAAAAATCTAAATCAGATCAATATTTGGTGTTACTACCTTTTGCCTTCAAACCAGCATCAGTTCTTCTGGCCCCCACAGAGCCCTGATCTCAACATCATCCAGTGTGTCTGGATTACATGAAGAGACAGAAGGATGTGAGGAAGCCTACATCCACAGAAGATCTGTGGTTAGTTCTCCAAGATGTTTGGAACAACCTACCAGCCGAGTTCCTTCAAAAACTGTGTTCAAGTGTACCTAGAAGAACTGATGCTGTTTTGAAGGCAAAGGGTGGTCACACCAGATATTGATTTGATTTAGATTTCTCTTTTGTTCATTCACTGCATTTTGTTGATTGATGAAAATAAATGATGAACACTTCCATTTCTGAAAGCATTCTTTATTTACAGCATTTTTTCCACACCTGCCTAAAACTTTTGCACAGTACTGTATATATACAGACAAATTAAAAAAAAGTATTTTATATAAAACAAAAAGTAATGTAATCTTTAGATAAATAGAGGGATTTGGAAAAATTGTTAAAATATTAGTTATTTTATTATTTCATTTAATTTCAATTTTGGACATGAATACACATTTTAATCAGAGTGTTTTATTTATTTTTAGAAAGCCTTGATAGATAGATAGATAGATAGATAGATAGATAGATAGATAGATAGATAGATAGATCTGATCATTCAAATACAGTGATCATTCAGGTTATCTTCTGGATTTGCTTTGATAAGACTGCTTTAAGCTGCAAGGCACAGAATCGTCATCAGGTCTAACAGAGAGATTAATGCCAGTTGTGAGCCTAATGATTTGAGATGGACCTGGCCTATCATGAGGCAGGCAAGACAGGGCTGTTCTTGCCCAGCCATGCAGAGATCAAAACCTGGGCAGAGGAGGGGGGAACTCACCTGTGTCCACCTGGGGCTCTGGCATCAATAAGTCTGTCATCCCTGCTGATATTGGCTGCAGTAATGGCGCTGGGCGATTAGGGCCACTTCCCTAGGTATTAACTGCATCTCTCATCCTCGGAGACCTAGGCCATACCAAGGAGAACAAAGGCGTGTTTGATGGGACCCAGAGGCCTTGTCTGTGGGCTCAGGGAGGAGATAGGCAGGAGTTGGGGGGGGGGGGGGGGGGGCTCTGAAATGAAGGGCCTTTGAATGACTGAGGGCTTTTGGCAAGGAACGTGCCTGGAGTGAAACTGCCAGCTTCAGCGGCTGCTTCAGAGAATACACTTTTGTCCCTCACAAATGCTCAGGTAAGAGGAGACAGACATATCGGAAAGTCCTTTCTCTCTTCTTTCCCCATGCTGAGCCTCAGTTTAGATGGTTGGATGAACCCGCTGTACTCCGAGCACAGGTTTGCCCGCAGAGCACAGTTGAGGCAAGAACATCTGTGGGGATCTGTAGAGGATTAGCTGAATCTGTAAGTTTAGCTTGACCCCAGGCAGTAGACTTTTGGAGGGATGAAGGGGACATGAAGTGTATATTCTAACCACATCATTCACCTGTGACACTGAAAAAAATGTTCAAGCTAGACACAAATACACCTAGTGAGTGTTTTATTTTCAGCATTCCACAAAATTTCACTAAAATTTCACAGCAATTTCACTAAAAGAAGAAGAAAATGCAAAATGTACACTAAATCCATCTTTCAAAATTAGGGCTTTGATCTAGGGGTTCTTTGTCCAATCTTTAGGTACTTCACTTGTGCATAGATAGGAGCACCGTGCCAGGTCTGTCTTAGGCAGAAGACACAGAAACAACAATGGTCAAGCAAAAGCAATCATCTTTGGATTAAACCTAAGCATCCCCACCTGCCTTACAAGACACAGTCTTTCATCTAAATTCCAGAGCTCTAAGTCTAACCCTGTTTGTGTCTGTTATTTCCGGAAAAAAGCACACCGAATCTCAGGAATTGTTGTCTCAGCCTCCAAAATGACTAGTGAAGGACATGAAGGGTAAGAAATTGAAGGACAGGGGGGCTGGGTGAACCTACCTCTCATAAAAGCAGCGGGGGAGCAAGAATCACACTTCAGGTCAAAAAGTCACTCAGAATCAAAGACTCCCTGTCGTGGTATTCTTCAATGATGTTTTACATCAGAAGAAGGGAAACTACCTAAGACCGGATCAGGGAGTGTATGTGATGACTGTTGGGAGATTTATTGTTGGAATATTTTACTGTGGTTTTATTGTTTTGCTCATTTTTTTATGGCTAAGTTCTGATATTAGTGCACGACTTGTTATCAGAGGACAGTACAAAGCTCAACTTATTTGCAGGAAGGTCAAGAAATGTACAATATCTATATAGATGTACGGTGCATCCAGAAAATATTCACAGCGCTGCACTTTTTCCACATTTTGCTACATTACAGCCTTATTCCATAATTTATTTATTTACTTCACAATTCTACACACAATACCCCAAATGGCAAAACATAAGTATTGCCATGATGCTCAGGTGCATCCTGTTTCCACTGATCTTCCTTCAGAAGTTTCTACAACTTGATTGGAGTCCACCTGTGGTAAATTCAGTTTGGACATGATCTGGAAAGACACACACCTTTCTAAATAAGATCCCATGGTTGACAGTGCATGTCAGAACAAACCAGGCCATGAAGTCCAAGGAATTGTTTGTAGACCTCAGAGACCGGATTGTATCGAGGCACAGATCTGATCAAGGCTACTAAAGTTCCCAATGAGCACAATGGCCTCCATCATCTGTAAATGGAAGAGGTTTGGAACCTCCAGGACTCTTCTTAGAACTAGAAATCTGATCTCTCATCATATTCTCATTTCACAATTCATATCTTTTGCTCTTAAGTCCAAATATCATCAAATGAAATGGTTTTGCTGTTCCCCGAATTTTGGAGGGGGCTGTATAGTACAGGGCCAGACATTCACCTAACGTGACAGAATCCCATCATAGTATGGAACTTTAAAGATCCATAATATGGATGTATGCTTCTTGTCTCTGGACTAGCTCTTCCCAGTTTATCGCTTTCAGCTTCTTATTAATGTTATAACAGTCATTTTTGCTGGTGCTTCTGAATGCAATGACTACAGAAGATCCTCCACACCTCAAACCAAGATGCATTCTTTATATCTCTGCCTTCAAACATGCTTCTACAAAATTTCAGGACATGGTTGCTTTTTGAAGCTTTATGATTTGGCATCCATTTTCTTTATACTTCTGATAATCTGATGTTACAAGACCCAACACCTCAGCGCTTAGACTCCAAGCAATTCAGCTAATCCTTTTTCTGTCAGCTTCAGCTTTTTGTCTAAGCATCTCTTCTTTAGCTCCACTCCTTCTCCGATGCTGCTTCAACTCTTTGTCACTTTTTCTGTTTCACGTTTTTTGCCCCACCTGCCATCACCGATGTTCCTGTCAGCTATTCTTCATCCTTTCACAGATATTTTTTGCTCTTTTTCTTCTAAATTCTATACACTTTATGTCCACCTTTCTGTCACTGGATCTCTTCTGGCCCCCTTTGCAATGCGTCATCCATTTTGGGGCAGCCACTTCCATACTGCTCTCTGTTTTTCTCTCTAAAGCTGTGGGCCTTATCTATGTTTTTTATTTTGTGCACATTATTATAACAGTATTCCAGCATGGATCCTGATTTTATCTTGGGCTCTGCTTAGAAAATATCTGGATAGCTCTAAGTAATCATAATGAAAATTATTATTTAAGCTTAAAATTGGTTTAAGGTATCACTTTCATATTTCCATCACTTATGGAAATGCTGCTTTCTTTTTTGGAGCATAAACTTTATCTTTCCAACTTTCCAATTTTGTATCGTCAGTCAACAGATGTTTGTTTTTTCAGTTTTTTTCTGCCTTATGGTGCAAAATCCTCCCTTTATTGCAGTATGCTCTTTAGACCTTGAGTGTTTATCTGACAACTTTATCGGCTTGCCTCTTCTGCGCCATAGCCACTCTTTCCCCAACTAATAACAAACCAATCAATACATAGAACACATTTAATGTCTTCATTCCTCTGTGCTACCTTGGGAGCTGACCTTTTGTGGGCAGACTCAAAAGTCCTCTAAGTGAAAAATTAGTTTGGGGTTATGTCTTGCCCTTTGCATGGACCCCAGAAAGGTTGACCAATATTATAAGACACCATGACAGCATCCCCTCTCCAACCAACCCCTCAGGCATTTCATTGTTAATAAGATTTCATCACTTACTAAAGACTTATTGAAAGGTGTGTCTGTTCTGTCTCAGATGACTATTGGCATTGTGTTCTTTGAGTAAAGTTCAAGTTGCCATCACAATGTGAATAGCGTATATATGCTATGCTAAAAAACATATAAAACTTTTATCACTAGGGGAAAGGCCAATGAGTGGCCAATGAACATGGATGCAAACTGAGGTGCTTTAACTCAAGAACATCTTGGTTGTTTACCCTTTGGGTCAGCGACAGTTGGACTTTTCTTTCTATTTCCCTACAGTTTTGCCGCAGTAACTCACAAATTGATGTAAATCATATGGACTTGCAACAAAATCAGAACCGCTTGAATGGAGATAACTTAATCTTCTCCATCAGCGCAGCCTTTTTGTGCTTTTTTTATTATTTCTTTAGCATTACTGCAGCCCTGAACAATTTATCGATATTCACTTCAAACTACTCATCTTAGAGCTCTATATTGAATGTACAAGGCCACCTATCCTCTCAATGCAGAGCTAATGAGGAATTAGAGGACACCGCAGTAACTGGACTCAGGAAATAAGTGCACTTTACTGCACTTTTTTAGGTGTATACATTACTGAACTGTGTATGAATCCACCTTCATCAAACTGCATAGGTCATCCTCATGATGAAAACAGTTCATTCACAACTGACCTGACAAGGCATGAACTCCACCAGTCCTCTGGACCTCCACAAGGTTTGCCTGGCAACCAAAACATTAACAGCAGATCCTTTAAGTCCTGTTAGGGTCTCCATGGAATGGACTACTTTGTCCTGCACATTCCACAGAAGCTTGATCGGATTGTGATCTAGGGAATTTTGGAGGCAGGTCAACATTTTTTTTTTTTTTTAACCATTTCTGAACAATTTTGCAGGGCATTATGGTTCTGAAATTCACTGCTGTCACTGCTATTAGGGAATACTGCTGCATTGAAGGTATGTATGTTAAAGGATGGTGGTGGTCTAGTGGTAGGGTACTTGCCTATGGCTCCAGAGGTCTCAGGTTCAAATCCCACCTCTGGCACTACCACCACTGGATCCCTTAACCCAGAGTTGCTCCAGGGGGGCTGTCCCTGTAATTAGGATATGGAAGTCGCTCTGGATAAGAGCGTCTGCTAAATGCCGCAAAAGTAAATGGTCAGCAACAATATTTAGGTAGGTTGTAGAATCTCAAAGAAACATTGACATGATATTAAAGAAAATATGATTAATCAGAGCAGACCACCTGCTTCCATGGTCCAGTTCTGATACCAGTGATCAGGATGAGCACTTTGACCATCTACGCAGTTCTACATGCAGCAACAAGCTGTAGCAGGTTGTGCTACAGTAGCTGTTCTGAGTGACTGGGCCTAGAAGAAGATGCTCTGGCCCTGTTTTATACAAACACACACACACACACACACACAAAACAAACACACACGCATACCAAAATGCATTTGCTGTATACCCACTTTTATATTCCTCTTAGACTGCAACAAAGGGGCAAAGCAGCAGATGTGTATTTTAAAATCTACCTTATATTAAAGCACCCTTACATAAGCAGATATTACCTTTGACCTCTCGGGGAACCTACAGAGTCTCTTACAGGCTTGAGGGTGATCCATGCCCAGCTGAGAAATGTTGATTACTTTGGAGCGCTCACATTTTTGCCTTTGCTCTGGGCAACCTCCAGTCTGGAATGTGTGCGTGGGAGAAAAAGAGCAAGAGAAGGAGACACACATTCTGAGAACCAAAGGAGGTCTTCAACATGGTGCCTTCTTGACAGCTCCAAACATGCTTACTCTTACACAACCCACCTCACCTCACCTCACACACACACACACACACACACACACACACACACACACACACACACACACACACACACACACACATACACACACACACACACACACACACCTGTTGCAAAGAATGCTTCGAAAGATATGGGAAATTATAATCTTTTACATCAGTTTTTTTTTTTTTTGGGTGTTCAAAAGTAAGTGGCAAAGGTCTAATACTTCCATAATTAATTAAAAAAGTTTATAAATTAAATCTTTTAGGGACTTTTACTCTACATGAATTGAAATGTCTTGTAGATACTCAGCCTGTAATTAGCCAGCATTTATAAAAAAAAAATATGTCTGTTAAATGCAACTAACATTTTAACTGAAAATAAAATTTTATATTAAATCCTAATCTTAACCTTAAATGTACCCTAAATCCTGATCCTATTCCTAACCCTAACCCTGATGCTGTTGATAATCCTCTTAGTTTCACAAGATAATTTGTTGACACTGAAAGGGTCTATAAAGGAGCATCAAAATAAAGTCTCACAGGTTATTCAGCCCATTTCTCCATGGTAACTTGCTTAATACAACAAGATAATTAATTGATCTTAATATATTAAAACCCAGCAAAATAAGCAATTTAATGAACTGATTTTGTGTAGACATTTTCCTAAGTAATTTCTAAATAATTTTGACACCAGAAATTAAGAAGGAAAAGAAAGAGAAAGTAAATCTCATAAATTAATTGATTTAGTGATGAGTTACTTTTATTTTAAAGTATGAATTACAATGAAAGAGTCAATTTGTGTCTGTAATTGGAAGTTCAGTTAGCTAATAGTGGTAGTTCTGCTTGAGTGGGTGAAGCTTTGGTTCATCTTATAATGTTCATTTTAGTGGCAACAGCTCATGCAGATGATCCAGTATGATGGAGCTGACCTGGTGTGGGGAGGTGGGGAGAGGAACCCGATGACGGTATGTTCATTGACACGGTGGACTAGCTGGTCTGGAGTTCAGGAAACCCTCACAGTTATTGATGGACTTGGCTGGCAGGCCTTTGGTTTCTGGAAATGCATAAGCCGTACATGTGGTGGACAGCCGTCCATATCAGAGAGAAATTAGTTCTGTTTGAACTCACACTGTGCAGACCATGAATTTATAGAGTGCAGTACTGTGACTCCGGCAAACTCGCTATACCCTTACTATCGTTCTCTTCTTGACCTTCAAGTTCCACTAACCTCCATCCTGTACTATTTAGCTACGCTTTCTCTGTCAGTACTTTGCAGTCTCCATTCCCCTTCAGATTGGCCCTCCTGCAAAGAATATAATAATCCACCTGTGAGCATCTTCTTCTACTATCACATGTTACACCTTACAGCCATTTCGATCATTTTAGCAAAATCCACAACCATCTGACCTTCAGCATTTCTCTCTTTGACACTATATCTATTCATACTACCATTCCATCTAGTTTCTTGCACAGACAAAATATCAGACTTCCCCTTCTCCACCAAATCAGCTTGCTCTCTGCCTTTACTAGTCAAACACTACCCTACACTAGTACATACACTTCCATTCTTCTACCCTTCCTCCTCTCCTCCTACATCTGGTCATAACGCCCTCCTCTTCTTCTTCTTCTCCTTTGGCCAACAGTAGCAAAACACCCTGTTGGCTAACGGTACTGATGGTAGTTGTTGTTAACCCGGGCCTCCAGCAATCGAGTATGGAAATCTGCATTCTTGATCGCATTTTGGTTTGGCAAAGTTTAACACTGAATGCCATTCCTGACGTAACCCTCCCCATTTATCTGGGCTTGGGACCGGCACAAAGAAATACACTGGTTTGTGCATCCATAGTGGCTGGGTTATTTATTTACTTGTTTCCTTAGGTGAAATAACTTTGTAGCTGGCCTTATCTCAAGTTCTCTGTCATCAGCAAGCTACTGGGCTTGAGAGATAAAAAGGAAGTGTCTGAGATATGTGTCAGGGTTACAGGTGATAGCACTATGATAACGATCTGTGGCTTGAAATGATCTTTTATGAAATATTTGTTTTGAAATATCTACAGATTGCATCAGGATGTCCATCATTACCTTCTCAATGATGGACAGGAGCAGTATGCCAAACTTGACCTCACGTCTCTGATTCTTGTAATGCAAGGCTACACAACAATGAGAATCACCCTCGGTGTATTTTGATTTTGATTTCTGAATTTAACTGAACTGGACTGTATTAAATTGAATCAAGTTCATTAAAGTTATATTGAATTAAACTGAATTAAACTAACAGGGCTGAATTGAATTGAATTGAATTGAATTGAATTGAATTGAATTGAATTGAACTGAATTACGATATTATGTTACAAGACATCCAGGTGAAAGATGTCATTTGCAATTGTATGTGTTTTTTCTCTTTACAATAAACACCTTATCTGACTAGGTCACTGAATGGATCCCAGATGGCGCTGTTGAACAGAAAGAGAATCTGTTTCGAGGCAACACTGAAAAGGCTTGTGTTATGAACCACCTAAGAAGATCATTTTAAAATGTACTTAAATTGTAAAAGTATCCACAATTTCAAAACTTGTTGTTATTGTAAATAACAAAATGTATTAATATGTATGCACACACACACACACACATACACAAATTATTGTTATTGCTGTATGGTTAAATCATAAGTAATAGATAATAATAAAAAAGAAATAATAATAATAATAATAATAATAATAATAATAACAAGAACAATAATACTAATAATATTAATACTACTACTACTACTACTACTACTAATAATAATAATAATAATAATTTATTGCTGATAATTTATTAATAGTCGCCATTACTGAAATACTATGATTTAAACTGTTAACAAAGATTACTGACTGCTGCTGGCCAGCACAGTCAAAGGCATCAATATTTATAAGGATACTGTGGGGCAGTGGTGGACAATAAAGGATAATAGGGGCAGCGGTGGCCTAGTGGTTAGGGACTAGGCCTCAGGATCAGAAGGTCGAAAGTTTGAATCCCAGGCCAATAGGCTGCCCTGAGGTACCCTTGAGCAAGGTACTGTCCCCATCACTGCTCCCCGGGTGCTTTGAATAGCTGCCCCCTCCTGCACGGTTTGTATATGAAATACAAATCAAAATGAAAAGAAATGCTGAGGAAGCATTTTGTTGTGACTCACCGTGTGCTGTGCTTTATTTCACAATGAGAAATAGACACTTTTATTTTCACTTCATGGAAGAACAATGCATTTAACCAGTTGAGGATATGGTGTACTACTAGAACACTCTAGATGCAGTCTAGATGCAGTCTCACAGTTCACTGCACGGAATGAAATATTTGTATATATATATATATATATATATATATATATATATATATATGTATGTGTGTGTGTCTGTGCATGTGTGTATATATATATATACGCACAGACACATACAACAACACGCACATACCTTTTGCACTTGGTTGTTTAGCTTTTGCAATTTTTCGTCCATGGGTGCCCATTACTCAGTACTTAAAATGGACATTCACATTGCAGTTTCAGTGATTGAAATAATAATTCAAGCAGCTACAGTACTGTGCAAAAGTTTTAGGCAGGTGTGGAAAAAATGCTGTAAACAAAGAATGCTTTCAGAAATATAAATAATGATTGTTTATTTTAATCAATTTACAAAATGCAAAGTGAGCCAACAAAAGAAAAATCTAAATCAAATCAATATTTGGTGTTGCTACCTTTTGCCTTCAAACCAGCATCAGTTCTTCTGGCCCCCACAGAGCCCTGATCTCAACATCATCCAGTGTGTCTGGATTACATGAAGAGACAGAAGGATGTGAGGAAGCCTACATCCACAGGAGATCTGCGGTTAGTTCTCCAAGATGTTTGGAACAACCCACCAGCCGAGTTCCTTCAAAAACTGTGTGCAGGTGTACCTAGAAGAATTGATGCTGTTTTGAAGGCAAAGGGTGGTCACACCAAATACTAATTTGATTTAGATTTCTCTTTTGTTCATTCACTGCATTTTGTTGTGTGATGAAAATAAATGATTAACACTTCCATTTCTGAAAGCATTCTTTGTTTACAGCATTTTTTCCCCACTTGCCTAATACTTTTGCACAGTACTGTATATGATGTTTCCAAAAACATTCCAATACGTTTAAAAGTAGCATTTTATTATAAATACTACTAAGAGCTGAGTAACTTAAAGATCCGCAGTTAATGCAGTAATCCTTCCTGCAGCTCACATAGTAGTTGAAGGTTTTTGGTGGTATTCATCCCTTCAGGGATCCTTCTTCTTTGAAATAAAAAAATGAAAACTGTCTGACTAGCCACAATACAATACAGATGTTTTTTATCAGCATATATAATGTTAAACACAAAAAGGAGTGGATACATTTTAAATATTACATTGTAACTGAGAAAAATTAAAACTTTCCATGTAGATCTAAAAGTAGAAGCATTTTGATTTGAAAACTCTCAAGAAAGAATAGGGCCATCTGAATTTTACTTAACATGTAAGTTATATTTCATGAGTGTATATAACACATTTTAACTTGCAAGTTCAGATCAAAGATTTGATGTGTAATAAGAAACAGGACCTGTGTTGTTGTCAGTGCAAATACTTGCTATTAACCTGAGGTCACAAGGGCTTAACATCAAAGGCTCTTCTGCCTGCATAGGCAACACCTACCCTTATGGCAATAATTGGCTGCCAGTGCTTTGTAGGATATTGTTGTCACTTAAATCTGAGCAGTAAAAATGAGCTGATGATGTAAATGAGAAAAAAAGAGAAAAATTGCCATTAAAATGTTAAAATAAAAATAATCAAATTATTATAATTATTATTAATAATTATAAGTACAGAGTGTACTGACAGGTCACTGCTTTACAATTTTTCAGTCTACCAACCGTCCAACCAACTAACAAACTAACTTTCCCAACAACCAACCGACTGACTGACCAACCAACCACACCACCAACCAGCAAACAAACTAACCCACCAAAAAACAACTACCTAACCAACCAACCCACTGAAAAACTGACTGACCAACTAACCAACCGATGAATCTACTGACCAATGAGCCACCAAATAAACCAACTAACCAACCAACCAACCAATAAGCCGACTGACCAACCAACCACCCAAACAAACAACTGATAAACCAACTGACCAACTAACCGCCAAACCAAGTAACCAACCAACCAAACGTTAAACCAGCTGACCAACCAGCCACCCAACAAACCAACTAACCAAACAACTAATAAACCGTCTGACCAACCAACCGCCAAACCACCTAATCAAACAACCAAGAAACTGACCAACCAACCAACTGCCAAACCAACAAACAAACCAACTAACCAACCAACCATACATGCCATTTTTGTTTATCTAACTGCACCCTAGGTGGTCTATGTACTTCATGGCTCTGTTAACACTGACCATGATTGTATTCATTATTTGAGGCTGTCGTATTTTATTTCACTGTTTATTTGCATGTGGTTGTTATGTCTTCTTGTTGAATTGAAGTATGATTAAGTAGAACACTTAAGGTTTGCATTCAAACGGTCAACAATTGTAAAATGATCCGCTCCTAAAAAGTGATGCAGTGAATCAGTTCAAGGCTCCCCCAATGGTTGTCTATAAAAAGGATCAAAATGTATGGAGCCAGAAAAAATACATGTTTATAAAGAGTTAACCTGCATGACCAGTCCCATCCGGTTTATTTGTCTCAATACAAAGTCACATCCAGATCATTACTACTAGCATCTCTGTTGCTTTCTAATGTATGTTGGTTTTACTTTTCCTTTTCAAATAGGTCTTTCTTGTAAAAGACATCTTCTCTACTCTACTGTAAAGAAAACCTGAAGTATCCTCAAAAAATCTCAAACATTGATATATCTGTAATTTATTCGATCTTCCATTTTCTGAGCTGAACTAATCATGACCATAACATTTTGCTTTCACATGTAGAACATATGCAAATGACTCAGATAACATAACAGCCTATTGCTGAATTGTGGTAGACAACCAAGGAGGGAAAATAGACCACATATTGAGGCGTGCCAGGTGTCTGACAGTTGTCATCACAGTATTAGTCAAAGGCGCGTGTTCTGCACAGTGTGTATACATTTCCTTCTTCCGCCTGATGTTTTTGCTTGCTGGTGACTTTTCGCCTGCACTGCTGCAGAGTGATGCAAACTAATGTACAGGATGTAACGTACACACATCCAGCCCAAAATAGCAGAGTCTAATCAATCAAAAGCAGTCTTAAATGTCTGCCTTTTTATGGCAGAAAACTGAAATGAGTGGTGTTTTTCTCTCTAGAAAACAAAGCTGCCCAAAAGAGTTGTTTGAGGGGTGATGCCATAGAAGAACCACTACCCTTAGGGCTAATAATGCCCTAAGCAGAGGTTCTTCTGCTTCCTCTCTGATACTGAGCATTATGCTTGATCTCTTGAGAGATCTTCCTGTCTTTTATTATGTGTGGCGTCTAATGTTGTGAGGAACCTTCTTAAAGGTCTTTACCAATTAAAGGTTTCTCTTAAAAGTCCTACATCAAAACAAATGTAACCAACAGCCTATTCTGTGGTGTGTTGAATGAGAATGGTCCATGATGGAATCTACAAGACGTTTTACAGAGAAATAGACACATTATGTCAAAATCATTGAGACGGCCTGCAGTTTAGACATTTCCTGCCTGAGTGGGATATACTTTTTTGGCACTAATGCATGCTGATAAAATGACACGTGTGCATATGTGCATGGTTTTAATACGCACATAATATTAATATGCACATCATTTTAACAAGACTAGTCAGTTCTTTAAAGTGATCCAAACATTATTGTGGTCTTTAATTCCCAATATTAACCACTCTAAACAAATTAATATCATTTAATTGTTAAAACACTGGCGACCTGTCCAGGGTGCATCCCCCGTCCTCGCCCTGTGTGCGCTGGGTTGGACACCAGCACTCCCCCGTGACCCAGTTTGGGACAAGCGGCAGATAATGGATGGATGTTAAAACATCTAATTTTATACCTACTTCTGTGCAATATACGGGAAAACTTTACTGCATAAGAGGTTTTACAGTGAAAAGACTTACAGACCTGTGGTAACCACCTCACATGTCTACCTGTTGACTAAAACCAGTGTTCGTTTAATGTTCAGAGTTCGGAAATAAACCTCTCTTTGATGGTGTTTTTTTCAAATGGACCACTGAAGCAGTCATAGTGACACGCACCTGTCATGTAACCTTTGGTCTGGAGCTGTGTGCCTGTATTTCTATGTGTGTATGTGTGTGTGTGTATGCATGTGTGTAAGCAGCTTCTCATTTAGGCAGTCTCGCAGTAGTCCAATTGTGTTTGGCCCTTGAATACACCCATGATTTACCATGACTTGGTGCACTCCTCCCTCGCTTTTCTTCTAGGCGTTGATGGTAGGCGTGTCGTCCTGCAGCTGCTGCATGCTGTCTTTTTCTTCTACACCCTATTCCGCCCTATCCTGAGTGCCCTGACCCTGCCTGAGGGGCACTGTGTCTGTGCCTCCTTCACACACACACACACACACACACACACACACACACACACACACACACACACACACACACACACGTGTCTCTAAGTCTCTAAGACTTTAAAGAAGAATCCAGACCATTGTTTTCCCTAAGGTGGCACACAATAAGCAGCTGTGAGGGGAAGAACTGATGGGCGCTGTCAAAGTAGTGGTTAAGGGTGGTGTGGAAAACCACAAGCAGGATTTGCCACAAATCTCACTTCAAAATACAAGGAAATATAACAGAAAATGGCCTCTGTGCATACACAAATGGTTAGAGTAGTATCAACACAACTGTCAAATTATTCTGATAATAAATTAAACATACCTTTACAAAACAGCTCTAGCAGAACTATAAAAAATATTACATAAAATAATAAATAAATATATAAGTACTGCGTAGGATGCAATTCCTCAGTACATAAAAACACAAAAATTTTACCAAAACTACGTTCTTGTTTATTAGGTGCACTCTTATTAAATAAATATCTCTTTGAAACTAATCACACAAAAGATGTTTTTATTATTAATGAATTACTAAATGTAAACTGTATAAAGTGGATTACTTTCCTAAGAAATATATACAAAATGTACTATGAAATGAAAATTGCTGAACTCAAATGGTGTTGACTTAGATGCTGGAAAACTATTAATGCCATAACTACCAGATGTGCCTATCCTGGGTCAGTGTAGACATCTGGTTAGTTTACACTTAATATCTAGATATCACAGATGCTTGATTGAGATTTGTGAAGTCAATACCTTGAACCTTTTTTGTCCTTAAACAATACGTGAATTATTTTCTCATCCAGCTGATAGCCTCTGCCTTTAAGGAAAGGCTGAACTTGGCCTTTCTGAATGTTTAACTGGTGCACAGACATCCCAGCAGAACACTGTCTGGAGCATTTTAGTTGCATCCTGGTGCCCCCTTTCAAATGACACACACACACACACACACACACACACACACACACACACACACACACTCTGCTATCAACATGATTCATCTGATCAGGCCATCTTCCATTGCTCCACTTCTGCCCAATGTCCATTGTTGGTGCCTCTAGTGGTGAGCTAATCAGCATGCTGGCACAAGACCTGCCATTTAGAAAATGCTCTGATCCAGTAATCTAGCCATCACAACATGGTTCATGTCAAAGTCACAGTTCTTAAGTCTCACGGTAGCACTTCAAATTCAAGGACTGTTCACTCATTTGCCTGCTTGTACTTTGTCAGTCATTTGAGAGAAGCTCTCTTGTGTTGGACTCCCAAGTAATTCCCAAATCCACTGTCCAAGACTCTCCAGCAGGCACAGATATTCTGGCAGGGTGAATTACGGTTCAACTGGGGAGACAGCTTTAATCCCAGACCTGTAATCAGAGCCCACTATTTGAATTAGCTGTGTGTTGGCCTGCCTTGTACTCCAGGCCAGATCTGACTTATCACACTGACCCTGACGTTCCACAGTAAGCTCTTACTGAGAAACTCAGACAGCAGTGAGTAGTAATGTAGTGATTAAAGCTAGTCATGCTGATCAAAGTCACTTCAGGAGTGGTGTTTTTGTCATTTCAAAAGTTTAATGCATACTTGATTTTAAAAGCATTCACTGCTTGAAATGTTAATATCACAGTGAATTTCAAATGTTTCTCTTAAAATATATGTTATCCAAGTTAAAGATTAAAAACACCTAATTCAATGTAGTTTGATTCATTTTGTTGATTTTCATTGTTTACATTGATTGTTTTTTTTTTTTTTTACTTATTGTTAACTTCTTGTTGTGAACTGTAAATAATGGAAGGTAAAGTGAACCACAATTTCCAGACTTAAATCATTAAAAAAAACAGAAATGGCATCATGCTAAAATGCTGCTGGATTGGTGTAGATAGCTATTATAAACATTAAAGATGTCTGACACCTGTCCTTAACATTAGAAAGAGAATGGGTGACAGAGGCTGTCAGCAGTAAGTTCAAATAAACTGGAAACAGCTTGAAGTGGTTTGTTTTAGTGAGGCAATCAAGCAGAACTGAAATATAACATTTACTATGAGGTAACCAGCTAAAAAGTATAAGACATAATGCTATGTCTCTACTCTTAATAACTGTTTTGTGATAAAATGGATTTCATAGTTTATGCTACAGGTGAAGACAAGGCAGGTGTGTAGCCTGTTGTCACTGTCTTATTAACATCTCATCAAATTTTTTTGTCTTTTTTTAAACAAAGAAGGTAGAAATTAAGCTATATCTTATGATGCTCAGTGACATATTGCATATTGCTTCGCAGATGGAAAAAGGAACTTTGAGGGGCTGTTGAATGAAGAAAATGAGAAAGAGAGAAGATTGGATGATGTGAGGATACTGAACCAGGAAGTGCAGCAGATTAGCAAGATGGAAGTAAGGGCAGCGATGAAGAGGATGAAGCATGGAAAGGCTGTTGGTTCAGATGATATACCTGTGGAAACATGGAGGTCTTTTGGAGAGATGGCAGTCAAGTTTCTGTAAAGATTTTTTTTACACAATCTTAGAAAGTGAGAGGATTCCTGAGGAGTGGAGACAATGTGTACTGGTATCGATTTTCATGAATAAGGGTGATGCACAGAGCTGTAGTAACTATAGAGGGATAAAGTTGATCAGCCACAGCATGAAGTTATGGGAACGAGTAGTGGAAGCGAGGTTAAAAAAAGTGGTGATGATTAGTGAGCTGCAGTATGGGCTTATGCAAGAGCACTACAGATGCAATGTTTGCTGTGAGGGTGTTGATGGATACAAAAAAGTACAGAGAAGATCAGAAGGAGTTGTATTGTGCCTTTGTGGACTTGGAGAAAGCATATGACAAGGTGCCTAGAGAGGAGTTGTGGTTTTGTATGAGGAAGTCAGGAGAAGCAGAGAAGTATGTCAGAGAAGTACAGGATATGTATGAGGGCAGTGTGACAATGGTGAGGTCTGTAGTAGGAGTGACAGATGCATTTTAAACACAGGTGGGATTACATCAAGGATCATCGCTGAGCTCATTCCTGTTTGCAATGTCCCCATGGACAATGATGTTTGCTGATGATATTGTGATCTGGAGCAAGGGTTGGGAGCAGTTTGAGGAGAACCCAGGTGGAGATATGCTCTAGAGAGGGGAGGAATGAAAGTGAGTAGGACAAAGACAGAATACATGAGTGTTAACAAAAAGGGGAATGGTAGAATGGTCAGGATACAGGGAGTAGAGGTGACCAAGGTAAAGGAATATAAATACTTGGGTAACAGCAAGTGTGGAAGAGAAGTGAATAAGAAAGTGCATGCCGGTTCAAATGAGTGGAGAAGAGTGACAGGAGTGATCTGTGTCGGACGGGTATCAGCAAGAGCAAAAGGGAAGGCTAACAGGATGGTAGTGAGACCAGCTATGTTGGACTTGGAGATGGTGGTGCTGATAAAAAGACAGGAGTTGAAGGTGGCAGAACATTTTTAAGAGTTAAAAATGTTAAGATTTTCATTTGGTGTGACAAAGAGGGAAAAGATTTGAAATGAGTATTAGAGGGACAGCTCAGTTTGGATGTTTTGGAAACAAAATTAGAGAAGCAAGGTTGTGATGGTTTGGACATGCAGATGATCAGTTTGAATGAGGAAGAAGCAAAGGACCAGAAGAAATGGAACGGATGATCCACTGTGGCGACCCTAAATTGTCATTGTGAGCACAGAGCACAGCACACAGAGCACCACAATGAAATGCATCCTCTGCATTTAACCCATACACATGCCCGGGGAGCAGTGACAGGGATGGTACCTTGAGCAAGGGTACCTCAGAGCAGCCTACAGATCCAGGATTTGAACCCATGACCTTCCAATTCTGGGGCCTAAAGTTTTGGGCATAAGTTTTGGGCATAAGTTTTGGGCATATTATTACATTAATTAAACAATTATCATTTTAACAGACTGTTAAAATAAATTTTCATTCTTGTTATTCATTGAAGAACACAGAACCTTTGCAGGTCACATGATGTAAATGTTCTCTACAAACTGAAGAACTAAGCACAGAGGAGCATTCAGTCCTAGAACCATTTAGGGACTTTTATTTTTATGGGTTAATTTGATACCTCTTAAAAATAGTAAGTTAAGCCACAATACAGGAGTGGTCTTCTGAACTGAGGTTGATTTCATATTATAAACAGAACCAGCAATGTAGCTTATACTGCATGTGTCTAGTTCCACACCCAAACAGCAAAAAGCCATGAGGCAATGCTGCAAAAAGTTGTAGACAGGCAATTGTGACTCAGGTCATCAAACTTGAGTCTGAACATCATGCTTTGATTAATTATCCTGACCACATGCACTGCATTTGCTACATTGTTCTGCCACTGTCCTGCGTCACAGACTAGCATCCCAGTGGGCAGTGCACTATTCGCTAGTCTTAGGCCTACTGCACAAAAAACAGCCTTTACATTTAAGAGGATACCTCCCTGCACTAAAACACAGATGTCAAACCTATAAACTCTGAATCATCCATATTTGCCTCCACCCATGGCTTTAATAACAAGAAAGGACGGGGTGGTGGTGGTCTAGTGGTAGGGTATTTGCCTACGGACCTCTGGATCAAGAGGTCCCCGGTTCGAATCCCACCTCTAGCACTACCACCACTGGGTCCCTGAGCAAGACCCTTAACCCTGAATTGCTCCAGGGGGACTGTCCCTGTAATTAGGAAATGTAAGTCGCTCTGGATAAGAGCGTCTGCTAAATGCCGTAAATGTAAATGTAAATGTAAAGGACCAAGGCATTCAAATCTGATTCACTAATGAATCCTTTTAGCGTTTGAAGAGAAGCATCTTAACCATCGTTCAGCTTGATGATGTACACATACATTACCTCAACAAGATTTCTACCTAATGCATTAATTGTGTCACCAATAAACATTTTAAAACTAAATACAAGGAGAATGATGCCACAAAATATGGCAAAACTGAATATGTACACTAACCGTTGTAAAAAGTAAAACTTAACTACCTAACGAAAATTGAGTTAACACTGTTTAGTTTTTCTTTAAGAAAATCCAAAAACAACCATATTAAACCTAAAGCTAGTTAAATATACACTTATCAGCTAAAACAATGGAGTTCACAGAACCTCAGCAGGTATGCTGTGGGTGGCGGTGGTCTAGTGGTAGGGTATTTGCCTATTGATCTATGGATCTATGGCTCAAGAGGTCCCAGCTTCGAATCCCACCTCTAGCACTACCACCACTGGGTCCCTGAGCAAGATCCTTAACCCTGAGTTGCTCCAGGGGGACTGTCCCTGTAATTAGGACGTGAAAGTCGCTCTGGATAAAAGTGTCTGCTAAACGCTGTAAATGTGGTATTTGGTACCATAACATCAGCAACAGATATTTCAGTTTTTTAAGCTGTGAGATGGGGTATTTTCTACAATATTTTTGTGCTCAAGATTGATAGGTTGAAATCTAGGAAATTTGGAGGCCAAGTCTAGAACCATTTCTGTAAAATGTTTGCAGTGTGGCAGGGTCACTAATATACCCCACTCTTTGTCAGGGGGCATTGGAATGAGCCTGAATCAGTGTAGTTCACTTAACCTGTGAATGACATATGGCCTGCACCCATGGACACTTTCATTAGCCAGATAGAGATTCCTGAAAAAATAAAATAAGAATAATTTATAATATTGCAAACATCAATGGTAAGACAAACCCACACAATTTCTTTTAAGAGATTTGATTCACTTGTTGGACTAAAAAAAGAACCTTTTAGACCTTTATCTTGTTGGCTCGGAATATTTGTATTGATAATTTTAATTAAAAGCCAGACTAACACAAAAGGGGGAAACATAAAGCAGCTTGTATTTACAAGCTGTGCAAAAGCAAACAATTCATAAGAAAAACTTAACATGCAGTTTATCATGTAATCTGTGGTTATAGCTTTATGGAGGCTAGTCTCATTCATCAAGCCTGGGTTTCATGACAAAAGAGCAAATATCTGGATGGATCTTATTGCAGTTCCATTTACAGATCAGTGCTAAAGCTATGTAAACTACTGTTATGTGTACTTCCTGACCCAGCATGCTGTACTCAGTTGCACAATTACTGTACGCACAGCTGAGTCTCATTGAGCGTATTGGCTAAGCAAATAGATACAATATATAAACTATCCTCTGAATCAGTGAACTACCAAATTATCAAAATCAAAGAAAGGTAGCATGTTTGTGATTGAGAAAATACACAAATTGGACGATAACTCGTTAAAACATCTGCTGCTATAATGTCAACAGGTATTACATGGTAATTGTGTAGAATTTTTTAAAAAAGTTATTGCAAAGCCTTTTAGAGATTGCAATTGAAATCCCTAGTGAGCTACCAGAGAGCAATGCAGGCAAACTCTGAGCTATCATGAGGATAAAATGTAGAGAATTTCCAACATCTGGACAGGAACTCTAAAGAT
Source organism: Hepsetus odoe (assembly GCA_017165825.1). Taxonomy (NCBI): domain Eukaryota; kingdom Metazoa; phylum Chordata; class Actinopteri; order Characiformes; family Hepsetidae; genus Hepsetus; species Hepsetus odoe. The sequence goes on from CM029371.1 coordinate 8,964,766, forward strand.
AATAATGTTAGAAGACTGGGAGACATCCACAAGGTTTACATTTTCTGTGGTTAAAAATGTTACAATCTTTGTCACAGTTCTAAAGCATTCAAGTGAGTCTTTGATAGGCTGAAGAAGTTTGGGTGAGAATGGCTCAAAATAGAAGGAACAAAAGGAACTACAGCAGGTGGGCCATGACAGGATGTCTCATAACACCTTTGCAAGTGATGGCAATATATATGTATAATATTATATACTTATTGTGTGCTTTAAAATATTTGCACCACTTATGTTGTTTAGCTGCCGTTGCGGTATATATATTATTCATATCTGCACACTTTTCCCCCATTTTTCTCTGGTGGTGAAGGCTAGAATATGCTTCATGTGACCACCACACCTTTTCAAACAGCTACTTTGCAGCATCATTAAACAGCTCAACGCATTTGAAAGGGAGACACTGATTGCCATTTGGGTTGGAGGGGTTTGGTGGCAAGCTATATGTGCTCTCTCACAGATCGAGCCACTGATGGCTGTATCTGTCCTTTATATGTGTTTCTTTATTATTAGAAATTTTTATCCCATCATTTGTATTTTAAGGCTATGTTTAAAAAGTTACAGCCTTTATTAGCCTTACCTTATTTATGCTGTCCTAATAGTATTAACTTGAGTGCCCTCAAGAAGTTAATATTGTGTTTTGAAAACTGTGTACTGCTTTGACTGAAAGAATATGACCTAAAGCATACCACAGTTTCACATTAGTCCTAATAGTTCATTCAGAGAACATGGTTAATCCACTGGGACAAAAACATTACACTTTGTTGTTCATTCATGAAGGAAAATGATCAATGATTTATCAGATCTACTAACCATTTTCATTTTAAACCAAAACTTAGATTAGTTGTTATATCCATCCCAAAATATTTTTCTTGGTTTTTAGAGAACTGCAGATACGCAACATTGTTCTTTTAGGAGGGCAGTGACTTTCTTCTTTCTTCAACCCTGCCGTGCACACCATTGTTGTTGAGTGTTCTCATGCTAGACTCCCATTAGCCAATGTGAGAGAGACCTTTTGTTGCTGAAAAGTTACCCAGGGTTCCTTTGTGTCCTTACAGACTATTACACGCCTTGCTTTTGAAGTACTCTTTGTTGGTTGACCATTCCTGGGGAGGGTAACAATGGTTGTGAATTTCTTCTATTTGTACAAAACTGACAGTGGATTGGTGGAGTTTAGACTCTTTAGAGATGGTTTTGTAAAGTTTTCCAGCCTGATGAGCATCAATAACTCCTTATCTTGGGTCCTCATAAATGTTCATAGCATACACTTCTACAGTCATGATATGAAGATTAGATTTAAACCCCACTCACATCAAGCTGAAAACATCTGCTTCTAATTTCATTTTCAAATGACGTGGGAATGTTTAAATACATTTTTCAATGGCAACATTTTTTGTGAATAAATGAAATTAGTATATTCTTCTCTCATTTGTTTGGTGCTCTTTAGCGGTTTGCTTTTATTGTAAACATAGAATTTAATATGATATAATATTTTGCTTCCTGAATTTCAATCACTTGCGTTGAGCTATGTATTTTTTAACACTGCCATAGGAGTATAGTGTATGAGCATTGTGCTAAACTGGACTTACTGGCTGAAAACCTTTGACAGATGCTGTAAATAAAAAAAAAACTACAACATATGTCAAATGACAAATTGCTGGTTCCCTCAAGATGCAAAAATGGCTGTAAATTACTTGTCAAAAGCAGAGTGAAACGTATTTGTTTCTGACCTATTGAGGGTACAGAGTCCAGAATAGGAGCATGGTAACATCATGGGTCTTTTTGTACCCTGAGAAGCAGTAATATATAAATATGAATCAAATAATAAAGGTGAAAAAAATAAGAGTTGTTTTCACAGGCGTCCTTTAATCACAGCTCAAATAGGTGGGAAAGGTGCTTGTTGCTAGGGGTAACAGGAGGGCACTAGTAGCCCAAGGCTTAAATTAACCCAGAGGGGTCGTCACTAAGGCATAGGGTGTTTTCAGGCCTCATCACTGAGGTCAAGCTTCAAACACACACACTTCTTTAGCATTCCACAGGCGTGTACCAGTAAGCTCTAATGGGACTGAAAGATGAAAACCACAACACATACCATTCAGTAGCAGTTTAGGATTACTACAGTCATACATCCTTCAGGCATGAGTCTGATGGTTTCTTTTACAACATGAAGTGCTGTTAGTTGTAATGGTATCTTCTAGATTTCATACCATTCATACACTCCCACCCGCTCACTTCGCTCCTCTGGCACAGGGTTACTCTCCGTTCCTAAATTCAGGTTAGCTTCCATGGGGGGTAGATCATTTAGGGTTGCTGCCTCTAAACTCTGGAATTCCCTCCCTCAAAACCTGCGCTTAATGTCCTTGCTGTCCTTCTTTAAAACACAGTTAGAAACATATCTATTCAGTTTGTGCTATTCCACTTCTCCCAGTTCTTAATTTCCGTATTCTGCTGTTTATTTTCTGTCTTTGTGTTTGTATTAACTGTTTTTTTTACTTGCTCTGCTCTGTAAAGTGACCTTGGGTTCGAGAAAGGCGCTATATAAATAAAAATAATTATTATTATTATTAGATTACAGCATATATCTTGTTCTGTGTAAAAATCAGTTTACACTCTTAAAAACTGTAGGTAAAAGTCCCTAGGTGGTATTGACAGTATATAGTGAATAATTACTATTGTGCTTTTTGTTGTACCTTCAGATGTAATGCTTATTAACTGCCATACAGCAGATTCTGGTAACACTTCATCTGCACAGTCCACATTAGATGCATTGTAGATGCTCAGTTTGTTAACTAACATTCATCTAAGTATCAGTTAAATGTGACTGAGCTTTAAAGTGAATATTAAATATTCTTATATACGTTACCCTAACCAAAACCTTTATATGAATTCATATCCTATTCTAAATGTTTCACCAGATAATTTGTTAACAAATAATTATCTGTAGTATCTGAAGTATCTGTAGATTATTTATGAGGGGGACATCTAAAAAAAAAGTGTGACCAAAATTCTCAAATTTAGTATTTCAACTATTACACTGAATCAAAAACATCAGGACTCAACACTTGGTAAGGAAACATGCAATAGATCAAAACATTCACTATGCAATGAGAAAAGCATGCTGTAAAAGTGTGAGTCTCTTTAAGATTAAACCATCATTATCATTGCTCACCTGAATGCAATGGAGAAAAGTAAATTGAGAATCTTAGAATATAAAGAGCAGAACAAATGTTTAAAGTCCTATAAAACAACCCAAATTGCAGTGTTGAAAAACTGAATTCATTTGGAGCCTGATTTCTCATAAGGTACCCTTGCTTTGTTAATGGACAGATATGAGTTACAGGCAAAAAGCAAGAAGAGGAACATTTATATCACAGCTGTTCAATCATGTTAGATTTACCATGGATGCTGTCGGGGAAGTAAAGCATTGTTCTAGACTTTCTGAAAGTTCTAGATATGTTGCTGTCTATGAAAGAGCGAGAGCTTAACAAGTAGGGTTTTGTCAAGTGATAAACAGTGCAGGACTGTCAGGACTCAAATGGAGCAACTTCAGTGTTGTTTTGATATTTACGACCCAAACAAAAGGCCTTGCTTTAATATTCAAAATTCATTTCTGCATAGCGGACCTGGTTCATACAGTCTATAGCACTGTTCACTTACATTTACTGGGTGACATATGTCAGGTAACTAAGGGTCACTATCAGGCAAAAGAGAAAATCATTATGGCGGAGGAATTCAACTGGTCTTGTAGCCAACATATTTGGTCTTTCCACTTTTTTGCCATCTTCAAACATGGCAGAAAAAATCATTTTTAATGTAGTATGTTAATTTATTTTTTATATGTAGTATACTTCCTAAATAGTGTAATTTCAGCTTGGTGCTAACAGTTCTACTGCTTGCCCCTCTTTGCGTGTTTCTGATATTACGTGTGACCCAATAACGGTGTTATTTGCAGATAACATATAAGCTAATGGCAAACGAATATTTGAAGCAGTGTGTGATTGACGCCAAATATACCATGTCAATAAACTGTGACAGGGATTTATATTTGTGTCATTTAATGCAATAAGTGACCTCTCTTGGGAAGCTTGGATGGGAGTGTTCTTGATTAAAAAATGGAGATGTGTTGTTCTAAACCCGTGGAAGGGTGTTTGGGGTTAGTGAGGTCGAGACTCTTCATATTAGTGTGTCATTTACCCTGAGGCGTCCAAGCATTTCTTGCACTTCTGTGAGTCCAGAGAAAATGTCCAGTACGGCACTACACCTTAGTCAAGCTAAAGGATGGTTTGACCAAATATACAAATGTTGTTCATAAATAATGAAACCACTTAGATGAAGAACTGCCTCAGTATCATCATGCTAAGTGACAAATACAGGATTGTAAAACCACTATTTCCTATTTGGCACAGTGTCAGGGGTGCACGGGCAGAAGGGAACTATTTTGGGTTCCATTATAAACACTCTTAACTGCTAGGATCTCTCTAGCATGAATATAACCATTAAATTTAAAAAACTCAAATTGCCAGTGAACTTACATGTTTCTGGAGATGTTTACATGTTATGATGATGGTAAAATAGTAAATGAATGGTGAATATTAAAAAAATATATATTTTTTTGGCCAACAGTTTTTCCTTACAACATCCTGCATGTACATCTATGCCATTAATGAATTTTAACCAGTATATTAAAGGCCCAGTTTTATTGGCTGTGTATTCACTGTCATATAATGCAATATGTTGCTGTGGTGCATATTTTAAAAATGTCTCTAGAATAGAGAGTTTCACAATAAACCACTTTAACTTTAGAAAAATAGAAAATTAAAATATACGTTTACAATATATATTTAGAGTTTTTTACCAAAAGACAATTTTAAGAAAATGTGATTATTGGTATATTGGTATATTGGATTATTGGTCAAGGTACCCTTGAGCAAGATGCCGTCCCCGTCCCGCTCCTCCCTGCGATGGGCTGGCGACCTGTCCAGGGTGCGTCCCCCGTCCTTCACCCTGTGTGCGCTGGGTTGGACACTGGCACTCCCCCGTGACCCCGTTTGGGACAAGCGGCAGAAAATGGATGGATGGATTAGATATGTCTGTTGTGATGTGTCAGAAGACATCATTTTAGCATCTCTTGACAAAAAGTCAAACCACATTCTGCCATGTCACTGACAAACAGGTGTGAAAGCTGTCACCTAACTATCAACCACATGTCCACCCAAAACGTATAATATTCACAGAATGCTGTGTGACCCATGTTTCCATTCAGCGGTACATTGCATTATTAACTTTTTTAAAAGTAAAAAGATATAAGAAAAAAAACCCTAGAATCAAGAAGAAACTTGCAGACACTGTTTTTTTGATAAATTGTACAAGAGGAAGTGTTTAGATACCTATCCTAACAAGTTCACACAACCATGCCATCTCCCTAGAAAAACATTGGCAGCAGAACTGGTCCTTCTGAAGATGGCAGTGACTCTAAATATGGGACTGTTATACGCATACGGTGGCCTAGTGGTTAGGGAGTTGGCCCCAGATCGGAAGATTGATTCCCTCACCAGTAGGATGCCCTGAGGTACCCTTGAGCAAAGTACTGTCTCCATCACTGCTCCTCGGGTGCTTTCAATAGCTGAAAAAAAATTATGTGATAAATTATTACTATGAGTGTTTGAGCAAGATGGTTCTCCTTTTCATTACATCATGCAATGCTAGCTAACGTAAAGATCAATGATTTTTAATTCAGTTAAGTTATTTTAAGAACGTGGTGCTCATGAAGTCACATCTCTTTTATTTCAGTTTTAACACAACACAGTTTGCCACAACACAATTACTGGATTATGACTGTTCTAGCTACACCCTTGAGTCAAGGGGGGTGGGGCAGGGGGGCCAGTGAGAGAGAGAGAGAGCTGCTGGAGGAAAAGAACTTGAGATAAGTTGGTTCAATCTATAGGGCCATGGTGTTGTGATGATGTCAACGAACTTACCCTGAGGTTTCAAAGTGCTCTCATGCCAAAGTGACAGCTCTGTGATGGACAGCAGTTCCCTCTAGCACTTGTGAAGTCAGATTGTTGTTACGATAAGAAGGAAAATATAGTGCAACATTCTCACCTACGTATCCACCCAACCTGGACGACCCGGTCATCACCAAACACCTGCATCTCAGTGTCTGGGAACGTGTGTCTCACAACTGTGTGAAAGAAAATTTCCTGAAAAAGCCAACAAGATATCCAAAGTGGTTTTTGGCTTTCATCAACCAGTTGTATCATTCTATGGCTGTCGTCAGAAACTTTGGGTAAAAGCCAGTTTTTCTGAATGTGAAGAAAAGGTGATGTTTTCAGATGTTTTTACCTCTGTCATATCTCAGTTTTATAAATCTGTTACAATTTGGCATAAGTACATCTTTTCTCTGAATCTCACTGGATCTTCCCAATGAAGAGGTGTTTACAGGGTCAAAATAAGAATGTTGTGAACTGATCTTAAAACTAGAAATTTCACCAAAATGTCTCAAAAAACCAGCAAGCTTTGTTGAATGTGGTGGTTATGTTGCTATGGTAGTAGTAGCTTAAATTTTGTAGAAGTTAAAAGTAGTTTTTTGTCTGGTTGGTTTTTATTTTGTACTGTGACAGGCTGTAAAGTGTGTTCGCAAACTCCTCTACCTTTAACCATTTAACATTTAACATGGGGGTGGCGGGTGGTGTAGTGGTAGGGTATTTGCCTATGGATCTATGGATCTATGGATCAAGAAGTCCCAGGTTTGAATCCCACCCCTAGTACTATGACCATTGGGTTCCTGAGCAAGACCCTTAACCCTGAATTGCTAAATGTAAATTTAACCCACACACCACATGCAGCAGGGAGCAGAGATGGGGAGCAGTGATGGGTATGATACCTTGGTCAAGGGTACCTCAGGGCAACCTGCAGGTCTGGGATTCCAACCCACAACCTTCTGTTTCCGGGGCCTAGTCCCTCAACACTAGCCCATCGCTACCCCAATTGCACCTGTTTCTTCACTTTCAGGCCTTGAGTTAGATGCCTTTGCTCTGCTTGAATGAATCATACGTAGGTCACTGGATGCCCTACAAACAAAAACACAATCTTCTGAGACTGAGGTACAGGGACTGGACTAAAAATGAGAGCCAAAAACTTTGTCCTTCAGGAAACCTGGATAATTTTGTCCTTCAGAAGGATTTTATTTAAAAAAAATACAAGAACGTCTGGCTCTTTGGAAGCAAAAAATAAATTGACTATAATGTTTAGGTCTCTTGCAATTTGTTATATGTTTCACTACTGAGACTGAAAAGAAATTCCCCAACCTCTGGGCTGCTGCGGTATATCATACTGCAGCATGTCTCTGAACATTATATTCCTGAACATTAGTTTCCTAAGAAAGTCTGAGCATGTGGAACATTGAGTTACACAGCTTTCATTTATTTACTGTAGATTACATGTGTATTGCAGTGACCTTGGAAGCATGTCATGAATTGTGTTCTGTAATAACACATGGACATCTGTCTTCTGCCATAACTTCCAGATGAATGAACATAAATCATGATATGAATGTGTGCTCACTTTGTTGGAGAGTAGGGCAGTCAGTAAATGATAGCGTCTAAGTCAATGAGATGACTGTTTGCCTTAAACCAAGCGTGGCTAATCGGGTTATTCCACTCATGGAAGAGGATAAAAACGGAGGAAGACACTAGCAGGGCAAAGTGTAAATATTGTAGTTTATCATTTAATTAAACACCAGAGGTGAAGCTGTGCGTCACTGCAATGAGGCAAGGCCAGACGTGATCTGCGGTTGACCTCATTAGATCAAAAAGTAAGAAGACTGTTCTGAAATATATAACTAAAATCAAACCCACTTTATGTACGTTACAGTCTGTGCTTCATTTTTAGGATAACCTTTGCATTCTTGAGCCATTTCAATAAATTCATTCACCTGCACATTTTGTCCATTTTTGAATGTTCCTTCCCTCTCAGTGTCAATGCTGTGGTGAAAATGATCCACCACTTATGTGGGGATCCTGGCCATTGAAAAACAGGGGAAAGGGAGCTAACAAATGATGTTTTTGATAGACTGCAGTCTGTAATTTAAATTAAAAATTGCACAAAGATGGGATATGGAGCTAGAAAAATGAACAATGAGTTCACACTCGAGGGTAGATGTACCTAATGAACCAGTTCGTTGTATATGCTTTTATAATGATTTTGAGTTATAGTAATTTAGCATTTTTTCAAAAACATTAAAGCACAATGATCTGCTCATGCAACATATAACATGACATTAATTATATTAACTTTTTTATGAATAAAAGAATAAAAATTCTTTTCTAGAATAAAAAAGAAAAAAAAATCCTGCAAAGGAGGTGTGTTGTGAATATGCTGATAACAGAACCATAGTCAGAGCCCTAACTTTAATCAAGGCATTTGTATTTCTCTATGTGTGGACATTTGTTCTATATGGAACAGCGAGGGAGTTTTTTTTCCCGACTATCTCTCCTTTGGGAACTCCTTGGGTTAAAAAAATGTCCTCCCAATTTTTTTATATGAATTTAGTTCAAATTAGTTTTTAATGCTTGTTTATGTTTCCTTAATCATGCATGTCTGGAAATCTTAGCCATTTTACATTTTTGTGTTTGGTTCACACTAAGCTGTTTTTGCAAAACTGTAACAGAAAAAAATGCTGCTACCATTGACAGTTTTGGCACTCTTAGCTATAGCTGAGTACAAAGCCACAGTAAAGTACTACTAAGTATCATAGTTAGAAATGAGCAAGAAGGTCAGACTGTCTTTTAGACTCATTTTGAACTATGGCGCTCCAAACCTTTTGAAATGCCCATTATCTTCTTCTGACATCTAATTCAATTCAGGATGTTTACACCATTCCAGTCCATCTTCTGCTGGGTTTAGGCAAAGCAAAGGCTTCCTGGCTCTGTCTATCATTCAGTTAACATCAAATACCCTAAAATATGGCAATGAAATGTGCTAGACTACTATTGCACAAAAAAAGAAAAAAATGGGGCCATTACCTTCTACACAAGCACTCATTCTTTTTATAGTTTCATTATTATATGTTTGCTTGTCTGGCTATCTATCCCTGAACAATTGTCTTTCTTCCTACCTTACCACAAGAGTCTTTTGAAGAAAAAAATCAGCAAAAAACAACACCACAAAGAAATAGACATGTTACATTTTTGTCCTACTTTTATTTGCAGTACCAACCAACTTTGGTAATTTAGCAAATACTGAGCAATAAAAATGTATCCTTAAGAAGTTTTGACAATGCATATTACAAATAAATAGCACAGCGAAAGACAAATATCAACCTATTTTAAACAACAGAAAAATTACTACTTGTATTCTTGCCACTTACCATAACACTAGTTCTTTAAATAAAGCTTCTCAGATTTGACGGGCACATGTACTCAATAAATATTTTGTATTCATATACATTTCAATGTACATGTTTTGACATACATGTTGACTTGCAAATGCATTCAAATCCCATTTCATCCATTTGAGTTTCTGAGGTGGGTGGTATAAATGAATGGGAGATGAAAAAACTATATATTTGCACCAAGTTGAATTTCTGAATTCTATTTGTTTGTTTGTTTGTTTGTTTGTTTTGTAAATGGGATCTCCTGTTGCTTGGTTTGGCAACCATCCTCTCCTCACCTCAAACAACCAATTTGTTAATACAAGTGTAAACTTTGAAAGCACTTGATGGAGTTTCTACATGGATACATCTTTTACATTTATTATTAACTGTCTTTCCACGATCTGACCAGCGATCAGTCACCCGATCAGGTGAGTCCTTCCAACTCCTGTTTCCATAAACATGGGGAACCCAAGCTTTTTCTTCAAACTTATTCTTCTCTCACTGCCTGAAAGATGCATGGTTGAGGTCATAGTGGTCCATAAGTGTCTCTCTGACAAAGTAGTCTTTATGATTATTTATTATATATTTTTCTTTATTTTGTTGCCTGCCAATGTTATGAGGCCAGCACATAGCTGTTTTTATTATTTTGGGTCCCTTTCAGTCCTTTTCTGGATTTGCTTTCAGGAGGTGAAGTAGGAACTCTGCATGGAATAGAGGCGATCAATGGGGTTCCCCACACGAGCCTGCAGGGAGCCTGTCTCAGAGGCAGCCATGAAGCAATCGCTCAGGCTAGTCAAAGACGTGTCACTGTCGATGTCATGGAAAACCGAGTCGTTTCCTTCAGAGAGAAAAAGAAAGGAAAACAAGTCCAAACATATTATGAGTTCAAGGAACTGTTATGGCAATAGAAGTCAACAAAGCCAATAATACAAAGGAGAAAAAGTTAACTCTTAAAATTTACAGACTTATTTACAGATGAATAAGATGAAAATAGAGATACAGTGTTTGTAATAATGATAATAAACCACAATAAACACGGATCATTTGGAGACTTCACAATCACATTTACATCAGCTGGTTGGACATCCCATTCCAAAACAATTAAAGTGATAACACAGCCTTTAACCTTCTGGAAAGAGTCTTTTGAATAATGTAGCACTATTTTTACCCTTAGCTAACTTAGCCCAAACAGCCCACAATAGCCCTAGCCCATTATACCTCTTCCACCAAACTTTGCTTTAGACACTTAGGTATTCTGGAAGGAAGTATTTTCTTTGACGTCCACTAAGCCAAGATCCCTCCATCAGATTATCAAATAGTGATTAGTGTTTCATCACTCCAGAGGCTATGTCTCAGCTGCCTATAAGTGCAGTGGCAGCATGCTTTTAAACTCTCACTGCCACTATTTAGCATTTTAATGGTAATCTTAGGATTTTGTGCAGCTGCTTGGATTTTGTGCAGCTCCTTTCATAAAGCTTCCAAAGCACGGGTTTTGTGCTGATGTTGCTTCCAGAGGCAGTTTGGACGTAAATGATTCAACAGAGAAGATCTTTAGTGCTACACATTTCAGCACTTTTCAGCTCCACTGTGAGGTGGGTGCTCTGTTGCTCCGTGATTCAGTTGTTGTCCATACTTTTGGTGCTGAACTGGTTTTGATGCTTCTTTTTCAAAATCATATCACCAGAGCAGATGTATCCAAGCAGAAATTTACAAGGACGTATATTAAAAGCGGAATGTTTTTGACCCTGCTACATTAAAAGTCACAGACTTCTTCATAATGACCCATTTAACCAGTGCTTGTATGTGAAGATTTCAAAGCTACATGCTTGATGTCACACACCTGAAAGCAAGGGATATGACTGAAACACCTATTCACTCATTAGAAGGTCCAAATAATTCTGCAGTTATGTATGTGCATATTGCAACTCTTACCATATGGGTTCATGTGATCGCCAGGCATTTGTGGGGGGGTGAGCCCTTGCTGGAAAGGATCTGTGCTGTAACCATTTGTGTCCATGGTTAAAAGCTGCTGTTGTTGAGGTGGGGCAAGAGGTGTGTAAGAGCTCATCAGGTTCTCCATTCGGCTTGATATCACCTCTAAAATGTTAAGCCATACAAACATAATACAGATTAAAGTTATACACCATGATACAGTTTTGCTTTACTTTATTTGCATGAATCCATCTTGCATTTACAGAAAAGCATAAAATCTTAAAAAATTAAGATGATGAAAAGGTATCTTCAGGCCAATGCCATAGATGAATCCTTAGAGTCCCTAAAGAGCTTTTTTAAGAGTCCCTAAAGAACCCTTCTGGGACTGTTTATTTTAAAAGGGTAGTTTGAGCTTGATCAGGTTCAATTCTATATTGAATGGAAATGACTGATATTGATAGTCAAAGTCAAAATATCAAAATTGTTTGAGTGTGTGTGTGTGTGTGTGTGTGTGTGTGTGTGTGTGTGCATTATATTTATCAAATTTTACCTTGTCCAAGTCGTTGTGAGTTCTGCTGCTCTTGTTGCTGCTGCTGACGGCGAGCCAATTTCTTCATCTAATGTGAATCATTTGCAATCATTAATAAAAACTGTTCATTCATCACGGAAGATTCATGTCAAAGAGCTTAAAAATTAGTGTGCTGGTATGTGCTAACCTTGGCTCTCTGGTTCTGGAACCACACTTGGACCACTCTCACACTCAGACCAGTTTCTGCTGCCAAAGTCTCCCTCACCTTCACCAAAAGAAAAGAACACCTGATCAGTCATATTGCACACGTTTGTCTTTCACTTCAGCAATCAGCAGCTCAGTGAACAGACAATGTGGGCTTTTTAGATCTTTACATGCTGACTTGGCCTAGCTAAGGTTTCCATTCTTCAGGAGCTGGCCTTGAGGCTCAAGAAATTGCTAGGGCCCGGTGGAATTTTTGGTCAGAGCTTTTAATGGTCTTTTGTCTTTTCAGGCTTGAACTGCAGGACTGAAATCTTACCTTCCGGCACGGTTTGGAAGAAACCTCAAAAGAGGCCTTGAAGGCGCGACGCTGCTGTGTGGTAAGGATGGTGCGGGGTCGTTTTGGCCTGCGCGAGTCTTTGCCATCCTCACTGCTCTTGTTCGTCCCTCCAGAACCCTTCTCTGGCTTTACATCCAAATCCTCATCCTCACTTTTTTCTGCGGAGAACAAAGGGCTGCTTTTAGTTGAACAACACCTTGGCCAAAAGATTTTATCACAGTTTCCTAGACTTATAAGATAACGCTATCGGGAAGGCAAGCCAACGTAAGGTGATGGTAAAAGCAAAGATGCAAATAGGAACTATACTACAGGATTATAAAGTTCTAGGCAAATGAGATGTGGAGAAAATTTTCCTAACAGAAATGAAAAGCAATGCGGCGATTCATCGGACAAACTAAACTGGTCTCAAAGAAGCAGCTTAACCTGATGAGTGATATTGTCATTGTCTGACAAAAGCGAGCAAATTTCAAGGACTTATGCTTGGTGCTTTAATGAATTGTTCTGGTGCTTTAAATCAATAGATGTGATTAAAATATAAACAAATACATAAGATGGCCTTGAGAGTAACTTGGTTGTTACTTTTTAACTATATTGGTTAAAACTTTAGAAACAAATTAAGTTATAATTGTGACATTTCTATTGTTTTCTTGACAAATTGCAAAAAGAAAAAAATATGAAAGCATAAAGTAATTTTTTCTACCATTTGCATTTTTAAAATCAAAAACAGCAAATTGTGTTCTGCTCTGTAACTGGACATTTTGTTTATTATTTGATGCTTTTTTATACCATACATTACTTTTTTATTTTTACCAAAAAAATGATCACAAATGGTTCTTTGAGCAGTGCCACACAGGAACCATTTAAGACTGGGCACCATTCCATAGCGGAAGGGTTTTTCTATGGCAAATAAATTTCAAACACCCTAATTTTTTTGTGTAAGTGCATTTTATAGTTTTGCAATTACTGCTAATCTGTTGCTGCACAATTTATCCAGACCCCTCACACCATTATCAAGAGAAAGCACTTATAAACACATAAATGATTTGAGCGATAGTCCTTTCTCAGTGCAGCACAAACAGTCAGTGGCATGTTAGGTGTTTACTGTGCTGGTACCGTGAATTTGCGTCACATCTGCACAGAAAGCCGCTGTAAACCAAAAACGCGCATCTACAGGGTAGGTTTCTGATAAAATGGCCAATGAGTGTAGTGACAGGAAATGTGCACTTAAAACAATGGCAAATGGTAAAATGGTGGAAGAAATGAGAAAAAGTCCACTTCATACCAGAATCTGACATCTCTGGACTAATGGAGTTGAGCAGATCTTTTTCCCTCTCATAGTCATTTTTGCACAGTAGCTGTCCGTCCTTCAGGACAAACTCATCGCCTTTGCACAGCTGCCTCTCACACACACAGCAGCAGAAGCAGCCCAGATGATACACACTCTCCAGCGCCCGCATCACAAACTCGGTGGGTGCAATCTTCTCCAGGCAGCCGCTGCATTTTGTGGCAAACAACCTGAAGAACACAGTGATGGTGAGTTCAAATGGACTTTTTAATAGGTACATTCTTGAAAAAATACAAAGTGTTCTGG